>JAMXBD010001560.1:0-342174 GCA_024138025.1 Combretum micranthum
AATCGCGGGAGATAAATTATACGAATAATTAACTACGTATATTTATAACCTAAATTTGTATTGTTTGGAAACTAAGTGTTTTATACAACTTATATCTATATTTTTGGTACAAAAACTTCCAAAACTAGCTAATACATACCCGTATAACTCGTATAATTAACTCAAAATTAAATTAAATATATAAACTAATATATATATATTATGCTTGGGCTGCTAACATTCAGTGGAAAATGGAGGAAGAAGGAGGCGCCGGAATGAGTTCAATAATTCACCAAATACTTCAACTAAAGCAACCTAATAACCAATGGGATAATGCCAGCTCAAGTCTACATTAATTGCAAGGAAAACAACAGCTGAATGAAGATCATTTTGGAGGAAGATTCGGATGAAAGTAGCAGCCGAAGTCCTCTTCACTCCCTCTATATATATATATGTATTTAATAGTCTTAAAGAGTAAACAAACAAATATCATTACTACTCAAAATCCTCAGCACGAATCCACTCACAAAGAACAATCAAAGCCAACCAAAAATAGAAAACAAATTGATCAAAACAATTGAGTTCGAATTAAAGGAAGAACAAAGCTTAAAACCCTCAAAAACGAGCTCAAAGGTAAGTGGACTTGGTTTAAAGGATTTTCGTTCGAAGATATGATTTGTAACTGACTTAAAATTATCTTAGGAACATATTAAACACAAACACAAACACAAGCTTCGGATTTCACTCAAAGAGCTCCAACGAGGTAAAATTTCAAAACCCTAGCCTTATGTTTCAAAGAATCGAAACCTATGTGTTTATGTGTTTAAACGTGTTAAAAGTTGTTATATATCCTTATATGATGTATAAACTCTTAGAAGTAGTTTAAGTAAGTTTCTAACGTGTAAAAATCAAAGAAAAAGAATCGAACCGAGAAGGAAGATGATGAACAGTGCAACGCTGCCTCAAGGCCGGCAGTGTAAACGATGTACGCCGACGGCTTACATGTATAGGCCGGCGGCTTACAGGCGGCTTACACTCAAACAGAGGCTACGTAAAATAATTTTCACGTAAAACATCAACGTAAGCCGGCTACCTGGAGATCTACGCCGGCGGCGTAGGGCCGGCGTACGTTGTAAGATGGCAGCTTTCAACACCGGTGCTTTCAATACGAAATTTTTCTTCAAAATGATTTTACACCGGCACCTAGGGATTTAGGCTGGCGGCCTTGAGCCGGCTTACGGCTAAAATTTTTCCAACGAAAGCTTTTCTGACCTAAACCGAATTTAATAATATATATATATATATAATATATCTACTAAGTATGTATATATGTTTGTTATGTAAGTATATATTAGATAGTGACTTTAATACAAATATTTAAGTCTATTTAGAATTAATATTTATTAACTTTTGAAACCCTAGAATTAAGAAAATATTTAGAGTTAAATAAAGTAATATTAGTCTAATAGTTGTTTTAGCAAGATAAAATATATAAGAATGGAAATTAAAATAAGTTAATTTCCTAAGTAATATGACTTCTAAAAATAACCAAACAATTATGTGAGATTAAATAGGAAAAACCCGACAATACTAAGTATTAATATCGAGTCTAGGACACTAATCACATCTAGGGATTTAGCTAGATGGTATTGATGAGTATTTTGTTTTAAATAGGTGAATTTGACTCATTAGAAGATCTACCAGTGGACTACTACGACTGAGTCAGTATGAGCAGGTGAGTAATTCAGTCATATTGTACTGGTTGTGGTTGTAAATAGTCGAATATGTAATGCAAGATAAAATAATGAGTGTTTGTTGAAAGTATGATATGATCTGATTGTATGATTGCTAAAATATATTTATACAAGCGATAACGCAGTGGTTAGTGTTGTGTAGTAGTATATTGATGATTGTGTGTAATGGATGGTCACTCCTGTGTACTTAGTCTCTCCTAGGCAGGTGGGTCATTGAGTTTTTGTTCTTCAACCCATTAAAAAAAGGGCGTAAATCTTTTTCCTGTTTGGATTCTAGATCATCCAAACTTGTATCTGTGCATACGGTTGAGTGCTTGCATTGCATATGATTTGTTAATGACTTGTGTGATGTATGGTATGTCTGGTTATTCACTGAGCTGTGGTTTCGCTCATACTCCTACAGTCTTTTCAGGTTCACTTTACGTCCCTGGTTAGTTACATCCAGGAATATGGCACCGGTAAGGGCTTTGAAGCTAGAAGTCTACAGATCTATTTTAGTTGATGGTTATGTACTTTTAGAGTAGATTATTTAGTTGTATACTTCAACAGAGATATATGGTTTGTAATAGTTTGTAATGGTTATTCACTAAATCATTTCTCTCATATATTTGTTATTTCTTATCAAGCAACTTAAAAGATCCTATTGTTTTAAAAAACCTGTCATTCTCTGAAGGTAATTTGATGATAATATTCGAGTATAACTTGTTTATTACTACTAGGGTACCCTCGGGCGTGACAGAATTAAGTTGGTATCAGAGCATGGTTGCTAGAATAAGAAAGATGAATATGTGAAAGAATTGCATTTAATGAATGTAGTAAGTTAGATTTAGTTAGCATTCATTAATAGTAGTTGGATAGTCATGGGTAGAATTATACTACACAACTAGGAATAAAGTATGTATGATTATTATTAATCATGCAAATTTTATTGTGTGTGCAGACTAATCCTGCTACGTGTCACATTAGATGGGAGATCTTTAGTATGCAGGAGGAGGAGACTTTGACAGATTACAGGCGCAGACTACGAGTTCTGGTAGAGGACTTGTATCTGAGCGGGATTACTAAGACTTTGGATGAGATCCTCAGCACCTGGAAGCGAGGATTGTTGCCTTTGTTTAAAGGCTGGCTATTCTTGATGGAGCGGGCTTTTCCGGATAACGGATCAGCTATAGAGACGCTCTACAGATTTGAGAGGCTGATAGTGCAGAAAGGAGGTGGTCTGGAGATTGATAACATAGCATTTATAGTCTCATCTAGATCAGAGAGGCCAGAGCTCCCAGATTTTAGAGTTTTGGTAGATATTGGCAGAGGAGCAGTCTATGCTCATGATGTGAGGCAGGATCATGCCTGAGTCAGAGGTGATGCTGCTTATGATGATGATTTGATGCTGGCACGACTCAGCAGGTGTAGTCACTCTAGATGCATGTTGATGAGGAAACCGCCTATTATCCCTGAGATAGCAGGTGAGTTCCAGCGTCCTGCTGCAGTACAGGATCGAGTAGTACAGGAGATAGTTCAGAACTACTGTCCACATGAGGAGTATCACCACAGAGCTGTTAGATGAGAGAGAGGGTAAGAAAAGAAGGATTGAGGCAGAGAATATGTCTCAGATTATAATTATGCCAGATGGATTGGATCAGCACAGGGAGGATGGATTGAGAGAGATATTCCATCTAGAGCTGAGGATGAGAGGAGGCCAACACCCAGAAGCATTAGGGTGATGGACACAGCCTTGACGTTGGCACCTCCAGGGGACGAGAGTGTGATGATTGAGATTGATGATAGTAGTTCTGAGGGAGAGGATGATTATCCACGATTAGGCCCTCAGGAGAAGGGCAAGGGTCGTCTTCATCTCAGTCCCTGAGTTTGACTTGAGCGTAATATATTTGCTTATGATGACATTACCGGATGATATTAGTAGACTTTTGATGACTTATATATGTATCTTTTGATGACTATGATAGTGAGCGAAGTTAGGGTAGTGCAATTTTTGGATATGTACATAATGCACTAACCATGAAAAGCTTTGATGTATTTTGGTTATGTATATATATGTGTTGCATATATATATATATGAATGATCTTGATGCCTTTTGAAAAGACGAGTTATGATCTGACTTAAGTAATATGTTTAATGTTAATAGAATGCTAAGGGGAAGAAATAAAGGTAGAAATGCCAGAATTTCGGGAGATCCACCAATCGATGCTCCTGCAGCACCCCAAAACCGAATTGAGGATGTTTTATAAAGTCTTCAACAACAAAATGTTTTGATTTTACAAGCTTTGCAAAACATGCAAGCCACAAATGGAGCACCACCTGTTGGAGCACCAGCAATGACTCCACCAAATCCCAGAAGGAATGAAAGGCATACTCCACCGATTCAATTTCAGGAAAATGGACCAGTGAATCCAAATGAATCTGCTGCTGAGGTACAAGGACCCCCTCAATATGAACAGGAATTGCCACCACCACCACCTTTACGTCCTCAGAGGAATATGTTACCGGAATTCATTAAGTGCAACAGATATTTTGAGGGAATACCGGGAAAGCCAGAGGAAGCTGAAGATTGGCTAGCTCAGATTGAGCGATCCCTTGATGTTTTTCAAGTGCCTGAAGCTTTGAAAGTATCCTATGGGACATATTTATTAAGGTTAAGAGCAAGGATATGGTGGAATTTGAAACAAAGAAGTTTATCCCAACCAATTACTTGGGAAGTATTCAAACGAGAATTTTTGAAGGAATATTTTCCAAGCAGCCTAAAAGCAAAGTATAGCACTGACCTGATGAATTTGACCCAAGGAGCTAAAACCATTGATGAATATGAGCATGAGTTTAATCGGTTGTTGCAATTTGCTCCAGATGCTTATCGGGACAGTGATGAGCTTAAGAGACAGACTTTCATGGCTGGACTCGAACCTCATTTCCAAAGAAGACTAGCTGAATTTGAAATTGATAACTTTGCAGCTATGTTGGAAAAAGCTCGTATTATTGAACGTGCAAGGAAGTATGAACTTGAGAGGTATAAAAAGAAGGGAACTACGTTCGGGAAAAGAATGTATGATGGTTCTACAGCAAGTCCTGTGCCTAAAAAGGTTAAATTCTTCAAACCTTTTAATGTAAATAAAGGAGGGGTAATGGGGAAGACTAATGTTACTTGTTGGAAATGTAAAGGTTCTCACTACCCGAGACATTGTCCACAATTGCAGAACAAATGTTATTATTGTGGAGACAGTGGGCATATGATAAACGATTGTCCAAAGAGAAAAACTGCTACTTGCTTCATATGCAATAAAGTTGGGCACATATCACCCAATTGTCCATAGAAAGCGAGTACAATAACTGGACCTGCACAACCTAAAGGAGTGACTGGAACCTTAGGATCGAAAAATGGGAATGCTAACAAAGCCAGTGTGACGGCCAGAGTTTTTGCTATGTATGGAAGTCCTGTGGAGAATGTGGAGATAGAGGAAAGAGATGAAGAAAATATTTGGGGAAGTTGATCTTGAAGAATATGGACTCATTGCAGGTATGTAATTATATATTGGTTTATTTAAAGTTATTAGACACAATCACAAGTAGATGAGTAGTAGAAGTCTTTATAAGTTAAAAATAACATGAGCTTAATAATTGATACTTAGGATCCATTCAAGTAGGGATCAGACTGCGTATGCTTTGTTTGACACTGGAGCAACGCATTCTTTCATAAATACCGGATTAGCAAAGCGTATAAAAATACCAATTGGGAGCATGAGTAAAGAGTTGAGAGTTACTATGCCAACTGGGGATTTAGTGGTGACACGGGAAATGATCAAGAGTTGTCCACTAAAGATCGGAGATCACGGATCAATTACTGATTTAATTTTGATAAAGATGCAGCAATATGATATTATTTTGGGTATGGTTTGGTTAACGGCTGTAAAAGCAAAAGTTAATTGCCATCTCAAAATAGTATCTTTTGTCAATAATCAAGGAGAAAGAAAAGAATATAAAGGTGAGATACTCAGAGAAGTCAGAAGTAGGATAACAGCAATTGAAGTGGAAAATGAAGAAGATATGGAGATGAACGGTTGTATTCTTGGAGCAACTGAAGGAGAATCCAAGAAATTGGATATTCATACCATTCGAACAGTATGTGAATACTCAGATGTATTTCCAGATGAATTACCGGGATTACCCCACACAGAGAAGTGGAATTCTCAATTGATTTGATACCTGGAACCAAACCAGTATCAAAAGCTCCGTATCGAATGGCACCTGTGGAATTGAAAGAGTTAAATGTGCAGTTACAAGAATTGTTGGATAAAGGATTTATCAGACCCAGTGTTTCACCTTGGGGAGTACCCGTGCTGTTTGTGAAAAAGAAAGATGGATCAATGAGACTCTGTATTGACTATAGGGAATTAAACAGGGTAACTATTAAGAACAAGTATCCTTTACCCAGAATTGATGATCTTTTTGATCAACTGAGAGGAGCAAAGGTATTTATCCGAATTGATTTAAAGTCAGGATATCATCAATCCAAATCAAGGCAGAAGATGTATCAAAGACTGCATTCCGAACTAGGTATGGTCATTATGAATTTTTGGTCATGGCATTTGGATTAACCAATGCACCAGCAGTTTTTATGGATCTGATGAATCGTATCTTTAGACCTTTACTGGATAATTGTGTGATTGTTTTCATAGATGATATACTTGTATATTCGTCTAATGAAGAACAACATGATGAGAATTTGAGAAGTGTGTTACAGATATTGAGAGACAATAAGTTATATGCCAAACTATCTAAGTGTGAATTTTGGCTTAGCAGTATATCATTCCTTGGACATATTGTTTATGGAGAAGGGATATCAGTTGATCCTGCAAAAGTTAAAGTTATTGTGGAATGGAAAAGACCTGAAACTGTTATTGAAATTAGGAGTTTCTTGGGATTGGTAGGATATTATCGAAAATTTGTGAAGGATTTCTCAAAAATTGCACACGACCTTTAACTCAATTGACTCGAAAAAATGAGAAATTCAAGTGGAATGATCAACGTGAACAAAGTTTCCAAGAGTTGAAGAAAAGGTTAATATCAGCACCAATTTTGGTCTTGCCCAATGATAAAGATTTATATACTGTCTATAGTGATGCATCCAGAAATGGATTGGGATGTGTGTTAATGCAAAATGGAAAAGTAATAGCATATGCTTCTAGACAATTGAAACCACATGAGATGAATTTGTAAGCCCCGGGAATTCTCGGTAGCTAGAAAACCCCAGGAGTTGGAGACGAAACCCTAATCCGATCAGATTGAGTTTAGTGAATGGAGCCTAGGAACCCCAAATCCGGCTTTCCATCGGTCTCATAGTAAAATAAATATTTTGGAGTAAATGAATTTGAATTGTTGTTCCAAAGTACATTTCAAACCTTTGAAAGTTTTAACTTCGGGAATTTTTCAATTCCGGGCCCTCCCGAGCCCAATTACAGAAAAGCGTGCCCCGGGCCACGGATTCAGAAAAATATTCCGGAACATTCATTAGAACCGTAATTTTATAAGGATTCCAAAAATATCAATTTCATAATTTTCCGAGCTACGAAGATTACAGTTATAGCTTTTCCCGTGTTTTTGGAACAACCGGTAAAGTAGATGTCTTGTCTACTATTCACAAGTACAACCTACACTACACACTACCCATACCCTATTCTTACATCCTTACAACTACTCATTTCAACTTTCTTTTCCAAGAAATTTTGTCTTTTAATATAATTATTACATTTATTCATTTTCATTTACTAAATTACAAATTTCATTTTTTTTTTCAAAACTCTCACACACACACACACATATGGCCGGCGCCCCTCCCTCCTATTTTCCCCTCATTTGTGTTATTTTTACTTCTTTTAATTAACTAAACCCTAAATCACTTAATATATATACTAAATGTTCTCTCTCTCTCCTCATTTTCTTCTTGTTTCAAAGTTTGAAAAG
This sequence comes from Combretum micranthum, assembly GCA_024138025.1. NCBI lineage: Eukaryota > Viridiplantae > Streptophyta > Magnoliopsida > Myrtales > Combretaceae > Combretum > Combretum micranthum. The sequence continues at coordinate 7,705 of JAMXBD010001560.1, forward strand.
AGAAAAAGCTCTCTCCCTTCTCTTCTTCTTGTGCCGAGCAACCCCCTCCCCTTCCTCACATTGTCCACTTTGTTTCTTCTCCATTTCACTTCAAGACTTCATTGGTATGTGTATCTAAGCTTGTTTCTTCCTACTCTTGTAATGGCAAAGCTATATCTTGTGTGTTTTCTCATTTAATCCCAATGAGCTCATGCTAGGGACATGAAAACACATGAACAAGAATAACAAGCCATCACAAGACATGGATCTAGTGTTTAGATGAGCTTATGTTAAGATCTTACCTTGTTCATGCATGTAAAGTAGTGATCTTGCATATATATTGTTATTCATGCCATGAGATCCATGTTATATACATCATATGTAGTAGATCTAAAGTGTAGCTACCCACATTGTCATTTACATGTATGATCATAGAGCTATTTTCATCTTCATGCATTGATGACCACAAAAATGTAGTCTTGTTCATATATAGTGATGAGGGATAGTATGTCTTGACATGTAGAAGGCAAGACCATTGAAAAAGGAAAGACTTTGTTGTATATGGAAAGTTGAAAATTCGGATGAAATGGAAACCCTACCCTAAAGACCTCCAAAATCAATTTTAAACTTATATTTCATAAGAAAAATGAAGGGTATGTGTAATAGATATGTTGAAGGAATTATTTTCATAAGTTTAGATGAGTTTAGGCATGATAAAAATAAGGAAAACAAGAGGTGAAGTTAGGATGAAAAATGTTGACTTTAAATGTGTAGTCAAATTCGTAACTTTGTGTAATGCCTATATAACACTTAGTATTTAAGTCTAAAATGGATATTTTATAAGCTAAATGAAGTCCTTAGATAATGTATACATTGAAGCCCCAATTTTTAATACATTAGACTAGATTTCCTTAAGAAAAATGTAAGAAAAGAAAATTGGAAAATTCGGATTTTTATAACTAGCTTATTTGAAAACATGTTTACCAAATGAAAAATGTGAATTTTTGTGCATGAATGGAGGCCATGACTATTATAGACTTTGAGAACCTAATTTTAGTTAAATAATAAGTAGATTACAAGATTAAAAACCAAAGAAACCCTAAGGAGTATAATGTGGGAGAATAACTTCTTAGAATTAGCCTTTATGAAACTTTCCCCAACACTTAGGAGTTCCTAAAAGTTTATTACTACAAAAATCATCATGACCATGCACAAGTTGAGTTCATTACATGGCATACACATTAGTAGTTCATTCCTAAATCATTCATGCATGAATCACTAACTAGGAACATTTCTTATCAAAAGCAAAGCACATTTTCAAAGTTGGATCAATTGCGGGACAGAACTGATCCCACTGTTCCGTGACCCTATTATTTTCAAAACTTGGATTTAATACTTGAATTAGATAGATCTTTCGAAGTAGATGAAGATCGATATAAAGTTTGCGAAATTCCGAGTTAAAATGACCAAGTTATGGCCGTTTTAAGTCGGAACTTCCAAATATAGCGAGAAATCCGAATTCAACTAGTCTAGATGTATAGTTTGATTTAATTACATGGTGAGAATCTCATAGGGATTATTCTTGATTGGTAGGTGATTCCGAGCAGGACGACTCTCTACCACCCGATTATTACTATTAAGGAGTTTGGTGACCCATGGCCGAGTGAGTTACTTCCACTCTCAATTAATGCTTGTGAATGTAATGTAGTGGCACTAGTGATGTAGGCAAAGATAAAAGAATTGTACAAGCATGATGGGGTATGTGGGAATTATTTATGTTGTGAATTGTTGATATGTGAAATGGAACTTAAGCATATCGAAACCGGGTGTTAAGATATTGATTGTTTATTAGAATCATATGAATGTGTCGTATACTTGTTGGTCACTTAAAAGAATCGAATTAATGACTATTCGACTCCGACTATAACTGAGTTCATTCATGTCACAATGGGGTTGGAGCATTTGCATTGGTTGGTTTTTCGTGACCCATAAAACGAATGTGAGGTTAATCGTGATCCATAAAACGAGCTTTAAATTGTTGACCGTGAGCTTAAACGGCGTCGTACCGCAGGATTCGTTAATCTGCTAACCCGGGATGGAGGGCGCAAGTCCATCCACATATGATTTCCGGTTGGTCATATGTTTGATGATTTCATTTGTATGGTGCATACACTTGCTTGAATAATCACTTGTTTGAATGATTGTATTAATTGCGTTATGGAAGTATTACTCACTAAGCTAGTTAGCTTACGCCCCGATAGTGTTTATCTTTTGCAGCATGAGTTTATATGGCTTAGGCCAAGGCAAGCCACAGCGCAGGTACCGGAGATAGGAGTTTCCCATAGAAGTTTGATTCATTTCTTTTGTATAGACTTCCATTGGAAACTAAGGACTCTGGATGACTGTAATAGACTGTTATTCTTTTGCGGGGGAATGCCCCTTAGATTTTGTAAACCTTAAAGATTTATGCGTTTTGATTTATTATCTATGGCTAATGAATGCCTTGTTAAACTGTTAAACTCCATTTGTTGAAGTATTCTATTGTCGTAAGGGAACGCTTTACATCTACTTAAGACTCCGAAGGCCCCGGTTAGGGAACTCGAGAGTCTTACTTAGTATGTGGCGGACTGTTACGTTTAGGATACCCTACGGGGCGTGACAGTTTAAGTTGGTATCAGAGCACTAGGTTATAAAACAAGACAATAGAATTAAAATAAACGGACCTAGAAATCTAACTACTAGGTTAAATGGAGTTAAAAACGTTTTCTTGTTGAGTCTAATTAGTAGTATTGTTTGATGTAGGTCTCTCTGGGTGAGACTAGGGAAAGGGCAAGGAATTTTACGAAAAGAAATGATGAAACCATGGTAGAATATAGACTGAGGCTAAGAGAATTGTGTGAAGATTTTGCCTTGGCCCGACATCCCCGGACCCTAGGGGAAATGTACAGGTTATGGAAGGATGGGCTGAGATATACCCGATGGGCTTCAGTAGTGGATCAATTGAGTTATGATCCTATGGGAAGAAGGAGCTGGACGAAGTTAGAGACCATCTATACATTAGAGAGGATCATGGTTGATTACGGGCGTGAGCCCATGACAAGAAGCCACGTTTATCTTGAAAAGTGGAGGAAACCGAACCCCTCCAGATTTTAGGGTATGGATCCCCATAGGGCCCTTATATGTTTATGCTCATGATAACTTATTTGATCACCATGACTGGAACATAGCTGATGCATGGAATCATATCACCTGGCATGCAATCTATCTGGACATCCTCCCCCCCCGTGTAATTGCTCCACCTCCAGCTATGGATATAGGTATGCAGCTGAATGGAGCACCTGTGATTGAAGAGGAAGAAGAAGAGGAGGAGGAGGAGGATCCCGAGGAGGATCCGAACTGGGAACAAAACGAGGTGCCTAGGACCCCTACCCCGCCTGTTGAACCAGAAGTGCAGGTAAACCCAGAACCCGACCAAATTATATGGGATTTCAACCGGATGTTGGAGATACCAGAGAGTGGGAGGGTAGAACCCGAGGTAGATTCCAGGCTATGGAGAGATGTGTATGTGGAGGGTGAGAACCCACCTGTGCTTGACCTAGCAGTAATAGAACCCGAGGCCCCAGTGCCTATGGAGACAGAGAATGTGGCAGATGAGCCTGTGAGAGAACCTGAAGTAGAGGTGAACCGCCTAGGTGAACCCGAGATAAGAGGTGAAGAGGAAGAAGTAAGCCCGCATGAGGGGCAAGGGACTGAAGAAGAAGAAGAAAGAAGAAAGTGAGGATCAGGAGCCTCTAGTTCGACCCGCTAGGAAGCGGAGGATGACCACCAGGGAGTATCTTAGCTTGTTCGTCCGACAGGACGATGGTGGTTCTACCAGCAGGGACGACTTCCTAGCCCGACCCCCGACAGCTCTAGTGATGATTAGAGACCGGGATGTTAGCTAACCCATAAGTCCAAGCGGAATCCTGATTTTCTTATTTTGTAGTAGGCAATGCGGGATGCCAAATTGCCTTAGGATTTCAGGATAGTTAGTGTTTTGTTGTTCTTTTTCCCTGTATTTTGTCATGTTTTCGGGAATAGGGAAATTGATTAGAATAGGAAGGAAGCTTAGCTAGCCAAATTTTGGGAACTAAAAGTTGATGTAATATTTGTATGGCTCGCTAAAGAAATGAAAAGGATCACTTTTGTTTTAAAGAAATGGATTGTGAAAAGCACGCATTCTAGTCTTGATACATAAGAGAACATTAACTGCATATAGATTGCATAAGCATCACACATTCGCATTATGTTGTGAAATGTCAATTAGTTACATATGTGTGGATTCTTCTATTTCCCTTGTTTCTTTTAATTATTCCTTATTTCTTTTATGGATTGATATTTGACTCATCTTATGACTTTATGGAGTTATGTATTCCTTTTCCTTCTGAGTTTAAATCAATTTTGCAACTTCTGAGCTGTTGTTAATCCTATTCCTTTGAAACCTAAAAACCCTATATGCTAAAACTCCATTAAACATTGTGTAAAGACGAAACCGACGAACTCGGAACCAAGGACAAGGGTCTAACCCTAATGAAGCCGATCAACCGGCTATACAGCAACCTGACCCCCAAGGAGTAGCACCCCAAAACCAACAGGGCGATGTGCTAAACGCGATTGGGCAGTTGGCCAATCTCCTGAACACCTTTATCCAGAATCAAATCCAGTGCAGAACCCACCCCCAAGTCAGAGTGCTCGGGATTCAGCACCACATCCGCCCGCAGATCATCGGGAAATGACTGCGGAAGCACCTGCTCCACAGGAGGAGCACTCCTATAATGTGCGGTTGCCGCCACCCCCGCCATACAGGAGACCCCACCGAAGCTCTTTACCGGACTTCATTAAGAGCAACAGGTACTTTGATGGGGCATTCGGTAAGCCGGATGAAGCTGAGGATTGGCTGGCCCAAGTGGAACGTTCTTTTGCTGCATACGAGATTCCACCTTACTTGCAGCTAGAATATGGGACGTACATGTTAAGATACAATGCTCGAGTCTGGTGGGACTCCAAGAGAAGGAATTTGACCTCCCCCCACCTGGGAAACCTTCCGCCGGGAATTCTTGAATAATTACTTTCCCTCTAGCTTGAGGGTGAAGTATAGTGCGGACTTCCTTCATGTAAAGCAGAAAGGGAGAACGGTAGAGCAATATGAAACTGAATTTGTTCACCTGCTGCAATATGCCCCTGAATCTTTCAGGGATAGTGAGGAATTAAAGAAGCAGGTATTCTGGGAGGCTTGGACGAAGAACTACGAATCAAGCTAGAAGAGTTTGGAGTAAGAACCTATCCCGAGATGGTAGAAAAGGCTCGAGTCATTGAAGGGGCTAGGAAAAGAAAGTATCAGGAGCCCGAAAAGAGAGTATTCGGGAAGAGGCCGTTTGATGCCTCGAGCTCAGGATTCAAGGGTAAACGGTACAGGCCGTACCAAGGGTTTAAAGAGGAGTCTAGCGCAAGCCAACCCAATTCAAAGCCAACGTCACATGTTGGAAATGTAAGGGAACACATGCACCTAGGCAATGCCCGCAGTTGCGGAACAAGTGCTATTTTTGTGGCGATGCTGGCCACATGGTTTTTACATGCCCAAAGAAGCTGGCAGTAACTTGCTTTATTTGCAAAGAGAAAGGGCACTTAGCTTCCGAGTGTTCACAGCGAAAGAGTGTGACCACCCGACCCTTCGGAGCCTCGAGCAATGCTAACCCCTTGAGGTCTGGTAACAAGAGCGGAAGTCGAGCAGCTTCCGCGATGCACGGGATGAGGCTGTACAATTTAGAAGGCCAATGGATGGTGGAAGAAGACGAAGATGAGGACGTAGAGTTGGCAGCTTTGGATCCAAGCGAGAGTTCTGATGGTGGCCTGGTGACAGGTTAGTAACAGAAACCCTCCTAAGTTGAAATTAAGTTGTTTAAATTGATTGCTGTTTAAATGAAATTGTATATATTATGGAAAGCTGGAAGTAGAGACCCTTTATGGATAGCCTTACGAGTATTTTAAGGTTCATATGTGATGGGTGTTTGTGACCTCAGGACATATACAAGTAAATAACGTGGAAGCCTATGCCTTGTTTGACACGGGAGCGACCCACTCGTTCATCACAAATAGTTTGGCAACCCGACTCGGATTGCCCATAGCCACAACCATGGTTAGCTTGAGGATTAAGACCCCCACGGGGAGCGTGGTGTCAACCCGAGATCTAATAAAAGACTGTCCATTGGAAATCCATGATCACCACTCCAAAGTGATCTAATTGTGCTGGAAATGAATAAATACGAAGTTATCCTCGGGATGAATTGGTTAAGTAAAGTAAAGGCAATAGTGGATTGCCAAAAGAGGACTGTATGTTTTTATGATCAATCGGGAGAAAAGTAGAATTTATGGGAGAGGCCTTAGTCCCGAAGGATTGATCTAAGCTCATTCGAGCTGATGATGGAGGATGAGGAAATGATACCGATTGAGGACGTCTTGGATGAAGGGGAAAACCGTGAGGAAAAGGAATATTCCAGTGGTGAATGAATACTTGGATGTGTTCCCAGAAATTTTGCCGGGATTACCGCCAAGAGAGATCGACTTTGAGATTGTGTTGGCTCCAAATACCGAACCAATATCTAAAGCGCCATACCGGATGGCACCGGCTGAGTGAAAGAGCTAAAGACGCAGTTACAAGAACTTGGACCAGAAATTTATAGACCAAGTGTCGCCATGGGGCGCACCCGTTTTTTGTGAAGAAGAAGGACGGATCGATGAGGTTGTGTATAGACTACCGGGAATTGAATAAGGTGACTGTCAAAAATCGATATCCCTTACCAAGAATCGACGATTTATTTGACCAGCTACAAGGAGCTTGTGTGTTCTCACGTATTGACTTACGTTCGGGGTATCATCAGCTAAGGATTAAGCCTGAGGATGTGCCTAAGACAGCTTTTCGTACTCGTTATGGGCACTACGAGTTTTTGGTAATGTCATTTGGACTGACTAATGCACCGGCTGCATTATGGACTTAATGAATAGAGTCTATAAGCCGCTTTTGGATAAATGTGTAGTCTTTATAGACGACATCCTCATATATTCAAAGACCAGGAGCAACATGAGAGCATCTCCGTTTGGCATTGCAAACCTTACGAGATAACAAGCTGTACGCCAAGCTGTCCAAGTGTGACTTTTGGTTAGACCGGATATCCTTCCTCGGACATGTGGTAACGGGTGATGGGATATCAGTTGATCCCGAAAAGATCAAGCAATAGTGGATTGGAAGCCACCACAAACCGTTACTGAAGTGAGGAGTTTCTTGGGATTGGCTGGCTATTATCGCAAATTTGTGAAGGATTTTTCAAAGATAGCTAAGCCGTTGACTCAATTGACTCAAAAGAACGAAAAATTCATTTGGACAGACAAGAGAGAACAAAGTTTCCAGGAACTAAAGCGACGACTGGTCTCGGCACCGATTTTGGTTTTACCAGATCCGGAAAAGTCTTACACGGTACATAGTGATGCTTCGAGAAATGGTCTTGGATGCGTCTTGATGCAAGAACGGAAGGTCATTGCGTATGCTCTCGGCAATTGAGACCGCATGAGCAGAACTACCCTACGCATGACTTGGAGCTAGCTGCAGTTGTCTTTGCCTTGAAGTTATGGCGACATTACTGTATGGACAACGGTGTGAGATATACACAGATCATAAAAGCCTTAAATACCTGTTCACACAGAAGGAGTTGAACATGCGGCAAAGGAGGTGGTTGGAATTAAAAGATTATGACCTGGGATAAATTACTGTCCAGGAAGAGTGAATGCAGTCGCGGACGCCCTAAGTCGGAAGAATCATGGAGAGGTAGCCGCTTTGATTACAAGCCAGAAGGAGTTGATTAAGGAATTTGAGAAGTTAAGGATCGAGTTCACAGATCAAAGTGCTGAGCTGGAGATATCTAACTTGGTGCTGGAACCAACCCTCGTGGAAAGAATCAAAGAAGCACAGAGGTACGACGAGGTGATACAAAGGATAAAAAGGGAAACCCAAGCGGGGAAATACCTTGACTTTGCCGTGGATGAGGAAGACGTGATCCGGATGAACGGAAGGCTGTGCGTACCAGAGGATGAGGAGTTGAAGAAGGAGATAATGGGTGAAGCACATAACTCCGGGTATACCATGCATCCGGGAGGCACCAAAATGTACCAGATTTGAAAGTTGCTATTGGTGGAATGGGATGAAGCGAGATGTGGCAGATTATGTAATGAAGTGCACAGTATGCCAACAAGTGAAGGTAGAACACCAGAGACCGGGCGGAATGCTAAAGCCCTTACCTATTCCTGAATGGAAGTGGGATCAAATATCCATGGATTTTGTTTGTGGCTTTCCCAAGACTCCATCGGGTTGTGATGCAATTGGGTAATAGTGGATCGGTTACTAAGTCGGCGCATTTCCTACCCATAAATATGACCTATTCAATGGAAAGGTTAGCCAAGATCTACATCAGAGAGATCGTAAGATTACATGGCATACCTGCAGGGATCATCTCAGATAGAGACCCGAGATTTGTGTCCAAGTTTTGGACAAGCTTGCAGAAGAGCTTGGGTACTAAATTGCATTTCAGTACGGCTTACCATCCCCAGACCGACGGACAGTCTGAGCGGACGATCCAAACCCTAGAAGATATGTTAAGGGCATGTGCCCTGGAATTCAAAGGGAGTTGGGATAATCATGTTCACCTAATTGAGTTTGCCTATAATAACAGCTATCACTCCACTATCCAGATGCCCCGTATGAAGCCTGTATGGACGGCGTTGTAGGTCCCCTTTGTTTTGGGATGAGGTGGAAAAGGTAGCAATTGGGCCGGAATTGGTACAGGAAGCCGCATAAGTGAGGTTGATTCAGCGAAAGATGAAGGAAGCCCAGGATCGACAAAAGAGCTGGGCGACTTGAAAAGACGGGAGCTTGAATTTAAAGTGGGTGATCATGTGTACCTGAAGATAAACCCGATCAAAAGTATCAAGAGGATGCGTACACAAGGGAAATTAAGCCCGAGATACATTGGACCTTTTGAGATTTTGGAAAGAGTCGGAGACTGGCGTATCGGCTAGCCCTACCACCTAATTTGTCCGGGATTCACAATGTGTTTCATGTGTCAGTCTTGAGGAGATATGTGGCCGACCCAGAGAGGATTCTGGAATTGGAGCCAATCCAGTTGAGGGAAAACCTGACATATGAAGAACACCCAGTAAAGATATTGGATAAGAAAACTCAAAGGCTACGAACAAAGATATTCACTACGTGAAAGTATTATGGAGGAATCATGCCTTTGAAGAAGCAACCTGGGAAGCGGAGGATGAAATCCGGAGAAAGTACCCCGAGATATTTGAAGGACAAGGTACGTCAGTTCCGTTTTGAGGACAAAACTTTATTTAAGGTGGGGAGGTTGTAAACCCCGGAATTCTCAGTAGCTAGAAAACCCCAGGAGTTGGAGACGAAACCCTAATCCGATCAGATTGAGTTTAGTGAATGAGCCTAGGAACCCTAAATCCGGCTTTCCATCGGTTTCATAGTAAAATAAATATTTGGAGTAAATGAATTTGAATTGTTGTTCCAAAGTACATTTCAAACCTTTGAAAGTTTTAAATTCGGGAATTTTTCAATTCCGGGCCTTCCCGAGCCCAATTACGGAAAAGCGTGCCCCGGGCCACGGATTCAGAAAAATATTCCGGAATATTCATTAGAACCGTAATTTTATAAGGATTCCAAAAATATCAATTTCATAATTTTCCGAGCTATAAAGATTACAGTTATAGCTTTTCCCGTGTTTTCGGAACAACCGGTAAAGTAGATGTCTTGTCTACTATTCACAAGTACAACCTACACTACACACTACCCATACCCTATTCTTACATCCTTACAACTACTCATTTCAATTTTCTTTTCCAAGAAATTTTGTCTTTTAAATAATTATTACATTTATTACATTTTCATTTACTAAATTACAAATTTCATTTTTTTTCAAAACTCTCACACACACACACACATATGGCCGGCGCCCCTCCCTCCTATTTTCCCCCTCATTTGTGTTATTTTTACTTCTTTTAATTAACTAAACCCTAAATCACTTAATATATATACTAAATGTTCTCTCTCTCTCCTATTTTCTTCTTGTTTCAAAGTTTGAAAAGAGAAAAAGCTCTCTCCCTCTCTTCTTCTTGTGCCGAGCAACCCCCTCCCCTTCCTCACATTGTCCACTTTGTTTCTTCTCCATTTCACTTCAAGACTTCATTGGTATGTGTATTTAAGCTTGTTTCTTCCTACTCTTGTAATGGCAAAGCTATATCTTGTGTGTTTTCTCATTTAATCCCAATGAGCTCATGCTAGGGACATGAAAACACATGAACAAGAATAACAAGCCATCACAAGACATGGATCTAGTGTTTAGATGAGCTTATGTTAAGATCTTACCTTGTTCATGCATGTAAAGTAGTGATCTTGCATATATATTGTTATTCATGCCATGAGATCCATGTTATATACATCATATGTAGTAGATCTAAAGTTTAGCTACCCACATTGTCATTTACATGTATGATCATAGAGCTATTTTCATTTTCATGCATTGATGACCACAAAAATGTAGTCTTGTTCATATATAGTGATGAGGGATAGTATGTCTTGACATGTAGAAGGCAAGACCATTGAAAAAGGAAAGACTTTGTTGTATATGGAAAGTTGAAAATTCGGATGAAATGGAAACCCTACCCTAAAGACCTCCAAAATCAATTTTAAACTTATATTTCATAAGAAAAATGAAGGGTATGTGTAATAGATATGTTGAAGGAATTATTTTCATAAGGTTAGATGAGTTTAGGCATGATAAAAATAAGGAAAACAAGAGGTGAAGTTAGGATGAAAAATGTTGACTTTAAATGTGTAGTCAAATTCGTAACTTTGTGTAATGCCTATATGAACACTTAGTATTTAAGTCTAAAATGGTATTTTATAAGCTAAATGAAGTCCTTAGATAATGTATACATTGAAGCCCCAATTTTTAATACATTAGACTAGATTTCCTTAAGAAAAATGTAAGAAAAGAAATTTGGAAAATTCGGATTTTTATAACTAGCTTATTTGAAAACATGTTTACCAAATGAAAAATGTGAATTTTTGTGCATGAATGGAGGCCATGACTATTATAGACTTTGAGAACCTAATTTTAGTTAAATAATAAGTAGATTACAAGATTAAAAACCAAAGAAACCCTAAGGAGTATAATGTGGGAGAATAACTTCTTAGAATTAGCCTTTATGAAACTTTCCCCAACACTTAGGAGTTCCTAAAAGTTTATTACTACAAAAATCATCATGACCATGCACAAGTTGAGTTCATTACATGGCATACACATTAGTAGTTCATTCCTAAATCATTCATGCATGAATCACTAACTAGGAACATTTCTTATCAAAAGCAAAGCACATTTTCAAAGTTGGATCAATTGCGGGACAGAACTGATCCCACTGTTCCGTGACCTTATTATTTTCAAAACTTGGATTTAATACTTGAATTAGATAGATCTTTCGAAGTAGATGAAGATCGATATAAAGTTTGCGAAATTCCGAGTTAAAATGACCAAGTTATGGCCGTTTTAAGTCGGAACTTCCAAATATAGCGAGAAATCCGAATTCAACTAGTCTAGATGTATAGTTTGATTTAATTACATGGTGAGAATCTCATAGGGATTATTCTTGATTGGTAGGTGATTCCGAGCAGGACGACTCTCTACCACCCGATTATTACTATTAAGGAGTTTGGTGACCCATGGCCGAGTGAGTTACTTCCACTCTCAATTAATGCTTGTGAATGTAATGTAGTGGCACTAGTGATGTAGGCAAAGATAAAAGGAATTGTACAAGCATGATGGGGTATGTGGGAATTATTTATGTTGTGAATTGTTGATATGTGAAATGGAACTTAAGGCATATCGAAACCGGGTGTTAAGATATTGATTGTTTATTAGAATCATATGATGAATGTCTGCGTATACTTGTTGGTCACTTAAAAGAATCGAATTAATGACTATTCGACTCCGACTATAACTGAGTTCATTCATGTCACAATGGGGTTGGAGCATTTGCATTGGTTGGTTTTTCGTGACCCATAAAACGAATGTGAGGTTAATCGTGATCCATAAAACGAGCTTTTAATCAGTTGACCGTGAGCTTAAACGGCGTCGTACCGCAGGATTCGTTAATCTGCTAACCCGGGATGGAGGGCGCAAGTCCATCCACATATGATTTCCGGTTGGTCATATGTTTGATGATTTCATTTGTATGGTGCATGCACTTGCTTGAATAATCACTTGTTTGAATGATTGTATCTAATTGCGTTATGGAAGTATTACTCACTAAGCTAGTTAGCTTACGCCCCGATAGTGTTTATCTTTTGCAGCATGAGTTTATATGGCTTAGGCCAAGGCAAGCCACAGCGCAGGTACCGGAGATAGGAGTTTCCCATAGAAGTTTGATTCATTTCTTTTGTATAGACTTCCATTGGAAACTAAGGACTCTGGATGACTGTAATAGACTGTTATTCTTTTGCGGGGGAATGCCCCTTAGATTTTGTAAACCTTAAAGATTTATGCGTTTTGATTTATTATCTATGGCTAATGAATGCCTTGTTAAACTGTTAAACTCCATTTGTTGAAGTATTCTATTGTCGTAAGGGAACGCTTTACATCTACTTAAGACTCCGAAGGCCCGGTTAGGGAACTCGAGAGTCTTACTTAGTATGTGGCGGACTGTTACGTTTAGGATACCCTACGGGGCGTGACAGATTACCCCACTCATGATCTAGAATTGGCTGCTATTTTTTTGCACAGCTAGCTATCGGTCCTGAATTGGTTCAGGAAGCAGCGGATAAAGTCCGGGTTATCCAACAGAAAATGAAAGAGGCTCAAGACAGACAGAAGAGTTGGGCTGATCTGAAGAGAAGAGAGCTGGAATTTCAAGTAGGCGATCATGTCTATTTGAAAATAAACCCAATCAAGAGCATAAAGAGAATGCGGGCTCAAGGGAAGTTAAGCCCAAGGTATATTGGACCTTTTGAGATCTTGGAAAGAGTGGGAGATTTGGCCTATCGGCTAGCCCTGCCGCCGAATTTGTCGGGAGTTCACAATGTGTTCCACGTATCAGTGTTAAGGAAGTATGTACCTAACCCTGAGCGGATAGTGGAGTTGGAACCGATTCGGTTAAAGGAAAATCTCACCTACGAAGAACACCCAGTAGAAATCTTGGATAAGAAGACTCAGAAGCTTCGGAACAAAGAGATTAGATATGTTAAAGTGTTGTGGAGAAACCACACTTCTGAGGAAGCGACTTGGGAAGCCGAAGAGGAAATCCGAAGGAAATACCCCGAGTTGTTTGAGAATCAAGGTATCAGTTCAGTTTTGAGGACAAAACTCTTTTTAAGGTGGGTAGGTTGTAAACCCCGGTTTTTCAAGTAGCTAAGAAACCCTAGAACCGGAAACCAAAACCCTAAACCGGAATAGCTCAAGCCTGGAGTGAGAACTAGGAACCCTAATTCCGGCTTTTCCTCGGTTTCCAATTAATAAACTTTTCTAAGAAAATTTAATTTTGATTATTCTTGAATATATTTCAAACTAAGAAAATATCTGATTTTAAGAAAATTTCAATTCCGGGTCATCCCGAGACCCATTATAGAAAAACGTGCCCCGGAACTAGAATTTCAAAAATATTCTTATGAGTACTCATTAGAACCGAAATAAAATAAGGATTTCAAAAATATATTTTTCATAATTTTCGGTTTATGAAAAATACAGTTATAGCCTTTTTATTCGTATTTCATTACTACCGGAAATTAAATTGTCTTGTCAACTATTCATTACTATTCATAAAGTACTACCTAGTCTACCTATTAGCCTACCCTACAAATCTAACTCTTACCATCAATCACATCTCTTCCATTCTTCCATAACTTTTGTCCTTCACTTCACTTCAATTATGACAATGATACAAATCAAATCAAGGTTAAATCATGAAACAAAGCAATTTTCCCCCTTTTCCAAGCTCAAAACCGGCGCACATGCACCCCCCATCCATGCTCCATTTGATTTTTTTTTATTTCTTTTCTTATTCACTTAACCTAATTCAACTTATATAAACTACCTTTATTCTCTCTCTCCTCATTCTTCACTTTCCAAATTTCTAAAGTGCAAAAGCTCTCTCCTCTCTCCCATTTTCCCCTTTGGCCGAAACATTTGAGCCCCCACACACACACTCACAACTTCTCATTTTCTCTTCTATCTTCCATCCATTTCAAGTAAGTTATGCTCCACTACTTCCAACTCATGAAACTTTGTTATGGCTAAGTGATTTTTGGTTATCTCAACTCCATATTCCCATGATCTTGTAGTAGGAACAATGAGATAACAACACAAAAATCCCGAACCATTTCAAAGTAGATCTATCTTTTAAAGGAGTTTCTATACCAAAAGCTTTACTTTTATCCATCAAAAAGTCTTTTAAACAAAGGATCTTTTATAAAAATATGGTTTTTATGTTTTTAAAACTCATTTAAGCTTTTGATAAAGTAGATCCATCATCTTGATACTCATGATCATGTAGGCATTTATAGTTTCATTATTATTTTGTTCATATGTGCATAAATAGTCTTTAACTTTTGTCTTTAGTAAATGACTTTCTAGTATAGATCTATATATATATGGGTCCATGAAGTCAAAAAGAAAAGTACTTTACAAGAAAAAGACTTTTGAAAATTCGGATGACTTTGAAAACCAAGGTCAAAAACACTTTTAACAACTTCTAAACTTATATTTTATAAGAGAAATAAAGCCTATGGGTAATAGATAATGTTTAGTATTTTTCATGAGTCTAAAGGAGTTTTTACTAAAGAAAATGTTGAAAACAAGAGATGAAGTCCATAGGAGTTTTGAGTTAAAAGTTATGAAAACCAAATTCGTAATAATGGATGTAGGGTTAGAAAACACTATTTTTCCAACTTCAAAAATGATATTTTCTTAAATAAATGAAGTCCTTAGGATATAGGTATAATAGATACTTAAAGTTTCAAGTATAAAATATATTTTTCCTAAAGGAATCAACTTGAAAATGAACTTTTGTAAATTCGGATTTTTGGAAACCCCATAGTAAAAGACCCACTTAAAAGTTTGTAAATGTGATTTTATTAAAGAAATAAAGGCCTTAGGATATAACTAATATAAGGGTCAAAATTTCTTTAATAAAGTAGAGTTTTTCTAAAGAAATCCATGTAAAATGTAGATGTGGTCAAATGTAGTAAACTCACTTACTAAACTTGAGAGGAAATGGTTTCTAAGGAAAGTTTTTTCTAAAAATCGTTAAATCTAAAAGTTATAAGAACATAGACTCCTTAAGGTTCACATCATGACATTCATGATAGGGAAAATCATTTCCATTGCATTTAGCATCATATTACACTTAGGAATCTCAAATGCATTCATGAAAACCGCATTTTTGGAATTGACAAACCCGCTGTACAGATCTGATCCCTCAATTCCGAGGCTTAGATATTTTCAAAACTTGATTTAAACTTCATATTTGGAAAGCTCTTCCGAAGTAGATAGGAATCGGTATATAATTTGCGAAATTCCGACTTAAAACGACCAAGTTATGGCCATTTTAAAACGGAACTTCGGAAATGACGCGAATTCCGATTTCACTAAGTTTCCTTAGAGTTTTAGTGTCCTAAGTTGATAGAATACTTATTAGGGTAATTTCTTATATGAATAGGTGAACCCGTGGACGGTGACGAGTTACCTCCGGACTATTACTACTAGAAGACCGGAGTACCGATGGCGGAGTGAGTTTTTCTTCCCAATTCATTTATTGTATGTGCTTGTAAAGTAGTGCACTAGAATGTAGGTCAATTGAATGGAATATGAATAATGGGGATTATTGGGAAATTATATGATTGTTGATGATGTGAGAAACAAATTAAGAATATCGAAACCGGGTGATAAACTTTGATTGTATAGTTAGCTATGATGGATTGTCTGATAAATTGATTGATCGCCTAAGTAAATTGGCTTAATCAACTACTTGAGTAAATGATAAATTGACATGTGCATATCACAAGGGGATGGAGCATGAGCATTTGTAGGTTAGTCGTGAACCATAAACGACATCGAATAATCGTAGGTTAGTCGTGAACCATAAACGACATCGAATAATCGTAGGTTAGTCGTGAACCATAAACGACATCGAATAATCGTAGGTTAGTCGTGAACCATAAACGACATCGATAATCGTAGGTTAGCCGTGATCCATAAACGGGATATTGTGTACCGCAGGATTCGTTAATCTGCTAACCCGGGATGGAGGGCGCAATTCCATCCACATATGATTTCCGGTTGGTCATATGTATGTTGAACTCATGTGTTTGATGCATACACTTGCTTGATTAATAACTTGGTTGAATTGTTGTGATATAAATGTTTTTGTGGGAGATTACACTCACTAAGCTAGTTAGCTTACATCCCTACAGACCATTCCTTTTGCAGCTTACATTTATGGCTTAGGCGAAGAGACCCGGCTGAACAGGTACCGAAGCTAGGAGTTTTCCCTAGAAGTTAATTTTTGTATTAGACTTCCATAGAAAACTTCTAAGACTTGGATGACTGTAATGGACCGTTAAATATTCTTTTGCGGGGGAATGCCCCTTAGAATTTGTAATATTTATTTATGTTCATGAATTATATCCTATTGCCCATGCATGCCAAATTAAGCTTTTATCTCCATTCGGACTTGTACTCTATTGTGTAAAGGTACGCCTTACATCTATATGAGACTCTCGAAGAACTAAGGTGGTAATTCGGGAATCTTATATGGCATGTGGCGGACTGTTACGTTTAGGGTACCCTATGGGGCGTGACAACCGGGGCCATCCGGTATGGTGCCTTCGATATCGGTTCTATACTCAGGGCTAGAGTGATTTCAAAGTCGATCTCCCTTTTTGGTGGCAAACCGGGTAGTACTTCGGGAAATACATCTTCAAACTCGTTTACCACGGGTATGTCTTTCCTTTCTCTCTTCTCCTCTCTAACCCAAGCATCTTCTATTAGTACAATTTCCTCATCTTCCATCATTAGCTCAAAAGAGCTTAACCCAACATCCCTTCGTACAGTGGTTTCCCCGAGGAAGTTTACTCTCTCCTTCTTATGGTCGTCAAAACTTATCACTTTTCGTTGACAATCCACGATGGCTTTAACCTTACTTAGTCAATTCATTCTGAGGATAACTTCATACTTACTCATCTCCAAAACCATCAGATCGCTTGTTGAGATATGTCCTTGGATTTCTAGTAAGCAATCCCTTATTATTTCCCGGGTCGACACGACACTACCTGTAGGTGTCTTAATCCTTTAGCCGGTGGTTGTCATGGGTATGGGTAGTCCAAGCTGCTTAGCCAAGCTGGTAGTGATAAAGGAGTGGGTTGCTCTCGTGTCAAATAACACATAAGCTTCACTCTTATTCACCCTTATGCGTCCTGTTACCATAAACATTTATCACTACTTGATCCTAAGTACAAAAACAACTATCTATTCCCAGGTTTCCGGATCTCAACTTTTCCTCTTTTACAGTTTTAACTCTTTTTAAAACTTGTTAAGAAAACAAAGAACTTTTATCTTAAAAGAAATTTATTACTGACCTGTCACCAAGCCGCCATCCGCATCATCGCCTTGGTCCAAAGCGGCCAACTCCACACCTTCCTCCTCATCCTCTTCAATCATCCATTGGCCTTCAAAGTTGTATAGCCGCATCCCGTGCATGGCTAAAGCTGCACAGCTTCCATCCTTGTTACTAGATCGTTGGGTGTTATCATTACTCTGATTTCCATATGGCCAGGTAGCCACACTTTTCCTTTGGGAGCGCTCAGAGGCTACGTGCCCTTTTTCTTTGCAAAGGAAACAAGTTATCGTCATCTCTTTCATGCAAGCATAAACTAGATTGCCTGCCTCGCCACAGAAATAGCACTTGCCCTTCAGCTGTGGGCACTGTCTTGGATAGTGGCTTCCCTTACACTTCCAACATGTAACGTTAGGCCTGGTTTGGTTGGACATCCCACCGTTGTTATCCTTAAATCCATAGTAAGGCTTGTATCTCTTTCCTTTATGGCCTCAGCCGGAGGCGTCAAATTGTCTCTTCCCGAATACTCTCTTGTCCGACTCATAATGTTTCCTCTTCTTAGCCCCTTCAATTAACCGGGCTTTCTCAATTACCTTAAGGTAAGTTTGCAAACCCGACTCCTCTAACTTCACTCTTAGGTTTTCATCGAGACCTTCTAAAAACACTTGTTTTTGTAGCTCCTCACTGTTTTTGTAAGATTCGGGAGCATGCTGCAGCAAGTGATTGAATTCCGTCTCATACTGCTCGATTGTTCTACCTCTCTGCTTAACATGCAAGAAATCAGCATTATATCTTACTCGAAGGCCGGCAGGAAAATAGTTCTCCAGGCACTCCCTGCGAAAGGTCTCCTAACTGATAGGGGGTGCCAAACTTCTCCGTTTCGATTCCCACCATACTCGGGCATTATATCTCAGCATGTAGGTGCCATATTCTAGTCAGAGATATGGTAGAATCTCATAAGCTGCGAAAGAGCGCTCCGCTTGCGCTAACCAATCCTCCGCTTCGTCGGGCTTTCCAAACGCCCCTTCGAAGTAGCGGTTGCTTTTAATAAAGTCTAAGAGAGAACTCCTTTGATATCCTCTATGTGGCGGGGGAGGTAGATGGCGAGCATTGTAAGTGTAAGCCCCGGAAAATTTTAGTAAATAATTCCAAAGTGAACTTCGAAAATAAACCCTAAAAATCACTCCAAATTAAAACCGAATTTCAACTAGTCCTAAATCACGAATGAATTCGGAAACTTCTTAATCTTGAAAAAATGAAAATCCTTAAAAACAAAATAAGAACTCAACATACTTCAATTCCAAAACCACTACGTACGATGAATTACATAATTAACTCCGACTTATAAAATCGGGTAATATAAAGCTCAAAAACAAATTATTAAAAAAGTAAATAATAAAACTTTCGAAATGAAACCCAATTCAAGAATTCCGAAATGTTAAAAGATATTAAATACTTACAAAAATGAAATGTAAAATAAATTTCTCAAATTAAGATGTTGTATAAACATAAAATATCAGTTTTCAAATTGGCAAGGATCTAAACCGGAAAAATCACCCGGAAGCCTTAAGTGGTATACAACAGTTTAAGTCCGGCAATCTAGTGCCCCTAACCCTAGAGGCCGAGATGTAGTTTAAATATGTAGAATAGCTCCCAGTAATATAAGTTTGTTTAAAAATATCAGATTAGTAAATTTTTGACCTATTTCAAACCTGTTCGGATACAGACTTCGAAAAGCATGTCTCGGGGCTCGAGATATCAAAAATATACCAATAGTATCGTTAGACTCGTAATTTCATAAGATTTCCAAATATATCGGTTATGTAATTTTTCGGGTTATAAAAGTTATAGTTATAACCTTTTTATCGTATTTCCATTATTACCGGTAATTGATTTGTCTTTTATACTATTCACTTGTATTTCATTACACAATTTTATTATTCTTATAAAGCTTTATATTTTTAGATAAATATTTTATATATTATAAAAAAATTTCTAAAATTTAGTTAGTTCGGGCTTTTACGGGATCAGATTCTGTTTAAGACCCGATACTAAAAATAAAATAAATTAATTTAATAATTAAAAAATATTTTTTTTGAATTTTTCGGGTTATAAAAATATCATTTATAGCCCATATTCGTGTATTTTGATCATACCGGTAACATATTTGTTAAAATACTAAAATAATTCAAATAATTATTTAATTTTAATTATGAAAAATCTGCTACAAATATTTGGAATAAATTTTCTAATTTTATTTTATTTTGTTTTATTTTATTAAGAAAGTACTTTTACAACCCATACTTTCAAGTACACCTTACACATATCACTTCCTTTTCACTTCAATCTTTTTATACTTCATTATATCTATTCATGGCAGATTTTGACTCCTTTATGGCTGCCATTTTCCTTTAATTTACTCATATTTTGACTAAAAATAAATATATTTAGACTAAAAATAAATATATTTCAATCCTTCTTCAAAAAGTTACATTACACATTAATTACACAATTCATTTTCAAGTCAAATTTCAAACACACTCTCTCTCCTCTCTCTCTAATTCACGCTAGCCCCTCCCCCATTTTTCTACTTGTTTTATTTTTTTTCCCTTTTAGTTAATGAAAACACATTTAATACACTCATTTTCTCTCTCTCCTTTATTTACTCCTTCTTCCCTCTTTTATTCCTTAGCTTTTTCTCTCTCTTTTTCCTCTCTTTTCTTCTTCATTTTGTTCTTGTTTTTACAATAACCAAGCTGCCCCCATTCCATTCTTAAGCTTCCACACATATTTCTTGAAGATTTTTAAGCAAATATTCTTCTCAAAACTTCCATAGGTGATATAGGTAAAGTGTAATGAAGGTTTCATGCATCAAATGACCTTCCATAAGCTTAAAAGCTTAGAATGATGATGCCAAAAATGAAACACTCCTCTTCTCCATTATTATTATCTTGTATCATGATTATTTTCTTGTTTAAAGTTATTATATTTTGTAGATCTAACTTTTTGTAGCTTTGATTTTTGTTTATGCCATAGATCTTGCTATATGAGTTATTATTTTCTTTTTTACCTATGATTTATGCATATATTCTTCATTCACATGTGTTCATGCATTTAAAACTAGTATAGAAAACTAGATCTAGAGTTTTGAGTTCATAAAATGCATTACACTTTGTTTTATGTTCATAAACAACTTGTAATGGCATGATGATAGTAGGAATGTTTTAGAAAACTCAAGATCTATTTTATTTTCAACAAAAATCATTTTTGAAAATTCGGATGAAAAATGAACCATATTTAGAAAAGTTATTTTTCAACTTCAAAATGTGTATTTTTCATTTAAAATGAAGGGCTTAGGGTATAGATAACATAAATGAGTGATTTTGATGAGCAAAGTTTAGATCTATGAGTTTAAAGTTTATTATCATGGGTTTCATTTAGATGTATTTTCATATTAAGTATAGATCTTAGTTTTGAACTCAAACAAAATTGTGAAATTCGTATTTTGGCAAGCCCCCATTTAAAAACACTTTCCAAGTGTCAAAATGTAATTTTTACTTAAGAAATGAAAGGCTCTTAGGATAGGATATGTAAGAATGAATTTTCATAAGTTTAGATAGATTTTATCAAAAGATATCCAAAAGTAAATTTTGTAAATTCGGATCTCAACAAAGACCAATTTTAAAAACCATTTTCAACTTCAAAACAAGGTTTTTATTAAGGAAATGGAAGCTTAAGGGATAGGTTTGATTAGGAAATGATTTTTGAAGGACTAAATGAGTTTTACAAAGAAAACAAGCTCAAATGAATTTCTCAAAATTCGGATTTGAAATTAGCCACAATTCAAACACTTATTTCCAAATGCCAAAATGATAATTTTGATAGGAGAATGGAAATCCTAGGGTATATATATAATAAAGACCAAGTTTTGATAAGGATAAAAGAAGTTTATCAAAGTATAATCTTAGAATAACAAATGGTTTCCAAGAATAGGTTAAACAATGTTTTCATTCTTTAAGATTTTGTAAAATTCGTACTTAGGCAAACCACTATGTAAACACCTATTTTCAAACCCCAAAATGAAGGTTTTTGTTGAAATAATGAAATGATGGTTATATAGGTCATCAAGGTTGAATTTTGCTAAAAACAAATATGATTTTACAAGAAGTAAACTATTTTTCTTAAGTCTAGTAAAATTCAAATTTTTGCAAAGTAAAGATTTTCAAAAAGAATTATTGGTATTATATGTATACATATAGGTACCTCTCATAACCATCATGACAATACTTGTAGGAAATACATATATGTATGATGCATTGTAGAAATAAAGTATGAAAATTGAGGTTATCCAAAACTTGTAAATTCGGATGATTTCAAAGCCATGCCTTAAAAACTCATTTATCAACTCCAAAACTTGTGTTTTATATAAAAATGAGGAGTTTAGGTCATAGGTATCATCAAGTGATGATTTTGATAAATTAAGATGGGATTTACTAAGAAAAATATGGAGCAAGGAGTGGAAATGTAGTAGGAAAAAAAATTTGAGTTGCTAGTCAACTTAGGAAATTCGTAATTTTGGAGTGAGGTCATGAAAACACATACTTTCCAAACTCAAAATGAAAGTTTTATTAAATAAATGAAGTCCTTAGTGGTAAGGCATGATTGAGCCTTAATTTTTCCAAGTATCCAATGATTTTTACATAAAGGAATCACCACAAAAACAAGTTTTGCAAAATTCGGATTTTGGGATGAGCCAATTTTAAAAACATGTTTACAAAGTATAAAATGGGAATTCTTATGTAGAAATGAAGGTCATAAGTAATAGATATAATGAAGACTCAATTTTAATAAGGATAAGTATATTTTCTTGAGAAATAAATCCAAAACAAATGGAGATGACCAAAGTTAGGAAATTAGTTTTCTTGAAAGTAAATAGCCATGGAGTTCTACAAATAAAAAGTTTCTAAAATTCCTTTTAGTAAATATTGACAAAAGCATGCATACATCAAGCTCATCTCATGTCATTCATGTTAGGAAATCATTCATATTTCATGTATACTTGATTCATCAAATAGAAACATTACAAACATTTGCAAAACTATTTTTCGGGATTGGAACTTGTTACTGCCCTGATCTGATCCGAACTTTTTGAAGCTTCAAAGTTTTTAAAACTTAAATATAATATTATAATTAGATAGATCTTTCGAAGTAGATAGAAATCGATATATAATTTGCGAAATTCCGAGTTAAAATGACAAGTTATGCCGTTTTAAGTTAGAATTCCCACTTAGGACAAGAATTATGAATTCGATAGTTTGTATAAGATAGTTTGGATTAGTTAAGTGATGAAATACTTATTAGAGTATTTCTTCCTTTTTAGGTGACCCTGATATCGATGATTCCTTACCATCGGGTTACTTGTACTAGAAGACCGGTGATCCAATGGATGAGTGAGTATTACTTCCGATTTCATTTATTGTATGTGATTGTAATAATAGTTGCACTAGATATTTGGTAAAGATAAAATGGATATGCATGATGGGGACGAATGGGAACTATGTATGCTTGTTGTTGATATAAGAAATGGAATGTAAAAATATCGAAGCCGAGTGATTAACTATTGCTTGTATAGATGAATTAGAATTGATTGTCTACGATTATTGACTGATCACATAAAAGAATTGGTATAATAGATTATTCGGAATTGAAGATGAAATTGAACTCATTCATACACGATGGGGATGGAGCATTAGCATTTGTTGGTTTATCGTTGTACCTTAAACGATTTTATAGTTTATAGTTGTCCGTAAGCTGAAACGGTCTTGGTCGTACCACAGGATTCGTTAATCTGCTAACCCGGGATGGAGGGCGTAAGTCCATCCACATATAATTTTCGGCAGGTCATATGTTTGTTGAATTCACGAGTTTGATGCATATCACTTGTCTAACTAATCACTTGATTGTATGACGTGTTATAAATGTAATCCTGGAAGTTTTCACTCACTAAGCTAGTGTAGCTTATACCCAATAGTTGTTTAAATGAACAGGTTATCTCAAGAATGCTAAGTGGGGACTGAGATGGTTGAAGTCGAGAATGACTTCAGGGTTCCGGCAAGACATAAGAATGTTTGAAGTTATTAGCTAGGTTTTATTATTTGCCCTGTAATAGTTTTATGTAATAGAATGTTTTGATGATTTGTAATTGAAGTTTAATGAGTTGTATTTTGAAGAATAGTGAATTGAATTTCCTTTACATTGTTACTCAAGTTATATCAACATGAAATGTACCATTCCGATGTGTCTCCTCTGTGTTAGACGCCCTGTACATAGTATGGAAGCCTTCGCATGACTGAGGTGGTCATTCTTAGGCTTTAATATTGTGTATGGCGGACTGCCACGTTTAGGGTACCCTTCAGGGCGTGACAGTAAGATTGCTCCTCAGGGGGTAAGGGAATCTCCGCTTGCATTCCCCTATATGGCGGAGGTGGTGGCAAAGGTGTTGAATCCCTCATACTTGGTTCAGGATTCTGATGTTGATTTTGATTCTGGTTTTGAATGAATGCAGTAAGCAGGTTTGTCAGTTGTCCAATTGCATTCATCATGGCTGCTTGAGGATTGAGCTGAGCAACCTCAGGTTGGTTGGCTTGGGGATGATCTTGCTGGTTTGCACTACTAGCTTCGTTTGGGGGTGGTTCTTGCTACCTATTACGGTTTCTTCCGTTTCGGCTGTTACATAATGTCTTAGTGAGTTTTATTTCTTCTTTAAAGTTTCGTGATTTATAAAACTTCGATTAAGGAATTCGTAAAAATTTTAGGAATAATTTAAAGAACTATAGAATTCACAAAAGATCCAAGAAGAACCAAAATTTCAAATTGTCCACACAAAGGATCTTAGAGCAAAAAGAAATTATAATAAGCAAAGGAATTCTAAATCAAGTGACGATATGAATGAGAATATGTTTATGCAATTAAGTGAAACGAATGTAGTTTACTACAAATGCAAAAGTATAATGCTTGTGAAACTTCATTTTTGGAATCAACATAATACTTCATTGATTTGATGTGCCATACAAGAGTTGTATTACAAACAAGCTTACAAAATTTGGCAACACAAATCTAACCTTCCGATATTAGCCGATAACTTCAGTCTAACAACATCTAGAGACATAAGAAAGAAAAGAAAGACAATATACTAAACTATGAAGAGAACCTAAGGCAAATGGGCATCCCGCATTGCCTACTAATCAAAAAGTACTATTGGACTCTATGGGACACTCGACTCTACTCCTCCATGGCTCACTTAGAGTCGTCTGGTGTGGGATTAAGGAGTCGTCCTTGGCTAGAAGAGCCTCCATCATCCCTTCGGATGAACTAGCTTAGATAAGCCCTCACAGTTAACCTCCTCCTCCTAATGGGTCCGGCTAAGGGCTCCTGTTCCCCTTCTTCCCTCATCTCCTGATCTCTCACTTAATCTCTTTCTTCCTCATTAACTCTATCATTAATCCCGCTTCTATTGCCAACTTCTATCCCCAATTCTCTTCCAGCTTCATCCCATAATCTGTTCACTCTATCCCGAGCTTCCCTCTTCATCTCCATCTATCCTCTCTAAAGGTTCCTGAACTACCGGCCCAGGGGCTATGGCATCAACCTCGAGGGGACGCTCGCCTACCGGGTAGATATCCTTCCAAATGGTAGGGTCGAACTCTGGTTCCATTCTTCTACTATCAGGTATGTCTAGATCCTTATCAAAATCCCATACAATTTGTTCTGGTAACTGGTTGGGATGTTCGGGAGTTATGGCTGGAGGGGTAGAGGTTCTAGGTATTTCTTCTTCTTGTCAATTTGGGTCCTCCTCAGGATCCTCCTCCTCTTCGGAATCATCCATATCATTATCCTCTTCCGCATTATCCCCTTCATTCACATCTTCCCCTTCAACAGTTGGGGCATTTATCAAGTGCACACCTTCATTTCTTGCTTGTGGAGCTAGAGCTCCTCCTAAAAATGGTATAAGGTCAAGATATCTGGCTTGCCATTGTCACGCCCCAAATGGTACCCTAAACGCGACAGTCCACCACACTCGATATTTAAACTTAAGTATGGCATCCTTAGTCATCCCATAAGTTTATATATAGAGTGTAAGGTGTACTCACACAACTTTTAGGATCACACTTTGATTCGAGTAGTCTTAAGAAAGCATACATTGCATTAAGAATATAAATCACAACAAGATAAACAGTTAAACTTTACAAAAGCCAAGGGGGCATACCCCCGCCAAAATAATAGGAGTCTATATCGTTTAGCTCCAATTACACATATATGAATTACATTAAAGAGATTTTCCTAGAAGTCCACGCCTACACTAGGTCCCGACTTCCTCAAAAGCTCTTTAATTCCATGTGATAAACCTGCACAAAATGTCCTCTCGGAACATCCAAAAATAGGAACGCTGCAACAAAAACTGTTGGGGTATAAGCTAATGCTTAGTGAGATTCATTTTCTTCAAGTAACATGCCCGACCAAGCTAAAATATCTATACAAGCAAGTTATAATTAAGCAACCATATGAATGCACAAGCATATGAGCAAACAAGCATATGACTTTCCGGTAGTCATAAGTGAATGAATTTACGCCCTCCATTCGGGGTTTGGGGTAGTTCATAAGTCATGCAACTACAATTCCAAAGTTGGTCCATAAGACATGCAACCATGTCCCAATCTTAAGTGGGGTGGTCCATAAGACATGCAACCACAATTTTTAATGTTGGTCATAAGTCATGCAACCATAGTTTCATTATTCGAATGGGGTGGTCCATAAGTCATGCAACCCTAGTCCCCTTTCATTAAAGACCCGCTGCCTCCCGAGTACACCTTTGTCCCACCAAAGACATACTCGACAATGATATAGACTCACTACGTGATATGCATGTAATTTATTCATATAATCATGACATATTACTTAGATAATTTAAAAGGATCATACAATTTCAGACATTCCAAATCTATACTAGCTCATACAAGATTATTGCAACAAAGCTTGCCTCGATATACTTATCGTTCATTCATGCAAGTTTAGATCACCATTTCACAATTTTATCTTTTCCTAAGTCTAATGCCACTACTACTACAAGCACATCCAAGAGCATAATTAATTGAGAAATGAACTCACTTGTCCATGTAGTGAAAATCCACTAGTCGTAATAGTCCTCGGGAAGTGGTAACCCGTCCTCCAATTCACCTAGGTACAAAGAATACCCTCAATGAGCATCTCTTATGAAGTTCTATTAAACTTAACAATTTTATTTACTAAGTTCGTCAATTTCCGTCTAGGTTGAATCCTTAACTTAAAAAGGTCATATCTAACTCATTTTAACTCGGAATTTAGCTTATAATATACCGATTTATACCTACTTCGAAAGAGCTATCCATTTCTAAAGTTAATTCAAACATTTAAGGTCATTTAAGGGTCGGAAACGTACTGTACAGTAGGGTTGCGAAAATTCCAGATTTGAGCCTTTGTGAAAAATTGCCATATCTACTCTATTTAACTACTTAGGTTGACTCATATTAGTCCTAAACTTGCAAGGAGATCCTCTAAACAAAATTAAGAGATTACACTTATCTAATCCCAAACATAATGTTCAAAAGAAACTTCTAAGAATCCATATTCATAAAAAACATTCACAAGTTGAAACTCATTGTCTTGTTTTGAGTAATTCCTTTACTAAAACTCACTTAGTTCAATGAAAATAATTTTTCCTATATTATGTATCATCAAAGCATTTCATTTTCAATGTAAAATACTTGTTTTGAGATCAAAAAGAAGGTTTTCAAAATTGGTCTTCTCATAATTACGAATTTCCACTTTGAAACTTACAATGAAAACAAGACCTAAATATTGTCTTCTACAAAGCACTTGATTTATGCAATACTTCTTAGGAAAACCCATTCAAACTTATGAAAATCCATTCCTTAAGATATCTATATCAAGAGCCTCTTATATTTTTGTCTAAATCTTCATTTTAAAGTTGATTGATGGGTTCCAAAAATAGGTCTTGGTCTTGATCCGAATTTTCATAAATTTATTTTGGACATATCTCTTGAGAAAATTCATCAAAACTCATGAAAAACAACCCATTACATATTATATCCTAAGAACCCTTCATTTCTTGAATAAAATCCTCATTTGTGAGTTGAAAACATGTTTTTATTTTGGATCTTTGTCTTGATCCGAAAATACAATTTTTGTTTTTGAAAATAAACTTTGAAAATCAACTTTGATTCTTGCAAGATGAAGCCTTGATGATATACATCCATCAAACCTTCATTTTCTTAACAAAAGCTTCCATTTTAAGACTTGAAAGAGGGTTTTTAAAATAGGGCATTGACAAGTTACGAATTTTTCTTTTTCATTCCAACTTGAATCTAAGATCTACTCAATATATAACCATGAAAGCATAAGAAAAACTTAGTAGTAGCCTTAACTCTAGATCTACACATAAACATAACTAAAGCTTGATAAAACTCTAGATCTACAAGCTATCACAAAACAAGAAGATAAACAAGCCTTCCATATAACAAAAATACTAAGAACAAAAGAGATCATCATCTAGAGGAGTGTTTCACTTCTTGGCATCATCATCCATAGCCTTTTAAGCTTGTGGAATGTCCTTTGATGCATGAAACATCCATGGTATCATCCTAGAACATCTTATAAGAGCAAAAAGGGAAAGATTACCTCAAATAATTGCAAGAAATATATGTGGAAGCAAGAAAGAAAAATGGGGACAGCTTGTTTGTGAAGAAGACAAGCAAAAGAAGAGAAAAGAGAGGGAAAAAGAGAGAGGAAAAATTAGGGTTTGTAAAGATGAAAGAGAGGAGAATAAGATGTTTAAATAGAGATAATGTGTGTTAAATAATTTAAAAAAAATAAAACCATCAGCTGCATGGAGGGGGCTGGCGTGATTGTAGTGTGGGGGAGTGTGTGTAGTTTGATTTAACTTGTATTTTTGAAAGTGTAACAAGTTGCATCCATTTCTAACTAAAATAGACTTTAAAATATCAAATAAATAATTAAAAATAATGAAAAGTGGCTAATTTTATGGGGAATGGGCAGCTGCAATTTTGGGAAATGGAGTGTAAGAAAAAGCAAAAGAAGACATAATAATGTGTAGTAATGATAATGTATGTGTACTTGTGATAAAGTGCTTTTTGAATAAGAAAATATATAAATAAATTAAGAAAAATATTTTTATTTAAGTAGCAGAATTTTTATGATTTAAATAAAATAATCAATTAAATTATTTTTAGAAATTTAACAATTTAGTTACCGGTAAGAGTAAAATAAGCTTATATGAGCTATAACTGATATTTTTAGAATCCGAAAAATTCTAAACTTGATATTTTTGAAATCCTTATAAAAATACGAGTCTAAAAATATTAAAGATATATTTTTAATTTTCCGAGCCCGGGACACGCTTTCCAAAGCAGTATCCAAACGGGTTCGAAATAAGCCGAAATTGAACCGATCTGATCTTTTTAATAATTCAAATATTATTACGGACTATTCTAAACACTTTAATTATTTTTTGACTCCTCGATTTGCGAACTCGGGTTTTCAGGATCTAAACTGTAGGGTTTTACTCAAGATCCGTTGACTTAAGGTCTCCGGTAGACTTTCCGGCTTAAGGTTTAGGGCTTAGAAAACAGGGGTTTACAGCCATACTATGTGGTTTCTGGCGTCAGCAAAGTTCCACTCCCTATGGTCAAAGAGATCATCATGGGCATGTACATAAAGGGGTCCAATACCATGCCACATCCTAAAGTCTGGATGGGTGGGATTCCCTTCGTTCTTCAAGATGAAAGTGGCTTCTCTCAGCATTGGTTCATTAACATACTCCACCATTACCCTTTCCAGGGTATAGATGGTCTCCATCATGGTCGATCTTCTCCTTCTAATTGGATCATACCTAAGCTGGTCTATCACCGATGCCCATCTCGTATATCTCAAACCTTCTTTCCACAAGTTATACATCTCCTTTAAGAGTCTAGGTTGTTGTGCTAATGCAAAATCTTCACACAACACCCTTAATCTCAGCCGATATTCCACCATGATTTCATTGGTGCCTTTAGTGAAATTTCTAGCCCTTTTGTGAGTTTCATCCAAGGAAACCTACAATAAGAAAACTACTAATTAGCCTAGCTTTAACTCCAATTTAACCTAGCTGCTTAATTCTAGGTTCAGTTTTAAATTCTATTGTCCTGCTTAATAACCTAGTGCTCTGATACAAACTTAAACTGTCACGCCCCATAGGATACCCCATACGTAACAGTCCGCCACATGCCATACAAGATTCCCGAATTACCACCCTAGTCCTTCGAGAGTCTCATATAGATGTAAGGCGTACCTTTATGATAATAGAATATAAGTCCAAATGGAGATAAAAGCTTAACTTGGCATACATTAGCAGTAGGATATAACTCATGAAACATAAATAAATATTACATTTACTAAGGGGCATTCCCCCGTAAAAGAACATTCAATGGCCTTATACAGTCATCCAAAGTCTTAAAAGTTTCCTATGAATGTCTAAACAAAAATTTAACTTCTAAGGGAAACTCCTAGCTCCTGTACCTGCACAGTCGGGTCACGTTACCTAAGCCATAAATTGGGTAGCTGCAAAAGGAAGAAACTGTAGGGACGTAAGCTAACTAGCTTAGTGAGTGGAATCTCCCACAATAACATTTATGTCACAACAATTCAAGCAAGTGATTAATCAAGCAAGTGAATGCACCAAACACATGAGAATAGCATATATATGACTATCCAGAAATCATATGTGGATGGACTTGCGCCCTCCATCCTGGGTTAGCAGATTAACGAATACTACAGTACTAACTTTATGCCGTTTATGGTTCACGGGTAACCGAATAATTATTTCGATTCTGGATCATGATTAACCGAACAATTATTTCGTTTCTGGATCACGATTAATCGAACAATTATTTCATTTCTGGATCATGATTAATCGAACAATTAATCTCGTTAATGGATCACGATTAACCGAACAATGCTAATGCTCCTCCCCATTATGATGTGCATATGTCAGAATTAGCCGTTAGTCCGAATCGTTGATTTAGTCATTTTATTCAGGCGATCAAACAATTTCTCAAACAATCCATCATGACTAACTACACAACCAGAATTGATCACTCGGTTTCGATATTCTTAATTTGAGTTCTCACATCATCATCAACATACAATTTCCCATTATTCCCCATCATACATATTCAATTCATTTGGCCTACATTATAGTGCACTAATTATTAAGCACATACAATAAATGAATTGGGAAGAGAGACTCACTCAGTGATGGGTTCGCCGGTCTTTTAATAGTAATAGTTTGGAGGTAAGAATTCAACTTCCTCGGGTTCGCCTAAACATAAAAGAAACATCCTAATAAGTATTTTACCATCTAAGAACACCAAAAACTCTAAGACAACATAGTGAAATCGAAATTCGCGTCATTTCCAAAGTCTTGATTTAAAATGGCCATAACTTGGTCCTTTTAACTCAGAATTTTGCAAATTTTATATCGATTTCTATCTACTTCGAAAGAGCTTTCTAAATATGAAGTTTAAATCAAGTTTTGAAAATATTTAAGCCTCGGAAATGAAGGATCAGATCTGTCCAGCTGTTATGTTGATTCCAAAAATGTGATTTTCATGAATGCTTTTGAGATTTCTAAGTGAAAAATGAAACTAAATGCCATGGTAATGAATTTCCCTATCATAAATGTCATGATATGAACTCTTAGGTGACTAAGTTCTTATACTTTTTAGATTTAAAGAATTTAAATAACCTTTATCTTAGGACACTATTTCATGCCATTATTTAACAATTAATTTGCTACACTTAGTCACACATACTTATTATAAGGATTTTCTTTAGGAAAACTCCGCTTTCTTTAAAGAAATTTTGACCTTTATATTAGCTATATCCTAAGGCCTTTATTTCTTTAGTTAAATCTTCATTTGTAAACTTTTAAGGAAGTCTTATACTAGGGTGGTTATAAAAATCCGAATTTAGCAAAATATATTTTTAAGTTGATTCTTTTAAGAAAAATGCATTTTATACTTAGAACTTTAAGTAGTTATTTTACCTACACCCTAAGGACTCCATTTATTCAAGAAAATACCATTTTTTAAGTTGGAAAACTAGTGTTTTCTAACCATCTATTCATTATTACGAATTTGCCTACAAGACTTTCAACTCAAAACTTCTATTGGACTTTATTTCTTGTTTTAAATATTTTCTTTGGTAAAAACTCATTTAAACTCATGAAAAATATCATCAAACATTATCTATCATCTATAGGCTTCATTTTTCTTGTAAAATACATGTTTAGAAGTTGGTAAAAGGGTTTTTAAACTAGGTTTCTCAAATCATCCGAATTTACACTAGCTCATTTTCTTGAAAAGTGTTTTTCTTTTTGGTTTCATTAACTCATCTACCTATAGATTTATATACTAGCTAGGTTACTTACTCAAGACAAAAGCATTGATGACCATTAATGCACATAAACTCAAAATAAAGATGAGATCTTAAATGCCTACATGAATATGAGTGGTAAAATGATAGATCTACTATATTAAGTGCTTAAATAGGTTTTGAAAACATAAAAACTACAATTTTATGAAAGATCTTTTGTTCAAAATACTTTTAGATGGATGATCATGAAGTTTATAACATGAAAGCTCCTTTAAATGTAAGATCTACTTTGTGATGGTTTGGTATTCTTGTTTTGATATTTCCTTATCCCTAGCAAGAGCTCATGGGGACATTTAGTTGGAAATATCCAAGAATATCCTTGCCATTACAAGGATCTAAAGATAAGGAAGCAAGGTTCTTTCACTTAAGAGTAAAATAGAAGACAAATGAAAAAAAAAAAAAAAGTTGTGTGGGTGTGTATAAGAGCCATATGGCTCACGGCAATAGGGGAAAAAAAGGAGAGAAATGAGAGCTTCTTTTACCTTTTGGAAAGTTGAAAAGAGAAGAATGAAGTGAGAGAGAGAAAATGTAGTTTATATAGGAAATGAAATTAGGTTAAATGGGATAAAATAAATAAAAAAAAATTGCACAATGGAGCTCATTAGGGGGGGGGGGGGGGGGGGGGGGGGGGGGTGGTGGTGTTTGATTTTGTTTGACTTGTTTTGATTGATTTATGTACTAATTGTCATAAATTGAAATAATTATTTAGAGACAAAAAGTCTTTGGAAAAGAAAATGTGATTGAGTGATTGTAAGGTTGTAAGAATAGGGTGTACTTGTGAGTAGTATGTTGTACTTGTGAATAGCAATGAATAGTAATTAAGGCAATTTAATTACCGGTAGTAAGAAAATACGAATAAAAAGGCTATAACTGTATTTTTCATAAACCGAAAAATTATTAAATTTATATTTTTGAAATCCTTATTAAATTTCGATCCAAATGAGTGTTCATGAGTAAATTTTTGAAATTCAAGTTCTGGGGCACGTTTTTCTGTAATGGGTCTTGCGAAAGCTCGGAATTGAAATTTTCTCATAATCTAATTTTTTCTTGGTTTGAAATATAATCAAGAGCTGTCACGCCCTGAGGGTACCCTAGTAGTAGTAAACAAGTTACACTTGAATACTATCACTAGATTTCCTTCAGAGAATGATAGGTTTTCAAAACAACAGGATCTTTTTAGTTGCTTGATAAGAAATAACAAATATATGAAAGAAATAATTTAGTGAATAAACATTACAAAATCATTACAGACCATGTAGTTTTTCTGAAACATAGTAAACAAACTATTGTAATAATACATAACCATTAAACCAAACTATAACTGTAGACCTTCAGCTTCTAAGCCCTTACCGGAACCATACTCCTGGAGGTAACTAACCAGGGTCGTAAAGTAAACCTGAAAAGACTGTAGGAGTATGAGCGAAACCACAGCTCAGTGAATAACTAGACATACCATACATCACGCAAGTCATTAACAAATCATATGCAATGCAAGCACTCAACCATATGCACAGATACAAGTTTAGATGATCTAGAATCCAAAGAGGAAAAAGATTCATGCCCTCTTTTTAATGGGTTGAAGAACCAGTACTCAATGACCTACCTGCCCAGGAGAGACTAAGTACACAGGAGAATCAACGATTTCTCGTTTTAAGGTTATCACTTTGAATATAGTTGATTGAACAAACCATCTGCTGCAATCCCCTTAGAAACTCCCTAAGTATTAATCCTTTCAAAGCGATTCTACGGGCGACTTTCTTCGGTGCCTTTTAGTTCCTCATAGGACCGCCAGACCAAAGAGAACCTTGGAAGAACTAACACATTAGAACAACCAAGCGAAAACAGAGATCCGAAATATTAATACGTAGCAGGCTGTCACAACCATATATGCAATAATGCAATTTGTGCAATGCATACTCATATTATTTTGTTAAGTCAATAAATCTTAATCAATTTCAAAGTGACCATACATTACACACGATCATCATTATACTACTGCACAACGTCAATCATTGCATTAACGCTTTTATAAGGATATTTTAACAATCATACACTCAGATCAAATCATACTTCAGCAAACATTTATTTGATTATCTTGCATTACATATTTGACTATTTACAATCACAACCAGTATAATATGACTGAATTACTCACCTGCTCATACTGACTCAGTCGTAGTAATCAGCTGGTAGATCCTCTAGTGAGTCAAAGTCACCTATTTAAGACAAAGTATTCATCAATACAAATTAATTAAATCCCCATATGTGATTAGTGTCCTAGACTTGATGTTTATCAAGTTTTGTTACTAATTATTACTTAGTGTTGTCTTGTTTCTCCTATTTTATCTCGCATCATTATTTAGTTATTTTTAGGAGTCACATTACTCAATAAATTAGCTTATTTCAATTTCCATTCTTACCTATTTTATCTATTTAGAACAAATAATTAACTATTTATAATTTTCATTAACACTAAATATTTTTCTTAGTTCTAAGGTTTTAAAAGTTATTAGATGTTAATCTAAATAGGCTTAAATACTTGTATTATATTCACTATCTAATACATATTTGTATAACTATATATATATATATATATATACTCAGTAGGCATATTATATATACATATATATATAGTTTCTGTTTAGGTCAGAAAAAGCTCGTGTTGAAGAAATTTGGCTGTACGCCGGCTCAAGGCCGCCGGCCTTTAAGTCCAGGTGCCGGTGTAAAATTGATTTTGAAGAAATTTTCATATCGAGTGCACCGGCTTTGAAAGCTGTCGGCTTTCAACGTACGTCGGCCCTACGCTGTCGATATAGATCTCCAGGAAGCCGGCTTTCATTCAACTTTTACGTGAAAATTATTTACGTAGCATCTGATCAGTGTAAGCCTCCTATACGCCGTCAGCCTATCCATGTAAGCCATCGGCGTTGCGCATTTGCACTGCCGGCCTTGAGGCAGTGTTGTACTATTCATCATCTTCCTCCTCGGTTCAATTCATGTTCTTTGAATTTTACACGTTAAAAACTTACTAAACCGTTTGTAAGTGTTTATACACCTTATATGAGGACATAAAACAACTTTTAAACATCTATATACACACACACACATATATATATATATATATAGATCTCGATTCTTACAAAATAAAGCTAGGGTTTTGGATTATTACCTCGTTCGAGCTTGTTTGATGTAATCCGAAGCTTGTGATTGTGTTTATTACATTCCTAAGATTATTAGAAGTCAGTTACAAAGCTTAGATTTGAAAGAAAACCACGAGTTACCTCAACTGACCTTTGAGCTCGTATTCAAGGGTTTTTAGCTTTGTTTTTCCTTTGATCCGAGTTCGATTGTTTCGATCTGTTTATTCTTTGTTTTTGGTTTGCTTCGATGGCTAATTAAGTGTAGTTTCGTGCTGGAAAGTTTAAGGATTGATAAGTTTTGGTCTGTTCTCCATTAAACATTTATTACACATATATATAGAAGAAAGGAAGAGGACGTCGGCTGCTGTTCTCCTCCGATTTCCTTCGGTTGTGGCTGTGCTTAACATGTTATTTTCATTGCATTTAATGTGGATTTGAGTTGCATTGTCCTATTGGTTATTGGGTCACTTTTGTTGAAATCTTTAGTGAATTATTGAACACAAATTCTGGTGCCCCTTTCTTCCTTCATTTTCCACTGAAATACAACCGTATGCATATATATATATATTAGTTTATTATTTTAATTAAGTTTTGAGTTAAGTAATCGAGTTATACGGGTATAATTTAGCTAATATTTGGGAGTTTTTGTACAAAAATATATTTATTGAAGTATACAAAACACTTAGATTTTCAAATAATACAAATTTAGGTTATAATATACGTAGTTATTTATTCGTATAATTTTATCTCCCGCGATTAGGATTTCTTATGCTCGTTAGGTCAATTTTTGTTTCAGGCTCCGATAGCTTAAGAAAACTCGGTTTAGAACAACAGCGTGATCTGATTATTTGTTTGGGGTTCAGATTATGAGTTATTCGACAGTTTATATTTTCGTTGTGTTTTTAAAATCTTTTCGATTTATCTTTGGATCATCGTTTTCTGTTTATAAGCATAAATAATCATTTACGTAGTATTAGACTTAATATGGAAACTAAAATATATTTATATCTTTAGTTTTGATACTGAGCATGAAATCTTATTAGTAGCTTTTGATTTTAACTAGGAATCTTGAATTTAGAGTTTAAGTCTAAATATAAGCTCATTACTACTTGTTATTCCAATCTCGAATCATTATCGCGATCAAAACAATCATTTAAATCTCTATATTTATTTTTTCCTATTTAAATCTATTTATATATCAAGTTTCGGGTTTTAAAGAACTTCTTTAATCAAATTCTAAATCTTTTATCTAATCAAAATCTAGATATTGATCTATTCTTAGACTTTAATTAGATCTAAATCTATTATCTAGTTCATACAATCTATTATAAGGTCGTGTACTAATGTGAAAAATTCCCGGGGTTTACAAGAACTATATTTCAAAATTATATTTTCTTATAAAAGTTTCTTAATTGGAAATCGAGGAAAAGCCGGATTTAGGATTCCTAGTTTTCACTCCAGTCTTAAGCTATTCCGGTTTAGGGTTTTGGTTTCCGATTCTTGAGTTATCTTAGTTACTAGAAAAACCAGGGTTTACAAGGCCACTTGTCATGTTGCAATGACTTTCATTAGTGGCACAATAGGTAGTGGATCGGGAGAATAGTATTGGTGTAACATTTGCTTAAACTTGGAGAGAAATACCATGGTTTAGTTCAACATTTATGGGAACAGGTGAAATAGATTCATGTTGTGGACTAAGTTTAAATAGAGTTATGTAACGGTTGTTAACCTTGGATGAAGCTATTTTTTCATGTTTATGGATGGATTTATCTAAGAGATTGTAAAGACCCGACTCACTAAATCCCGAGATTTAGTGTCCCAAGTCCCCAACCACATATAATAATTTTGATATTATATGTAAGGTTGTCTTAAAACTAATAGTTTATGAGAATTGTTTGATCAGATCTACTAAAACTTTATAAACAACTTTTAACAAAACAAGATTGCTAATAAAAGCAGTCCATACATATATTATATGTACAAAGTTTAGAGTCAATACATGACACTATAAAAATTATAAGTTTTTCTTGGTATCAAAAGGTAACCCTAAGAGATCTTAAGGTCTTTACAACTTAGGCTTATCTATCAAGCCTTCTATATAGAGAATTATGCTTTTAAACAAAAGCTTCTTCAAAATCCAGGGGCATTCCGGTCCTATTTGTCCCACTCATCCATGAATCTTTTAAAGTCTGACCTGTGTCCTAGATCATCATATAACTCATCTCCATTACCTGCAAAGCAGCAAAAGTGAGCCAAAGGCCCAGTACGCAATAACAAAATACAAGAACAATTTATCAATGAAACTTAATTCGAATGAAATGCATTAACATTCGAGTCATTATCTTATTAAGTTTTCTTTAAATCAAAACAATAGGAGGGTATTCAAATCCCAGAATCACGCTTTGGGAATTTAGGAGTCCTAAGTAACAGCAGCTGCTCAAGGGGTTGATATAAGCAGTCCAAATACTTATATCTTCTATATCTATTCCATAAAGAAATAGCTTCATTTAGGGTTCAAAAGCTGTTGCCCGACTCTATTTAAACTCAATCCATAACATAAGCCTAGTTCACAAGTTCCCATAAACTTTGAACTAAACTATGGTATTTCCCCATAAATTTAAGCAATCGTTACCCGGATACTATTCTCCCCATCGGCTATCCACATAACCAAAAACAAATCGCTATTGCATCCTAGCATA
Source organism: Combretum micranthum (assembly GCA_024138025.1). Classification (NCBI taxonomy): domain Eukaryota; kingdom Viridiplantae; phylum Streptophyta; class Magnoliopsida; order Myrtales; family Combretaceae; genus Combretum; species Combretum micranthum. The sequence goes on from JAMXBD010001560.1 coordinate 45,773, forward strand.
CCATTGCATCATGGTAGAGTCATTGCATCATGACTTAGGTTAAGTGCCTAACTAGCATGTCATTACATCATAACAGGTTTGCTGCTCCTCGGACTAGATTAAACAGCGTAATAGACATCCAGTTCATCAAAACATTAAACCGAATTAAATTAAATTAATTTAAGAATGCCTAGTTCTAGCAGATAACAAACAAGCTATTGCATATCCGAACCCGATAGTATATTACTATATTCACTAGGAGGGGAAATAACCGAAGAACCCTTAACTGAAATAAGAATATCAAAACAAACCAATAATAGAACGTATAATATATATATATATATATATATTTCACAATCCTAGGTTAACTATACAAGGAGATTCAATAAACTTAACATATAGTTTTAACATCTAATTCATACATAAAACATGTTTATTTAGCTTATAGACTCCTTAGAAGACCTTATATGAAGTAAATAATGACAATTAAAGAAGATTGAATTTGTAAAACTCAAGGGATATGCGACCTTTCTACACAGGCAAAATTTGACTGAACGCCAGCAGCGTTGGCATTATAGGTTGGCGATGTTAAGCCTAATGTTAAATATTTTGATTCTGTTAGCATCCAACACCACCTCTATGCCAACGGTATTGAAGCTCTAGTGGCCAGCATACGATTTGAAAAATAAACGCTGGCCAATTTCCTTACAAAAACCGACAGTGTTTTAAGCGGCTTTAAAAAAATCGATTTTGATCACATTCAATATCGCCTCTACACTGGCGGCGTTGAAGTACCAAATGCCAGTGTACACTCAAAAACAAGCCTATTCGAAAAGAATTTATTTCCCTTGTTTTGCACTTTGCAAATTTATAATTTATAACACTTTTAATCCATCTTCAAGCTCATATTTAGCTTCATATATTATCTTCTGTCTACAATAATCAATCCTAGCAACTTTGAACATTAAAACAACATATTAAACTACTTCATTCACATCAAATTTACATTAATAAACATATATTCAAACCTATTTCTACACATTCATTTTCATGAATCAAAATTACTTCAAACTTAATATCTAGAACTAATATTAATTCACATGCAAATTTTAATTATTGAATAATTTAGATTATTTCAGAGATATAAGTATCCGGGTTGCTTATATCAACCTTCTGAGCATCGTGATCGTTACTCAGGTTCCCGTACTATCCCTGTTGTCTGGAGTTTGAATACTCCCATGATGTTTGTTACTTTAAAGAAAAGATAATAATTTGTTTTTTATTGCATTGCATTTAGCTAAGTTCGTGTGCCACATCGCTTATGAGTGCATTATTATGTACTGAGCTTCTACTCATTCTTGTTGTTATTGTTCTTTTTACAGGTTATTGATGAAGTTGTTATTATTGATGATGAAGATGAGTAATGAGATGATGATTTGATAATGATGATGATGTTGTTGTTGCTGATGATTGATGTGATGATGTTTAACTCGGGTTTTGGGCGCTTGTGATGATTCGGAGAGGATTTGTGGATGAGTGAAGTGAGTAGGAGCGTGGATGTAGTTTAGTTATTTTATTTCTTTTTGTTTTTATTAGTGAGAGCTGGATTTATGATTTAAACTTGTTACATTCTTTAAAGGGCATAGTAGAGCCTATGTTCTGTAATTAAACTTTTGCAAAGCAGTGTTCAATCGAATAATTTTCCACTTAAGAGAGTGGAAGTATAGAAATATCTTTATTTCGAAATTGTTTTATAAAATTTATTTCCGCTGCTAAATCCAGTTGTTGCCAGAATCTAACTGAATGATTTCATAACCTAAAATTAAGTAGCAATATCCAACATAAACAAAATCTTTTAAAGAAAGCTTTAGCGTGTAATACTTTAAAGTATTATACGTGGTGGTAGCATCTTATGTTATTTAATTGATAGAATTAAATTTTTGGGGCTTACATGAACCCCATTGAAGGCACGCGAATGGGCACGTGGAGGCACGCAACATAGCACACAGATAAATGGGTCGGCATGACATGACATACAAAAAAAAAAAAAAAGCATGTGAAGCACGGCATGTGAGCACGAGCAGACCAGGCACGCAAAAGCAAGCAGCACGCAAAGTACGCAAAATTTAACACACGGACGACACGGCATAACCTATTTACCATGCCTAGATAGGCTGGACTTGGAGGCACGATGAGAGAGAGAGAGATTGGAGCAGACAAACATCAAATCATTAACCTTATTTTCTTTTTCTTTTTTAATTTTCTTTATAACTTACCAAATATAAAACAAATATTTAATTCCTTTCTATTTTCGTTTATTTCTTTTGTCTATTTCCATTGATTTCGATGTAAAAAAAAAAAATAATTTAACAAACACAGCGTCAGAATAAAGTAGAAAGATCTTAAAATGGGAGCAATTTTAGATTGATATGCTATGCTCCGGCAATGTTTAAAATGATTCAATAGAACTAGGCCGATGTTATATAATTGAAAAGTAATTCATTTAATATACAAAATAGTTAGTAATCTTATGTGTGTGTACGTGTGTATATGTCTATATCTTTTCTAAAAGAAAACGATAATAAAAAACACGATTCATCGAGTTGGGAAAAAAGTAAAACAAGACGATTTCCTACAACACTCGGGCTAATATATTTTCCATAAGCTCGTTAATCATCATATATAGAAAACAAATTATTGGAGAAATTAAATAATTATTGGTTTGGTCAGCTATTTCCGCGCTTTTGCCTTCACCAACCCAGAACCCCAACACCCCACCCCCCTTCTCCTCGTATATATACGCACAGACGCACCTTCCCCCCAAAAATACGAATTCTGAGTTCAACAGAATTGGTTTCTACATGGAATATGTGCTACCCGCCATTACACGGCGTCGATCTTCGCCAATCCCTCCCCTGAATGCCTCTACTACCTCCTCTGTATGCAAGCCACTGTCTACTTGCAACATTTCATCCTGGACTGCAAGCGAGCCATCGCAGTGAATATCGACGACAATGAAGGCAATTATGGTCTCGCTCAATCTCATCGTGCCCTAGGACAGTGGACTGAGGTCTTCAAAGCCTGCAAGTGAGGCCATGAGATTGAACCTTATGTTGATTATTTCTGGTCTCTATAGTACGAGGCTACGGATAAGGTTGTCAAGGAGGTGCCTGCGGAGGAAGGAGAGGTTGTGGAAAGCAAGGAAAAGGTGTGCGTACATAAATTCTTTTTCCTCTTTCTTGCAATTGCTGATTATCTGATTCGTCCAGAAGTTTAATGTAGTTGTGGTTATGCACTATCTATCTGATGCCGCAGGATCGTAGTTGTAAATCATAGAAAAGATTGAATTACCGCTGATTTGTTTGCCTAAAAGAACTTTGTGATATTTTGATCTCTATGTTAAGAAGTTACTTCGTCAATAATTAGATTTACATATGTGAGTAACTTGTTTGCTTGGACAATGTCTCGGTCATTAATTGTCCAAATTCCATATAGAAGGATTTTGTTTTATGTTTTTGTTGGTAATTTTTTTTCTATCATAATTCTTTTAGCATATCTTTTCGAGAACTAGTTAGCCATCAACTATTTGCAGAGGAAATAGGAAGGACGTATATTTGTTGCATTTTATGTTTAGTTTTGTGATTGTATACAACCCAGTCTCCATCTTCATTGTATGGTCCTTCAAGTAATGTAATGTAATGCTTCCTTCTTAAAGACTACAACATCAAACAACAGAAGCCACTTACCACCTTGATTTACGTAATCCGTGCACAATTTTCATATAACCTAACTCTTCTCTATCTTTTTGACATTTGTGTGAATGTTTGTAGTAATATGGAAGATATATGGCAATATATAAGTGCTACTCTGCCTTTTCAGAACTGATGCAGCGGATAATTAGGGTTTGTACAATGATCCATTGATTCGCACATGAATGCCGGATTGTGATCTTTAAAAGCCTATTGATTCTAAGAATATCTAGGCTAATGATGTCAACAGTCGAAAATAAACTATAATTTCAAAATTTAGAAAATAGAGTAATGACAACTTTCTAAAATTTTACTGAAAAGATGATAACTGATCAATGCTGTGCTTTAAGGCATACAATTATAGGCCAGCTAGAAAGCTTTCAAAAATAGAATCTATGACTGCCAAAAATAAAAATGATCCTAAAACAAAAGATACATAATGACAAGTAAAATGCCATAGACGGAGTTAAAACCGATAAGTATATAAGGAGTTATAAAACTTTCCAAAATAACAAAAATATTCGTTCGAGGCCTAAATGAAGGAATTTACCCGAAAACTGGCATAGCTCAGCATTAAAGGTATTGATTTTCTTGAGTTAGCTCATTTTCTTTAAGATATGGTCTTCAAAAAACCCACGGAAACAGACCAGTTCCTGTCGCATTTCTCTAGGTATCTTTTCGCCATTATCTCTCCACCACATTAAGAACCTAAATAGCAAAAGAAGTGATTTTTACTGAAGATATATGAGGATTTCATGACATTTATGTGATCATCATTATTATTTTGTTGCATCTTGTCAGAAACAGTAATCAGAATGAGGATCAGGCTAAAGGTCGTGATGAGGATATGAAATATGGAAGAGAAGTTGAGCTGATTTTCCAGGGAAAAAGTCAGCAGAGTTGATTAAAAAAGGCGCTTCCATGGTATAATGGGAAAATCTTTTGATCAATTTGATCGACTTGTTGACATTCTTTGTGAAGCTTTGACAATAATATTAGAGGAAGTTACCAATATTGGGAAACCCCTCAAGCAGCTGGAGCACTATAATTTGGAGTTAGATGCGGAACATCTGCAAAAGGGTAATGTATTAGGAGACGTACCTCTGGGTATATTATGCTTGTATTCATTGTCAAGATTATGTTATTGGCTGCACTTGAAGCAGCCCTTAAAATTTATCATTTGAACAGGAAATGAATGTTTCGTATTTGTATCAGGAGGCCTTGGAACATTATGCAGAATCATTGAGGAGAAACCAAAAGAATTCCACAGTATTGTTGTCCATCTTTGTTTGTATATTATGATACAAAATTGCATTAAGTAGATTGTGGTAGAAATGCACTTGCATAAGCACTGCACTTTATATTGCAGGCACTTTGGAGTAGGGCTGAGTGTTAAATCAGACTAAAGGAGTATACTGATGCCCTGGAGGAAGCAGAAAAATACATCAATCTTGATCCTACTAACACAGAGGGATATGCATTGAAAGGTGCCATCCAAGTGTTTATGGAGAAGGTAGAAGAAGCTGTGGAAACATTTAAGTAGGGACTCAAATACAATCTAACTAACATTGTTTTGCATGGTGGCACAAAATGGTATTTGCTTGGTCAATGAAAACCAAAATTGAATCAATCACAATAGTAAATTCTCAAATATCCTCCTTTTTTAATGATACAAGTTTGCTACTCCTGAAGTCTCCAAATCAAGCAATAATCCCTAGCCCCAGAAAACACATTAAGACAACGCTGGATCTCTTTCCTTTGGATAATATACCATTCATAGATGTAAACATGGAGGCGTAGTAGCATGATGAACTAAATCAATGGAATTTAAAAATATAGCTTATGAGATATGTGTGATCTTGTAAAGTCAGGGTAAATTATGAAGTTGTATTATCACAATACATAGACTGTATATGTAGCTCATAGGTTGGTTCAAAGTGGTAGAACCAAGCATATTAGATAGGCATTTCATCAATGAGAAGTTTGACAAACGCATATCCAACATTTTTTGAATGCCTACTGGAAGAAATATAGCAGAAATGTTGGTTAAGGATTATATATTAGATACTTACTATTTGCTACTCGGTATTGTGTTTGCACACATGGAATACTTGGGATTCAGATACACAGACAATGAAAAATTATGAGATGAATTGGTTCTTGCATAGAACTGAATGCATAGGTGATCTAGAATTTCTTGGTACCAGTGGGACATGGAATCTGCACACCTCATAGAATTTCTATAATTTGTCAAACTGGCCACTCCAATAATTTCATTTGCTGAATTTCTTTTCATATTTAGAGCTAGAATAAGGAGTTTACATAGGACCTCTTTCGTTATTTGACAAACAGTTGTGAGTTGTAGATTATGTAAATCTAGGAAAACCTTATTTAGTTTGAAACAATTACTAAGGAAAGGGTGGGAAGGTTTTCTGAATCTATGATCAAGTTTGCTATAAACGAAGCCAAGGAGAAGGCACACTTTCTATTAAGCGCATTGCAAACGGGGATGTTATGGTTGTACTAATTTATCTGGATGAAATTATTGTGGCATCTAATTTTTGCAAATAAAGGAAATTTTTAAAAAATCTGGTAACAAATGAATTTGATTTAAGGACTTGGGGAGGCTCAATCATCTCTTATGGATTGAAGTTACTTCCTTAAAATAAGTCTTCTTTCTCAACAAATGTAAGTATACCCTAGATTTCCAAAAAGAAATAGGAAAACTGAATTATATGGTAGCCTATTCACCCATTGATACTGGTTCTAACTAGTAGCTAAAATAGGAGGATTTTGAGTTGATAGAGGATGTTAATAAAGTTTAGTTTGTAAACTTGTTTATCTTACTCTAAGAGACTTGTAAATATCTCACTTGTGAGTGTTGTAAGTTAATTGATGCTTAAGCCTAGAGAAGAGCACTTTAGAGTTGTAAACAAAACACTAAAACACCTGAAAAGAATTCCATGGAAGGGAATTTTGATTAAAAGTGAGGAATATATTAAGTTAGAGGCTTATTCAAATGTAGACTACATTACCTGTCTCCTTTGTATGTTCTACATTTCTTAGTTGGAGTCTTGTTAATTGTAACATAGACGAATAGAAATCAAAGTGTTGTGGCATGATCAAGTGCAGAAGAGGAATTTAGAAGTACGACTCAAGAAATATATGATTTCTTGTGGATCAAAATAATTCTTAATGATTTTGGAGTGTTAAGATTGATGCCACAACCATCTAATCTAAAAGCTTAAGCTTGTAGATATGGTGTGGGCTATTATATTTATATCATAACACTCCTCCCTATTTATGGGTCGGAACTTTATTTTGATAAAGATCAATCAAGTGGACGACTTAATTTTAATAGGGGTTGTAATGAGTGGGTAGGAATTCAAACTCAAGGCCTCCTGCTTTGATAGCATATGAAGGTTAGTGCTACAACCATCTTATATAAATGCTTAAACTTTTAGATCATATGTTTATGGTACTAATCTTAATATGGAGTAATTAATCCTAGCTTGTAGTGTGCAGATTCTTTTTTCTAATTTCTCTCCTGACTTATGCTTTGTTTTGTGTAGAAAAGCCTTGTACTACTATGATCACTTGATCAATGAAAACAAAATTGGGCCTTTGTCTCGTTTTAATGAATTAATGACCATGGTTAAATGCTAAAGAATGTTTTGTCTTTTGCTTTTATTGATTATATATACTGTCAAGATGTAATGAGTTGTAAATACAAAATTATAGATTAGGAAAGTTGTAATTATGTTAGGATAAATTGGACAAAGGTCAATATTCCTTGATTGGAGGGATTCAATTAAGACTGATTATTTCCAGTTTTAAGGTGATTTGTTTTTCCTTTTTTGGTTCCTGTTTTGTCCTATAAAAGACCATGTATGCTCCTTGTATTTTACGAATGGGAATTATAATTATTTTTTAGTTTTGTCTCATGGTATTAGAGCTCTAGGAATTTCCTGGGTTTTTTTTTTTTTGGGTAACTTTCATTATCACACAAATTTTTTTTCAGCCTTCACTGTTGATTTTTTTTTTTTTTTTTTACTTAGCCTTCTTTGCTAATTTTTGTTCTTTCAGCCCTCAATGATTTATTTTCTATACATTATGTCTGCCTCTAAAATCACTCTTTCTTCCAAAGAAGCCAATTATGTCTAGAAAATTGGATAGCTACAAAACATTCGGACCTCCAATAGACTCAATGGGAAGAACTACTCAAATGGTCACAACTTGGCTGCACATACCTCAAGGAAAAGGGAAACTTTCTCATCTTCTTGGAACGCCACTAGCAAAGGAGAATCCAAATTTTAAAGCATGGGATGAAGAGGAATCTATAATAATGTCCTGGTTATGAGATTCCAAGGAGCCCGCAATTAATGATACCTGCATGTTTTTTGCCTCAACAAAGGAAATATGGAAATTCATTCGTTGCACATATTCAAAGGTCGGTGACGCTGCTCAAGTGTATGAGATTAAGATCAAAACAGTAGCTACTAAACAAGGTAATAAATCTATCATAGAATATATAAACATATTGCAAAAATTATGGCTAGAACTTGATCATTATCGAGTCTTTTAGATGAAATCCCCTGATAATGCAACTGTCTTAAAGAATTATATAGAAAAGGATTGTCTCTATGATTTTCTAGCTACCTTAAATCCTGAATTTGTTTAGGTCAGGGTTCAAATTCTTGGCAAAGATGACACACCATCTTTGGAAGAAACAATCTTACAGGTTAGAGTAGAATAAAGCCGAAGGAATGTCATGCTGGAGCCCCAAAACGTGGATGGTTCCACTCTGGTAGCAAGACCAGATCACCAGGATAAAGGAAAAGGTGAATTTTCCACAAAAAAAAAAAAAAAACCATTGGAAGGAAAACAAAGACAACCTCTGGTGCACCTATTGCAAGAAACCAAGGCATACAAAGGAGAAGTTTTGGAAGCTGAAAGGGAAGCCTCTAAGCCGAGGTTAGGGAACCCGTGAAGGACAACAGAAGCCCCAAGTATACATGGCAGAGGTGGCAAAACCAGAATAGAAACCTACTGAAGTGGGGCTCAATAGTCATGAAATCAAGAGGATAAGAAGCTTGTGGGGTCACTTGAGAAGCCTGCTGGAGCTTGCTCATTAGCTCTTTTATGTATTCCTTCATTTCCTTTTTGTATGAATGCCTCAGAAAAATTTTATCCCAACTCTTGGATAGTTAACTCCAGTGCCACATACCATATGACCCCCACATCTCAATTTTTCCATTCCTATAACCTCTATCCAAGCAGTAGAAAGATTTTAGTGGTAGATGGTATATTAGCTACTATTGATGGTTTTAGAGACATACACATTACACCTACTCTCATCCTAAAAAATGTTCTCTATTTACCTAAATTATCAGCTAGCCTCATCTCCATCCAAAAACTCACCCATGATCTTAAATGTTATCCACTTTTTTCCTTTCTTACTGTGTTTTTTAGGATCAGGATGCGGGGAGGAGGATTGGACTTTCTAAGGAAGGAAGCGGCCTTTATTACATTCAACCAACCTAAAGCAATATTTTAGTGTCTTTTCTCAGTTCCTCAAATTAAGATGCCATTTGGTTGCATCACCTATGTCTAGGTCACCCTTCCTTTAGGATTTTAAAAGTCATGTTTCTTAATTTGTTCTATGGAATAGATGTTTCTGAGTTTCATTGTATTGTTTGTGAGATGGCAAAACATACTCGTGTATTGATAAAGTCATATTTTACTCAACTTTGCAATAATCAAATCATGTTTCTCTATTATAGATTTTATAGAAATCGAATGGAAATGGTACTTAAGTATGCTTAAATTGTTATTTTAGGTCATTAAGGACTCAAACAACAAATACAAGCAATTGGGAGAAGTTTCATGCAAATTTGGGAAATAAATCAAATTAGGCCGGCCATGCAAGTATCATGACAGTTTTGGCGATGTTTTGTAAATTCAACATATCTCTCTCATCCGAGCTCCTATTGAGATGATTTCAAATGATACTAAAACTTAAGCGAGAGATCTTCAATTTTCATTTTTTGGGCGTAAATGAATTTGGAATGAATCAGCATCAAAATATGCCATGAAGTTGATGCTATGACAATGATGGTGTTCACATTTTGGAAAATGACATAGTTTGGTAAATTACAGATATCTCTCTCATATGATCTTCTTTTGACGTGATTCAACCTCCTATGGAAAGATAAGAGATATATATACAATCTTCATGTTTTCAGTTTTCGCTAATTATGAAAGAATGAAGGTTGAAAATCGTCTTGAAGTCACTGCAAGTGCAGAACATCAGTAAGATTTGCAGATTGACACTGTTTTAGTAAATTTGATATATTTCTCTCATCCGAGGTCCGTTTGATATGATTCAAGATTCTATAGAAATAGGAGAGAAAGACCTACAAATTTCATTTTATAAGTTTTGCCAAATTCCAATTGGAGTAAAGTCAAAATTCGCCATGAAGTTTCTGCACATCAACACTGCTTAAAGGCTGTCATCTATCTTACTTCAGAATTAATTTTACAATGTACACCGGCTGCTGGAGATTCAAGGCTGCCAGCTTTGAGCCGGTGTACATTCAAAAATGCTCTCGGAAATCAAATTTTAAAAAGAAGGCCGGCTAGATCCAAAAGTACACCACTGGTGTAGAGTGCCAGCGTATCTTCCCTGTGACTTTTCATATATATATCTCTGTTGTTGTATCTTTTGAAAAAAAAAAAAAAAAAAAAGAAACCCTAGGCACGATTTTCCTCTTTTCCCTCCATAGCTCCTTGATAGATTAGGGTTTAGAACACTAAAGTAGTTAACTTTATAATTTGATATCGGATTCCACACCAGATTCAAGTGGAAAACAACATTTGTGTTTGGATTTCAAGAGCAGGATTCCATTGACAAGGTTATTTTGTTCTTTTTCTTATATTCTCTTATTGGATGTTGTTTGATGCTTTATTTCTTGTGTTCTTAAATCGGTTTTGAGTCTTTTATCTAGATTATATGATTGATGATTCTTGTTGTTGATTGATTACTTGTTCATATTCGGATTATCAATGTTATTTCACAAATCATGCAATTTTGGCTTAAATCTGGAATTCTTGAATGATTAGGATTGTAGTTGGGAATTCTCTTCTAATCAATTTTGTGATTATCTAATTAGAATTACATTTCACATAGGGATATGGGTTGTAATTCTATTAGGGTTTGGTGAATTAGAAAATAATTGTCAATTAATCACTTTCCTAGAGATAGGGAACATTGATTGGTAATTTTAGGGTAATGGTTGACTTTTGGAAAAGGAATTGTTATCTTGTTCTTCACTCTTGAAAAACCGAACCCATTGGTGATTTGGATTGGCAAGTGCATTTTTGGTCAATAGCAAACATTCAATTTATTTCCAGATTTGATTGGCTCTAGACCTAATTCTATTTGAGGTGTGGAAATCCAAGATTTTTAGAAGTTTAGTTTTATTAAAAGAAAATACAAAAATAGAAACATCTTTTGATTTGACTAGCTATGAATTGGACTGATATAGTTGATAGCTAGTCCTCACTCCCTGTGGATTCGACTTAGTATTCACTGATATATTATTACTGCACATGCACCTGATACACTATCGGTTAAAGATCTGCTCATTTAAAGGAAATTGAATATAACTAAAATGAGTTTTAAAAAAACATATATAAAAAAAGCGTAATCATGTATCTTTTTCTATTAGCAATAAAAGAAGTACCCACCCTTTTCATTTAATTCATAGTGATATTTGGGGTCCTTCCAATATACCTAATGTATCTAGAGTTCATTGGTTTGTGTCCTTCATTGATGATTGCACTCGGCTTACATGGCTCTTTCTTCTTAAACAAAAATCTAATGTTAGCCAAGTCATACAAAATTTTCATACAATGATTCAAAACCAATTTGGAGTTAAAATCAAAAGCATCATAACAAACAATGCCAAAGATTACTTCAATCATATTTTGTTACCCTACTTCCAATCACAAGACATCCACAATTCATCATGTGTCAACACACCCCAACAAAATGGGGTAGCCGAGAGAAAAAATGGGCATTTACTTAACTCCATCCGAATGCTACTCTTTCAAGGGATTGTTCCTAAATCTTATTAGGGAGAGGCTGTTCTTATCGCCACACACATGATAAATAGACTTCCTCACGAGTACTAGACAACCAAAGCCCTATAGAAGTCTTCAAAACCTTTTACCCACTTTTGATAACCTCTAATTGTCTCACTCCTAGGGTACTTGGTTGCATTACTTTTGTTCACATCTACAACCAACATAAAGGCAAGTTAGGCGCCCAAGCCATCAAATGTATTTTTCTTGGTTACTCTTCCACTTAAAAAGGGTACAAGTGTTACCATCCTTCACAAAAAAAAAAAAAAAAAAAAAAAAAATTACATATGTGCAATTGTCACTTTTGCAGAAAATACACCTTTTTTTATCCAAGGCCTCTCTTTAAGGGAGGATACAATGATGGAAGATAGTCATTGTGATTCCTTTGACCCTGTTGACCTTCCTTCAACTGTCCGTACTACTGATGACTCCTCAAATTCGTCTCCTGCTCAAACTACTCTCCCATCTCCTAAACCAACCATTGACACTCATAATCACCTAAAGTCTCCTTTGGTGTATTCAAGGAAAAAAGCTTCAGAACAGACGCAAGTTCAAAAGTCTATCTCCTTAGGCCCCGGAGTTCAAGAAGCTTCCAACTTGAACTCTGAAAATGAGATCACATTAAGACTTGACCCTTCACTTATTGACCCAACAAATGACTTGGATATTCCCATTGCTCTTAGAAAACATACCCGAAATGCACAAAACGACCACCTTACCCACTTTCTTACTATGTCTCCTTTAAACGCTTATCCCCAACCTACAAAGAGTTCTTCATGAGTCTAAACACTATCGCTTTTCCAAATACTATTTTTGAGGCATTATCAAAAAGAGAATGGAGGGATGCTATAAGGGAGGAGATGAGTGCATTAGAAAAGAACAAGACTTGAGATGTTGTTAATAAACTAAGAGGGAAGAATATCGTGGATTGTACGTAGATTTTCATGTTGAAGTATAAAGCTAATGGATCTCTAGAAAGATATAAAGCAAGATTGATGGCCAAAGGATATACTCAGATATCACTACAACAAAATAAGCCTTTAACCATGTCTAATAAATGTGGCTAAACATTAATTAAACATGACCAAAGATTTTCGATCACTTTTTTTTACATGTAGCCTATAGATATCGTAAAAGGTCCATCACAGATTTGATAAGTAATGTTAAAACTTAAAACGTCACTAATATAAACTTGACAACCAAATGCACTTTATTGGGCCACTTTTAAACATAGCCTATTATCATGTATTGGTCACACTTATGTGTGGCTAAATATGATTATTCCCCATCCAGCTAAACATAAAAAGAGGAAAATTTATGATCAGCGATGTTTACACGTAGGTAAATATTTTTAGTAGTAACGTGTACACGTAAATAAATTACTAAATTGACGATGTTTAATCGTGGCCTTGCACAGGTTCAATAACCTTTATAGATGTTCATTGGACAAAAATAGCAATTTAAAAACGCGACAAATCTCTTATTTACCACAATTTAAATGTGGCTATTCAAACACATTGGCGATGTCTACATATAGGTATTCAATTAAAATAGTAATATCTAAACGTGGTTGTTCTGGTTGATAAGAGATGGGCATTAATGTTTAACTCGATTTGATTTGCTAATATATAGTTGTTTATTGTACATTATATGCGCAATTAGTCTTATACTCCAGTTTGATCACAATACAATCTATACCCATTATTACTTCTACACATAAAATTTATCAATGAATAAATATCACTAATACATTTTGGAGCTGATAAGTGTCCAAAGACCCAAATTATTGCTACTATATGGAGCACATTGTATATGCTATTTGTTTAAATATTGAGGAAAAGGATCTTTATTGAGTTAATCTTTGGTTTCAGGGACAATCATCAAACAATCGAGCTTCTCAAAGGATTATCAAAGAAAGAAGCCAAGTTTTGAAGATCTTTGGAGCTTTTGCGAAGTTGCCACCCATACACTAGTGACATTCATACCATTAGTGTACTTTTGGAGGAGCGCTTTTTGAAGAAATTTTGAAGATTTAGCCAAGAATTAAGGGTACACGACCTCTCATACACTAGTTGTGTACATCAGGTCGTGTACATGGGTCAACAGAGGAAAAAGAAGCTACTTTAATGAGTACACTACCCCGATGTACACGGGTCGTGTAGGGGTCGTGTAGGCATTAATGTATATATATACATGCCTTTTTGCGAAATTCATTAATTTTTTTTTTGGAGGTCATTTGATACCAGAACCCTAGGGACGCCTTTGGAGAGCTCTTGAAGGAGAAAATCGCGCTTTCACTTGAAGATTCTCAACTACACATCTACGAGGGTTTTATCTTGATGATTTCTCCTTTTTCTTCTTCCATTATGCCTATTATTTATGTTGTTATCTTTTTTATGGAAGAGTGGTTGTGTAACCCTAGGTTTTGAGAAACCCTAGCCTTCATGTAAAGACTTGTTGATCATTTGAATGCAAATTGATTTTGAGTTTGCTTCATGATATATAATGTTGTTTGTGATAATTTTAGGTCAAAGTTGTTACAAACCCGATTCTTATTAATATGAAAGAAGATTTCGGTTAATGAATATGATCTCTCATGAGCAAAGGGGTTAAGTAATCCACCTAGAAATAGGGTTTTTCTAACCTTCTATCGATTAGGGTTCATAAGCTTTAAGCGATTCTAATTTGACCTTCGTGACGGAAGAAATTCCCACTTTTGCAATTTAGGGTTAGGGTTTAATTAACTTGAAGAGAGTAATTAAGCTATTTAAGTAACCCGATAGTTCAAAATCAAAGTTCATTCAAGTGAATCCACTTTTAGAGATGAAGGAGGTTAGGGTTGATCAAAACCAAGGGTTTCGTTGTGAATTGTTTAGCTTAATTGTGCATATCTTGAGTTAGGGTTCTTGGGTTTATTTCAATTTAGAGGTAGTGATTAGTTTAGTATAAAATTCGCTCTTGGCTTGGCTAGATAATAGTTAAAGGGTAATTACTAATAGCTGCACATTGATCCCTAGGACGATATCCGAGTTAAATTCTACACTACACGATAGGTGCACTGCCTTGTGTGGATCTAGAATTTACAAGATTATAAATTTTAAAACTTAAGAGATTCTACACATCAGGAGCATACAATATGCTCGATATATAATAAGATCTAATAACATAAAAATTACTTAAACATCACCATGAGCATCCTTACATTAAAGAAAATAAAACATTGAACAATATTATTTAGTGTTCTTATGAGAAACATAAGCACAAGCTTCAAATTATATCAAAATAAGCATATGTACACACTTTATCACATCAATTTGACCCCATTCATGCTAGTTGGTTCAGCCAAAAAACAAAAGACCGAGTCTTTAATTTTCTTCCCCACTGTTATCACCATCATTACCAAGTGATGGATTGGCAAAGGATCTCATGCACTTGCAGCAGGATCTCCATTTGGATTTCTGTCGCACAATATGTAGATATAATTATTGAATGATTAAAAAAACATGAATGAGATTATGAGAAAAGACCCATGATAACTAACCTAAACTACTGGGAAAACTTGAGACGAGTTGTTTACAAGTCAAGTTAGTTAAGCAAGCTGTAAACACCATTGAATAGCAAATTTAATTCAAGAAAGTAGGAAAAGAATGGTAATTAATGGGATGATGAGCTATTATCTTATATATCATAAACTTAATATTATACAATACCTTTTTCTAAATCCAAAATGATTAAATTGGAACATATTGATATTGTTATTATATTTCTAACCTAATAATTTAAATTGAACATTGGAAAATAAAAAAATGAAATAAATATTCAAATGTAATATGAAGGAGGTAATTCCATTTGCACTTGTACAAGAAGAACCAAGAATCAATTTACTATGCATAATAACAGAACAAGTAGCTTAGGTGAAGTTATGCCATTAGCTTACATCAATTATACACACTTCTAGCTGAGGGGTCGGCCTCTTGTAGGCCAGCTTACAAGAGTTTGATATCTTAAGTTCAAATCCTACTTAGCCTAGTCTCAAAGCTACCTAAATAGTACAAACTAAACTTAACAATGCATGCTCTTTTAGGATTGGTCATATGCTCAAGTCCAATTAATGCAAAACCCATTAGATAAACCAAAAAGAGAAGGAAGAGGGGCAAAAACCCAAAAAAAAAAAAAAACACAGAATCATTTGAAAGAGATTATGCAAGGTCTTTCACACCAATCTATCCAATCTAGATACTATATTTTGTTGTGCTTTGTGTATGAGATCAACATATAAAAGGTCTTTTCTCAATTAT
This sequence comes from Combretum micranthum, assembly GCA_024138025.1. Classification (NCBI taxonomy): domain Eukaryota; kingdom Viridiplantae; phylum Streptophyta; class Magnoliopsida; order Myrtales; family Combretaceae; genus Combretum; species Combretum micranthum. The sequence continues at coordinate 61,944 of JAMXBD010001560.1, forward strand.
GAACCCTCAACAAGAAAACCTTCATAGATAGAGTAGTAATAATTCATTCATATCCAACATGACTAATTGATTGTTACCCAACTTACTAATGATAATCCACATGTTCTTTGTAGCTTAAATTCTTTCAATAAAATGCATAACATTATCTCCATTAATGAATATTTTGCAAGATTTTGAAAAAAAAAAAGAAGCGATACATAATCATGGTCATCCACATCAATATTTTTTATAAATTCCTTAGTAAAAATTAGTTTCTTGTTAGAAGGCAAAAAAAAAAAAAGTTTCTTGTAACTCTTTCCACAAATACTAAACTTATTTTTTCTTTTGATAAAGAATGATCTATCTAGCTTCATTTTGTTTTTTTTTTAATCTATCCATAACTTTATTGCACACTTTTTGTGTATGAGATCAACATATAATAGGTCTTTACTCAACTATGATCCCTCAACAAGAAAACCTTCATAGATGGAGCAGTAATAATTCATTCATATCCAACATGATTAATTGATTATTACCTAACTTACTAATGATAATACATATGTTCTTCATAGCTTGAATTCTTTCAATGCAATGCAATGCATGCACCATATTGTCTCCATTAATGGATTTTGTGTAAGATTTTGAAAAAAAGAATAGAAGCAATACATAATCATGGTTGTCGACGTCGATATTTTTTTTAATTGCCTCAGTAAAAATTAGTTTCTTGCTAACTCTTCCCACAAATACTGAACTTATTTTTTGCTTTTGATAAACAATGATCTATCTAGCTCTATTTTTTTTTTTCATTTAAACCTATTTATTACTCCATCACACACTTCAGTTACTTGATAATAGTATCATCATTAGCATAATTTTGATATTTCCTTTATATAAACGATCTAAACCCACTCTTATCTAGTATGCCTAGCTCTAAGTTTGAAGAGGTAGACAACATCTTAATAGAAGAAGCACACCTCTCAACCCCATTTTACTAACCTAATGCACTAGCCAACATGTATGGCAGCAAACACACTTTACTACAGGCTAAGCTATTGGCTTAAGTGAGAACTATATTTTTATATATATATATATATTAACTTTTTTGTGATAATTAATATGAAGTTCACTTACGATAGTTCTCAACAATGCAATTGATTGTTTACTTCATTGGCAGTCAATGCGATTCAAGCATTTTCAAATGGGCCATTTGTACTACAGGGACATCTTAAGCAAAAGCAAGAGAGGGACTTCCATCATGAAGAGGTTCAACATACAAATTGCCGTAGGCCCAAAAGAAAGGGGAAAGAAGAAGAAGAAGGAGTCCACTCAAAAAGGAAAGAAATTATCTGTTCTTAAAGCACATGAAAATAACAAAGAAGAGTCATCTACCTTTAAAGGGAATTCACCTCAAAATATATGTCTGAATTTCCACTCATTGTCATGAAGATCTCTGGCTATTAATTCTTGAGCAGGAGGCTACAATAAGTAATCTTGAAGAAGAATCTTTAGAGTCATAATAAACTATATGATTTAAGGCACAAATAGGAGGAAAATATTTAGTGATCGGAAGAACTATGAACAACGTATGACATACAAGAGGAGGAAACACTTTTTCAGCAGCGCGATGTGGAAGAGAGAATCCTCCATGGGCGCTTTGTATCACTGGTAGCCAATGTCTTATAGAAATAGTTTGTTGGCTACTTGCTCGGAGTGCCTGGCTCTGCAGGGAGTAGATATGTATTTTTCTGCTCTTATTGAAAACATAAATTAGAGCAGTATAACATGGGAAAGATAACATCTATATCAGCAATGCCATGAAATTTAGGACTAAAAAAAACATGAATATTAGATATATAGGACTGAGAGGTTGGAGGGTCATTTGAGCATAAACTTCATCTGTCTCCACATCCGCCTGTTATTTACAAGATGACCTTAATCCACCATGTTAAGATAAAACTACAAAAGGTTTAAAAAAAATGGAAGCAACATACATGCATGGTAACATTGTGAAGTTGGCATATGAGTTGAGGCAACAGATTAGGATAGTTTGGACTGTGGGCATCAACTTCCTTATTGGTTGAAGTAGCCACCTGTATGAGGAAATAACGATAAGAAAGTTCCATGTGCCATTAAAACCAAAGCTAGAAGGTATGGCCAAAGTAATAGACACAAAGAGCATTAGATCATAGCCTTCAACACTTTCGATAATGATTTAGCAAGTATAATCTCATATAAGAACTGTAGCACAACATTATTTCATCCTTCATTGACAAAGAAATATGATACAAATTTAACTTAAAAATAGGATCACAAGTCTAGATTCCCAAGACCAAGAGCACTTATAATGACTTGCTGTAAAATCATTCATTTTGTGCAGAAAACTTTGCAGTAAAATTGTATGTTGATTGCTAATCAACAAGAAGGAATTGCAATGAAGCAATCAAGCAAGGAGTCAAGTATTTTCCTAAAAATATATAAATAAATAAAGTAGCTTGGTTAAGGTATTAAAAAAAATACATCTACAAAATTCTGAATAAAGGAGAAACATATTTAGCACTTGTAAATTGAAAGACATGTAGATGCAAACAAAAATCCCATGCAAAAGTTATGATGAAAATGGAAAATCCCAATCAATATGAAAACATTTCATCAATAATGATGAAAAATGCACTCTCTCATAACAATTCCATACAAACATTTATTTCCCCGTGATGCTTATAATTATGTCCACGCCCTTATGTATCAATTTATAAGAGATAATGCATATCAAATTGTAGTTTGATAAAAGGAACTTGAATTCTTTAAACTAACCTGCTCACTATGCCCTTGAGGAAAATAGACTACCCGGTTCCCAATGGGGGGTAGTGATACAAGCAAACCTGCACAAGTAGAGGTCGGCACGGTTCGGACCCGAACCGGAACCGGAACCGCGAGAGCCGGGGCGGTTCACGGTTCCAAGGAACCGCCGGTTTTGGCGGTTCCGGTTCCGGTTCCACGTGAACCGTTTTTTTTTTTTTTTTTTTTTTTGGAAAAAATAAAGAAAACAAAAATCATAAAATCAACAAAAACAATTATAACTTATTTATACCCAAAGTAAACATTTAAAATTTTTTAAAATAAAATATAATGGTTAACAAATAATAAACATAATTACGGAACACATAGAAGTCGATTAACATATAGGCAAACGATGACGAATAAATTTTATTGCGCCAAACATTACATATTACCTCTACTACAACATGAACACACTAACTATTACAACCACAAATAACTAACTAAAATCACACAGTTCATTCATCTTGACTACAATACCAACACTCATAGTAGAATAATATCAATCGAGTAAATGTAAAGTTAATGCTCATTGGCCTGGACTAGTTCCCGGAGAGGTCGCAGCTGTGCTTCCCGCAGATGAGTTGAAGTCACTGAAATACTCGTCTTCCTCACTTGAGTAGTCTTTCAAGTCTTGTTGCCGTCGTTCTGCACGAGTCCAATCATGGTTGCAAGCTAGTGCCTCAACCGTCGCGGGACCATACCGGGACCTATGCTCATCCAACTGCTGCCCAGCAATGCTGAATGCTTGCTCAACTGCCACAGTTGAAGCAGGTGCAGCCAATACTTGTCTAGCGATTCGAGATAGTATTGGAAACGTCTCCTGGTGACGTTTCCACCAGTCTAAGATGTCAAAGTTGTATGCATCCACCATGTCACCAAACTCGAATGCCGTGTTCAAGTACTTGTCAATCTCAGAGTCTGATCCACTACCGCCTATGCCACGGTGCTTTTTGAACCGCCGATGCTGGAGCACCACTCCGGGCTTCTCCACGGTGGTTGATATGGGGGCATTACTTGGGGTTGCTGGACTGGTGGGTATTTGTCCACCATATGTGCTACTAAATTGAGAATATAAGTTCAACAGCACATTACTTGTCTCTTTCACGACATTATGAGCAGAAATTGCATAAATGTCTTGAGTGTCTGACAACTTGTCCACATGATCGTAATAGTAATCCAGGACTTCGCGAAGTCCCTCAACTTTGTTGCGTGGGTCCAACAACCATGCCACGTTGTATATCATAGGAATTTCCCTATAATACTTCAACCACTTGCGAGTCATATCGTTAACACACATTTGCAAAATTGGATCAGATCTTACCTGTTGGAGTGTCCCGATGATGTTGCAGGCCTCCAGTAAAAAGAGATGGACACTGGGATTGTACACACGGGAGAAAACATTTGTGCAGTCATAGAAGACCTTCAACAGCTGCAACAAGTTGCTACAGAAGTTCCATTCATTAGGATGCAATGGTATGTTTGGTACATGTGCAATGGCGAAGCTACATAGCAATTCCTTATATGGTACCGTGCTAGCTAGAAGCTCGTACGTCGAATTCCATCGGTGTTGCACATCCTTTTTGAATTTTCTCGGTTTTTTGCCATGCACACCACACCATTTTCGCCATTCTCTGTTAATAGATGGATGGTCGGTAATGAAGTCAACCACAGCTTTTATCGGAGATGTACGGATTTTTAAAGAATCCATTCCATCTTTCACACATAAATTTAAGATGTGACATGCACATCTTATGTGGAAAAAGGTACCCCCAAGCGTTGGTTGGCATAACGATTGAAGATCAGAAATACTTGCTGTATTTGCTGCAGCATTATCGAATCCAATTGAAAAAATTTTTTGTGTCAACCCGTACTCATCAAGAATTATCCGTATTGTGGCATATATGTTTTGAGCTGTATGGGATCCATCCATTTTTCTTAATGCAATTAATCTCTTTTGCATTACCCAATGTCTATCAATCCAATGAGATGTAATCCCCATATACGAACTTTCACCCCATCTATCAGTCCAAATGTCAGAACAGATGGACACACATGTATCGAGATCAGAAAAAGTTGCTTGGAGCTGTCCCTTACCCTTGCGGTACATTTTTAGACAATGTCGTTTCATTGTCGTAGCACTCCATTTAGGTGCTTGTGGCTGCAATGTTTCTTGGTGGCAATAGACAAGATCTGCATTTTCGCTTGCATTAAAACCCAAATGCAACCCGCTTATCATTTGCACCATGGCATCACGATATTGTTCTTCATTAAAATGCCACAGCCTTGCTTCTTTCTTGGAACTCGATCGTGATATTTGTTGTTGTGATGGATCCAAACCATACTCACTAGGATGCTTTGACTTTAGATGTTTGGAAAGACTACCATATCCATCTCCCTTGGAAAAGGCATAGTTTGCATTGCAATAATTGCAATGCGCCCTAGTCTTCCCATCTGGCCCTTCGACCTTCCTAAAATGTTTGGTGAACATATTAGACTTATATGGTCGAGGTGGCTTTGTGGATGGATTTGTCTCAATGGAGGGGTGTATTTCTTCACCCAAACCGCCATAATCATCGGCTTCATGTTGTGGTAGTTGTTCCATTTCCGGATCTTGGGAGTCATTATCATCATTTCCTTGTTGATGGTAAACTGGATTGACTGTCTCGAAACCTGGTGGAATCGGAGGGAATTGTTCAGGTGTGAAATCAAAGTCGGATACCCGAGGCTCATTAAAGTCATAGCAGTCAGCATCCTCATCTACATTGATAGTAGGCTCTTGCTGGCACTCTGGTATCTTCGCCTTTAATTTGTCTTTCTTTGCAGATTTTTTTGATGAACCACCAAAGAAAAAGGAAGCCATCTAGCCTTTTTATAAACAACGAGTACGTACTAATGTGAGTGGTAGTATTAGAAGAATTGAAAATTTAAGAGCAAACACGATAAATAAGTGTTGTTGGATAACTCCTTTGTGCGAGATAGTCTACAAAATAACAAGCAATATCAAACACATGAATGTCTGATATTTTTAAAACACGGGAATGGTTGATAATTTAAGAAAACTCAATCTGTGAAGGTTGTAATGAGCTTTTGAATGTTTCGTTGTTTTTTGAATGAAACTCTTATATTTATAGAGCTCCTTACGTGCGTAAAATATCAAAACATAAGTTGCCTGATTCAACTCTCCAACTTTCCCCAGCCGTTGATAATTTTTCAACTCTTCAACTTTCGGTGATTTTGTTGTTTTGCTTTTTTTTTTTGGACATACTACTGCACGGTGCAAGGCCCCCCTCCTCATTTCTTCATTTGCGTTGCCGACAATATTGACTTATTCTGTTTTGTTTGGTTTTATCTTTTTTTTTTTTCTCCCCTCAAATGCTGCCCCTGGCGGCCCCCCCCCCCCCCCTAATCCCTTAGTCCTGCAGGGCCTCCCCCCCCCCTCCCAAATTTCAGATGCGCCGCACGCTCTCCATTTTTCCTATTCCGTTTTATGTTTTTTTTTTTTTTTCTCCTTCTGACGGGTTGGAACCGCCGGTTCCGGTTCCAGAATAACGGTTCCGGACCCGGTTGAACCGCCGGTTCCATTACGCCGAACCGTTTAGACCCGCCGATTCCGGCGGGTCCTCCAACGGTTCGGAACCGTCACCCACGGGGCGATTCCCGGGTCCGGAACTGCCGGTGATGGTTCGGGGCGGTTCCCGGTTTGGAACCGCCCCGTGCTAATGTCTATGCACAAGCATGCCATAATTCTGAATTCAAGCATTTCTTCTCCCCTACAACAACAATTATGCATATGAATATGTAGCCTCAATATCACAACAACATTGACATATTCTGATCACATCATAGGAGAAAGTAATAAGTTCACATGAACAGGAGTTCAAACATTTACAAGGATTTCTAGACTCAAAGCTCCATCCATCTAGAATAAACAATACTTACAGAAAATACAAATACTATTCCCCTTTTTAAAATACAATAGGTTCAAAGCTAGAAGCACTTAAGTGAATTTATATAAGCCATAAGATGGCATGAAACTAATGATATATTAAAGCAAATTAAGAGCAAGGTACACAGAACTAACTTATCTATTGCTTTCTATAGCAGCTTAAACCATGCATATCATTTATTATGCATACCACATATAGCTCAAAACCACAATTCAAATAACTTCTCAAGCAAAATAATGGGACCATAAGAAATGCTTTTGGGTAATTGCATAAAAAAACCATACACAAAGTATGCAACTATGATGATTTTCACTATTATAAAATTAAAAAAAAATGTATGAGCTACATAGATTTAATTAATAAACATAAAACTCTAGCCCTGAAAAATAAAAAAAAGTATGCAATTGAAGCATGTCAAGAACTTCAACATAAGTCTATTAACAGCTTTACCTTCCTCAAGCTGATGGTCAAACCCAGATGGAGAAAGTCTCATTCTTCAAAATACAAGACTACTCACGACAACCCCAGAAAGATACAATCTCAAGCCACTTTCCTTCCCTACTTTAAAAAAACTTACTTCTTTTTGTCAATTTGTAGGATTTTTAATATTAATACATTTTGATCATAAAAGATTGTTTTGTTTAAATTATATATTCAAAAGAAACAATTTAAATAATCATAACTCTTCCCAAATTGCTTATCTTTTCTACAAACGTTAAAGGACTATAAAAAGTTTTAACTGACTACAACATGCAATATTTATTAATAAAATTAAAAAATTATTTTCATTATATAATTAAATATCGTATTTATACCATATTCAAAACCTTTTAAATAAATTAATTAGATTATTTTCTTTATTACGGATATATATTTTTAAAGAAAAAATCCGTGAACAGACTGAAGCCTTGGGGCCCTAAACTAGTAGTTGAAAAATATATTCTAACGCATCTTTAGGTATGTCAAAAGGTGAAGAAATTAAAAGAGCATATATCTGTTTTTTTATATATATATTAAGATAACAAGATAGGTAACAGACGCGATGAAAATGCTAGTGCTTCTCCATGCGCAATATTACTATATCAACAACATTAAAATAGCAATTTCGAGATTATTAAAAAGAAATGCAGAAATTAAATAATTAATTAATTGGCTTCAGATAAATATAAAATATTTTTACATGACATGAGTGTTCTTTGCAGTCCAATCTAGTAGTGAATTCGACTTTACCAGGGCATCTATCATTGCATTATATAACCTAGTATGAGGACTTATCCCCAAAAAAGAAACCTACGCAAAAACTTCATCATAGTATTTGGCCAATCTTAATCTACCTTAACTTCCAATCCCCAAACACAACAAATCCTCAATAATTCGAGCATTCGCACTTCGGATATCCCTTATCAGTTCTATCAACAAAACAACAGAGTCGTTCATATACAAGTGTAAAGACCCAGACTCACCCCTATAGTTAAAATAGGTGAATCTAGATTCCTAACCACAAATAACCTGCAGTATTATATATAAGGTTGTTTACCAGAATCAGTTTGGATATTTGTTTACCTAAAGCTCTTATAAGAACCAATTTTAAGAACTATCAACTAATAAAACTTTTTAGAAAACATAACATTTACATATAAGTTAGAGATCCATTTCAGACATGTAGACATATAGATATTACTGACAAGACTTATAAACAAGCCATTTACAAAATACATAAGCTTAGCAAAACTATCATAACTATTTCATATGTCTTCTAATCTATGCTATTACAAAAGTTCCATCAAGTCATGGTCATCTCTAATCCTCCCAATCATTTAGGAAATCCTCAAAATCCATCATGTACCCTATACTGGTGTAGAACTCATCATGGTCAACAATACATGAAATATGAAATAATGAGCCAAAGGCCCAGTATGCAAGTAACGAAGATAAAGGCGATTGACATACAAGCTTAAATTATATGCAAATGCAACATCCATCAAGTTATTAGGAAATCTTTAATTAGTCAAACAATATTGGAGTATTCAAACTCCGGACAACAAGGATATATAGGGGTCCCAAATAATGATCTCGATGCTCAAGGGGTTAATATAAGTTGTTTGAGGACTTATATCTCCTAGATGATATATCCATGAATGAAAAAATAGCTTCCTCTAGGGTTTTCAGCCGTTTCACAACTTTACTCAACTTAACTCGTAATATCACCTAATTCAAATGTTTCCATTAACAATTGAATTAAATCATATTATTTCTCTTTAAGAATAAGCAAATATTATACCAATACCAATAACCCTATCAACCACCGTTTTGCCACTTATAAAAGTCTTATCATAAAGATAGGGGTGGCCTAAGTGCCTAAACTACCGTACCCCTAATCTAAGTAAGGTGTCTCTCCCCGAACCGGATTCAACAGCATAATAGACAATTAGTTTCAATCAATTTAAGTTTTATCTTAAATTAAAGTGAATTTAGTCATGCCTATCCTAGGCAAGAAATCAAACACATTACTGCGTACCTGTGCTATTATCACGCCCCAAAGGGTACCCTAAACGTAACAGTCCACTACACTTAATATTAAAGCTTAAGTATGACAACCTTAGTCATTCCTCTAAGCTTCAATATTAGGTGTAAGGCGTGCTCTCTCAATTTTAGAGGACCATACTTTGAAATATGAAGCTTAAGAAGATACAATAACAAATTAAGAAATGGAAATCATAATATACATTTATTCATAAATATCGTCTTACAAGTCTTAGGGGCATTCCCCTATAAAAAATACTAGAATCTATCGCAAGAAATTTTCTATGAAGTCTACGTCTAAACTAATGCTAAACTTCATCTAAAAATTCTTTAACCAAAAAGGGAAATACCTGGCTGCAAGGTCCTCGTGGCCTCAACCACAAATAGCTAAACTGCAAAAGGTATCTATAAGGGTATAAGCTAACAGACTTAGTGAGAATTATTTCCAAAGATAAATACTTGAGTAACAAAATCAAACAAGTTTTTAGGCATCCAAGTAATATGCGACAAACACGTGGGCAAGTAAGACATATAGTTTTCCGGGAACTATATGTTGAATGGATTTACGCTCTCCATTTGGGGTTTTGGGGAGGCTAATAAGATTATGCTTCGAACTTGTTCCTTGTTATTATGCTTCTAGCTTAGATTCGATAAGCATCGTCTTAGTATTTTGTTTTGAGCATAATGTCACTAAGCATTTCTCTTTATATTATGCTTTTAGCTTAAAGCTGATAAGTATTATTTATGGCCTTACAACTGTACCACTAACCTTTCCTCGCAAGATTAGTGATCCCTATGCAATGTGACCCATTACGTGATATGCATGAACCAATTTAGTTAGAATATCATAGCATAATTAATGTTAATTTATGGTGATCATAGAATTTCAGACATATCAAGTTCTATACTAAAACAAAGTATTACTTACAATCAATTCCCACCTCGATATTCTTAGAATTCTTTCAACAATTTTACATACATATCAATTTGCCTCTCCTTAATTCTAGTGCAACTAAATTACAAGCACAATCAAGTAAAGTAATTAAGGAAATAAACTCATGTTGCCATGACAATCTTTTCTTCTTACGAATGAGTCGATTGTTCAATCCACTAATCAAAGTAATCCTTCGGGTATGGATACTCTTCCTCGGGATCACCTAATCAACAAGAATACCCATAATGAGTATTTCTTGTTGATTCTATGGTACTTTGTCAAAACTATATTATAAGATCGTCAAATTTCGTATAAAAGACAATTCCAACTTAAAATGGCCATATCTTGGTCTTTTTAACTAGAAATTTCGCATATGATAAACCGATTTCTACCCACTCAAAAAGTTCTATCCGTTTCTAAAATTATTTTCATTAAACTAGGTCATTTGGGCTCCGAAACAGTAGCGATCAGATTTACCACAAGATTTCCTATCCCTAAAACATTTATTTCAAACTTTAAATCATCCACAAATCATTTGATAAATACTTAGTTATCTATATAGTTAAAAAATTCCTCTTTAGAGTTACATAGCTCATGTCTCACACATTGTTCAAGTATTTGTTGTCCAACAAAACTTTTTAGCAAAAACAATGTTAGTTGAAGGTTTGTAAAATTATAGTTTATAAAAAATCCTTTTTGTAAGTCTTTCTAAAAAAAATGAATCTTTTATTTCCTTTGTTTTCAAAAGGATTTTATATTTACTTTACTATTTTCATTGGTGACTTCTCCATAAATATGAATTTTTTCTATTTTTTCTTTTTGAAACTAGGGTCACTTTTTCCTATTTTTTATACATTTTTCTTTGACTTCTACTTGGAAAATCTTGGTTTTGAAAACTCTCATTTTCTTTTCATGGGGTTTCCTTTATATTATATTTTTATGGAAAACATTTTAATATTAAAAGTCATCTTCTTTTAGAAAACAATTTAATATAGAGATGATTTAAGAAAAAAAAGCTTTCAAAACAAAGGTAGTTTCAAAATTATAGGGAGTTCTTCCTAAAGTTTGGAAAAGAATGGATTTACCTTTATTAAATCATAAACTCTAAATTTCATATTGAACCATTCTTTGGTGACAAAATCTCCTTCTTGCAAAAACATATTTGAAGCTTTAAAGTTTAGACAACAACTTTTATGTGTATGAACATGAGAATAATAGCAAGCAAAAGTAGTATTATAATAACAATATAACAAAATAAAGTCAAGCATTGGGAGTCTTAGTCTCTTCAAGGCTCCCGAGACTAAAAAATAGACTAGTTCCAAAAAGAAAAGAAAGTAAAGGAAAGAAAATTGTTTTGACTTGATGAGGACAAGTCTAAGACTAGATACTAGTCTTAAAACAACATGAATGTATAACTCGAAAATAAATAAATAACATATAAACTTATGTACTCTAAAGATTATATGTAGGTACATAATTATATTTAGTTAGATATATATAAGAAGTTAGCATAATATCAACAATAATATGAACAAGATATAAAATCAACATAAAAATATAAATATGGAAGTTCATGAACAAGAACAATACATGAACATAGTGTAACTTCCATAACAATAAGTTTAGGAAACTCACATCATGATCATGTAAAGTTACATGACATGGCAAGAGAGATTGGAGAAGATTTCTTACCTAAAGTAAGAATGGTAATAGTGTTGGTATGAGTAGAAGAGAGTTTTGAGAATGTTTGAGAGGAATTTTAGAGAGTAATTTTTCAGAAGTGAAGGTGTGAAGAAAATGAAAGAGGAAGGGGTATTTATAGGGAATGAAAAGTGAAATTAGGTGATTTAAATGAAAGAAAAATTGAAAAAGAAATATGGAGAGGGAAGAGAGAGAGGGTGCTAGTCAAGGGGGAGAAAGAGAGAGTGAGATGTGATTTTTTTGTATTTTGTGTATTAAGAGTAATAATATGTAAGGTAGATATGATATAAAGTTACGGGAAATATAAAAAGTAAAGATAATAGGTATGTAGAGTGTAAGAGTAGGTGGTAGAAAAAGTAGAGATAAATAAATAGTGAAGAATAGTAGTGAATAGTGTAATGTAAAGTAAACGTGACTAATAAAGTACTAGTAGTAAGAAAATAAACGTATAAATATGATATCTGATATTTTTACTTATCGAAAAATTATAAAACTGATATTTTTTAAAACTTTATATTTTTATGAGTCTAATGGTATATCCGAAATATTTTTACTATGCCGAGCCCTATGACATGTTTTTCGAAAACTGTATTTGTTTGAGTCCAAAACGAATTATGGTTTTACTAATCTGATATTTTTAAACTTTCTTATGTTATTACGAATTATTCTACATACTAATCTCTTACTTACTCACTTAGGGTTAAGAATATAGGATTGCCGGACTTAAACTTATTACATCTAACTAAGGTTTGTTGACTTTTGGTTTCCAGTTGACCTTTCGATTAGGGTTTAAGTTTAACCGATCGTAAAACTTTGGGGGTTTGCAGCTATGAAGGGAACCAATAGAAGCACTCAAATGAAGATCAGTTGAGGAACTCAAAGGAGTATTTATCACTGTTACAAGGAAATTTAGTTCAAATCAATATAAACACTTTGAATCATACCTAAAACATAACTAATTCTAAGCTTAACACTCATGGGAATTCATATGAATCTAAGGCAAAGTCATAACATATCATTTATACATCTAACAAGGTCATACAAGCTCACAAAATCATCAAAAGACAATTTGGCAAGCTAAAGGAATGGTTTGAAGAAGTTTTGAAAATAGAAAACTGTAGGGGACATGCCGACCTTCAACGTTAGCAGTGTTTAGGCGGTGTAGTCTGCACAAAAATTCTACGCTTGTCAACTCTGGCAACGTTAACACAAACACCAGCAGTATTGTTGATGCAACATAGGATAGAAGACGGAAGATCCTACATTAGCAACCTACGCCACCGGCCTTTAGTTCTGTATTATCGGTGTTGGAGCGGCGTACTTTAAATGTTTTTTGGGTTTTTCAAATTCGTAATTAATAATGCAGTCAATGTCTTTAGAATATTATTTAATATTTGTAAAGAATAATTTTTAATATCATTTAATAGGATTTTTTTAGTCAAATAAGAGTTTCTTTTAAAGTCAAGTCAAAGGCAAGTCAATAGGATTTTTTTAGTAGTCTTTCCTTCTTTTAATATCATTTAATAGAATATCTTTTTTTAGTCTTTTTCATTTTTGGCAGCTTTCATGCTTGCCTATATATATGTAAGCCCTAGGGCGAAAGGAGACATTATTGTTGATTGGATGAAATATTATTGAACGAGTTTTGCTCTTTTATCCCAAAATTTGAATCTTTCATGTAGGATTTCGATTTTTGATGTCAGATACCTAGGTATTCTCAGAATCAATAGGTATTTGAAGATCATAAGTCGGGTATTCGTGTGCGAATCAACGTCTTGCAATAGTTCTCTTTTATTCCGCTGTGTCAGTTGGTATCAGAGCTGTGTTCATTCCTGAAGTAATGATGCCACCTCATTGACAATCAAACCAGCGACGTGTGGATGAAATCTATGGTCATGATGACCTAGGTTGACTAATCGAGCAGAAAGTTGATTGGTGGTTAAGTGTTATGATGGATCATGTCACAGAATGGATGGAGGCACTTTTAGTGAATCGAAATAAAGGTAGAAACCCTAATCCTGATTTGGTGCCTAATTTTGATTTGATACTTGATGTAGGTTATGAGGAATCAAATGATGACTCCTCTTTTGTTAAGAAAGATAGTAGTTGTAGGGAATTAGGGATGAACACAAAAATCCTAGAATTTAATGATGATTTCTCTTCTATTGTTGGGGAATACTATGATGGAGAACCAATATTTGATATTTATGAGAAAGATGAAGGGGATGTCCTTGACGTAGGAGATAATGTTGAACCACTTTATGATGAAGCTGTGTTTGAGGCTGTAGGTGATTGAAGACCTATTTTTTACACCAAGTATGTTAAGGAAGAATTCATGACAAGTGGTGAACAAGAGATTTGTGATTCTAATATTGTGTTTGCCTTAGTGGGCAAGGAGGTTACTGAAGAGGTAACAATACCTGAATTTGTAACTAAGGTTGTAGATGAGTCCCAAGATATATTTCTTAAAGAGTTGCTAGATGGGTTACCCCGATTAAGAGACATTCAACAATAGATCAATCTTGAACCCAGTGTAACCCTTTTAAATCGTGCCCATTATCGAATGAGCCCTTGAAAACATGAAAAGTTAAGGAGACAGGTTGAGGAGTTACTACGTAACATGGACAAAATTCGAGGTCGAGTTTTGTCTAGCCTGGAGAGGATGATGCAACATATGATGGAAAGGTGGAAAATCCTACACCAGCAACCTACACCACCGGCCTTTAGTTATATATTATCGGTGTTGGAGCGGCGTACTTTACATGGCTTTTGGGTTTTTCAAATTCGTAATTAATAATGCAATCAATGTCTTTAGAATATTATTTAATATTTTTAAAGAATAACTTTTAGTATCATTTAATAAGATTTTTTTTAGTCAAATAAGAGTTTCTTTTAAAGTCAACTCAAAGTTAAGTCAATAGGATTTTTTTTTGTTAGTCTTTCCTTCTTTTAATAGCATTTAATGTCATTTAATAAAATATCTTTTCTTAGTCTTTTTCCTTTTAGGTAGCTTTCATGCTTACCTATATATATATATATATATATATGTGTGGTGTGTGTGTGTGTGTGTGTTAGCCTTAGGGCAAAAGGAGACATTATTGTTGATTGAATGAAATATTATTAAGCGAGTTTTGCTCTTTTATCCCAAAATTCAAATCTTTTGTGTAGGATTTTGATTTTTGATGCTAGATACCTAGGTATTTTCAGAATCAATAGGCATTTGAAGATCACAAGCTGGGTATTCATGTGCGAATCAACGTCTTGCAATAGTTCCCTTTTATTTTGCTGCATCAATTGTGGTATATGCTGGTGGTATTAAGCCGATGTAGATTGTAACTCCAATTTTTCCAAGAATCCGAGAGTTCCACAGGGTTAGTCTATGCCCGTGAATACCCCCAACACCAGTAGTATTGTTGTGTACATCGACAATGTTTACATCTACACCAACAGTGTTTAGGCGGTATACACTACAGCATAGATTTTCGAAAAATTGCAGACTTTCCTGTTTCGAAAATACAACTTTTTGTCCAAGTTTTCATTTTCAAATTTCCTTCTAACACATTTCCAATACCAAACCTTAACCTATATGTATTCTAACTTCTTTTAACATACAAAATCTTCACTTCAGCCTCATAAAACACTCATATCCACCATTTCAAACACAAATCATCATCCAACCCTCATTTAGCCAGTCAAATCTTCTCTAAACTATCTTAACTCTACTCATTTCTAACTTCATGCACTCCAACACTACTTGTTACCATTTTTGCACATACCAACAACTCCTATATCATCAAAATCTTAACTCATATACAAATAACACATATAATTCCTCAATAACTCATTTAACCCAATTCATGGCACAAACTCCACTTTACAAGGAAACTTAAACAACTTAGTAAATATATAATCAACTAACTACATACCTTCAGAAGCTTGGGCTTGGTTTTATGGTCTTGCCACAAGGAAATGATAATTTTACTTGAGAGAAATATAGGTGAGGTTTGGACTTGAATTGGGTAAGTTTGAGAAGATAAAAATGGTATTTTTCTCTCCTATAGTAGGTTGTGTTGGATGGTCCAATTTTTTATACGAATTTTGCATAAAGTGGACTTGACATTTATCAAATTTATTGACTTTTGAGGCTACCAAAGGAAGGGCTTTAATGTTGTATGGGTTTGGGCTTATTTTTGGCTTAAAATAAAAATGAGTTGAGCTTGATTTCACTTCCAAAAATTCTTCTATGTTTAAGAATATATGTAGAGCATATTTAACTCATTTTAAACCAAATTTTTTATACATGTCATTACACATACATCAACACAAGCACCATATAAATATCAATAATACTTATACTAATATTTAATTACACTAAATACAAACACATATACTTCACACTAACTCAACACACACATCAATTCTTATTTACATACTTAACATGTAAAATTTATTTTTTATATGCCAAAACATTTAAAACAATTAAACAAGTATACAAATTTCACTAACACATGCATCCATAAGTCATGCACTAGATTTATATATTTGAATTGGTTATGTTTTAAGTTTAGGCCATTTCAACAAGACATCCCTTATCGGTTATGCACCCCATTTCGTAAGGTTCATGCCTAATATAAACAACAGCCAATATCTGCAAAGCAAATATAATTCTTTTGTTTTATGACATCTTAATCTAAAAGTAAATGATGAAAACAACTTCATTTTAGATAAAACATGTGCAATCCTTTCCCTATTTCTAGCTCCTAAAACCTTTGTAGAATGTAGCCATGCCATAGGCATATATATACTGAATGGGTTTGGCAGCTTTAAAAAAAAAAAAAAAAAAGTTCTAGCAAGTTTATAAGTCATATCATGCTACCTCTACAAACTACACAAGATAGCATCAGAACAACTAGTTTAACTAAAGATTACTGACTTTACTAGAAATTAATTATATATTACATGCTTCCCGATTTGCTAGTTTTTCTTTTTCCTCCATATCAACTATTTCATGGAGCATGCACAAAAGATAGGATCATCTAGGGTTGTAAATAAATTATTGAAATATTTTGAACCCATACCTCTTCTCTATTTTCCCTAACATTCTGCTCTAGTCTCTTCAGCAGCAGGTCATACAACACAGTATCACAGAACTAAACCGATTACTGATTTCCAAGACACTGCCACTTGGAAGAATTGAATGGAAAATAGTGAAAGGCATAACAGACCTCTCCTTAGCCACTCTAACAAACTAAGTTGCACTATATTTGTGGCAGGCAAAAAGAATGCTACTGCTACTCTTTAGGAACTTCCGTCTCCCTGACCCTCTTCCTTTAAGTAGATATATCTATAATTTCCAATTACGTGAATCTCTGTCCAAAGGAAAAGATTTGTTAAAGTACTCTTTGACTTTAGTCTAACATTTATCGTTTTAGGATCATCCTTTCTTTAATAGTTGTAATGGTTATAATGATAATAATGTCCCTTGATTTCTCTGAAAGTCAACAAAACTACTCAGTTCCATGTTTTCCAAATTTGTTTTTTTATTTTTAGGTAAACTTCATGTCTTCATCTTAGTTCTTCAAGATCTCAATTTTTGAAATAGCCACATAATTCAGCAGCCATAACACACTTTCCTACTAACACTATCTTATTAGATCAAAAAATTTCTCCATGTTCAACTATATATTATTAAAAGACATAAACAACGATTCCTTGCACTCATCAAAGATTTAATAAATTGCCATGTAATTGGAGAGCAAGCATGGTTGATGGCTCTAGGGAAGTTAGGGAAAGACATGCTCAGCACAATAGCTATAACTTAAAACAGGAATCAAAACTAAGAGTTAATCCAAACATAGGAAGAGGACCAATGTCTTATGTTAATTAGCAAGGAAAGCAGAAAATTCTATCACAAAAAGACAATCATTTTTCAAAGCTTTAAATCTGCCAAACAAGGAAGAATCATTATGATACCAAAAAATATAGCTAAACGCATCTCACAACTACCAAATGCTATTTGAGCCAAGAGATCAAAATTGAAATGCTAACACCATTGCTGCAAATAGAAGTTCAACTATAAGTCTCATACAATGGCACAAGTCCATACCTTACTTAAGTTATTGCAGAATGTCAGAGGAAAACAAAAGATTAGTAGGAAAAAACATTTGAGTTAAAATCTTTGGAAAAGTATGATGTTGGTAGTGCCATGATACAAAGAAGCAGTACAATCATACCACAAAATGCATGTTTTGAAGTGGTATGTTTTTGTCTCTAATGCAAGCAAGGAGTTCACCAAAACCTTGTGAACCCAGATCTGTTCAAGAAAAAAAAAAAAAGCAATAGACACAAGTGATCATGAATTGGCCCCTCAAAGCATAAACTGATGAAATGCAGCATCAAAATTGCTTTGACAAATAGCATTGTGATGGTATCACAAACGTCCAGTACCTTTCTTCTCGGAAAATGTGTAAAACCCTTGGTTAAGGTTAGCTCACATATCTTCTATGATGAAATGTTTGAAGAGCCTCTAGAATTGGCAAATTAATATCTTAAATGAACTAAGCCACTTTAAAAATCTTTAATAAAATAAAGGATCCAAAAAGATGACATATAAGAACTTATCAAGATGTGAACATAGAAGTAGACATCATTACCTTCTACATGATTATAGCAGGCAAGTTCACATGTTTGTCATAAAAAAAAAAGGAAAAGAAATATATAGCCATATTAATGATAAGGATTTTATCTCCAGCAGCACAAATTAAGGAGACAAAAGACAAGCCCAAAAATGGTTCTAAAATATTGATACCAATATGACTAGCTAAATTATTCAGATTGTTTTTACTTGACATTCCCCGAATATTACCTTGCATTGGTTAGTAGAAATTAAGCTTAAATGGCACTAACAAATGTGGAAAAGGGATTGATCATAAACCTCTTGAAAAGCAATGCCTTTTTTTTCACAATGTTTCCTCACTCTTGCAAAATTTCAACTCAAAGACAAAATGCTCATCGAAATGATCGTTGGGCAATTTTGGTCTAAAACCATAATTATGAATATGCGGGTAAGATCCAGGCCAAGGAAGGATCCTTGCCCCTCTACCATTTTGATGACCATGCTGCCAGTGACCATGGCTAAAGTTCCCCTAACCCTAGCTGACATTGCTATAAATAGGGGCAAGTACTGCTGATAAAAATTCTAACTTAAGCAAAGGATGCAATAGACATAAAAAGACAAAATTTTAGAACCGCCAACTACTTCAAATCATATTAATACCCAACTGCAAAATTATTTCTTCCATGTGTATGAAAGTTACTTGAAGTGGATTGAATTTGAAATTCTAAAACTAGTATTCTGCACAGTGCGAAACTGTACTAACAAACCACTCCTAAAGGCATTACCAATGATTTATTTAGTAACCAACTCACTATAAGTCATAAATTTCTACACATTGTCTGTAGTGAAATTAGGGTTCTGCAGAAATGTTGTGATTACTATCAATTCACCCATAGATTTTACATAATTTTGACCTATGACATTAGGGATTCTGATTCTTACCTTTTGCTTCTCAAACATTTCCAAAGGTCATGAGAATGCTAAAACAGGTAACTATTAAAATGGTGTTATTAGATGGGTCTATAGGGAACAAAAGAGTGATAGTGATTTGGCTATCTTCATGGATGTGAGGAGGAAAAAGACAACAAAAAAGGAAGTGCTTATGGCAAACGTGAAAGATAAAGGAGATGCACAGAGGCAAGAGACGTGAAAGAGGTGGGAGGCAAGAAAGTGCACTAGGTTTTTTATTTAAGCATCTTTCTTAGTTTTTAATGCTTCGATAGGTTTTTTTATTTTTGTTTTAAGGTAAAAATTCCCCCCTTTATCCTTTTGGGCGGGATTATTTTTATTCCTTTTTTGTGGGATTATTTTATTATTTTTTCCTATCTCAGGGAAGTTGCCCCTTCTATGTTTAAAATTAATAATAATAAAAATAACTTGGCTTCTAAAAGTATATCACTGCTATAATTTTGCTACTATAGATTAAATCTTTTATAGTGGGGATGTTGAAGAGAATTTTTTTAAAAAATGGGCCACGTTTCCAATGAAAAAGTGTTACCAACAAAACGAATGTTTTACATAAACTAAGTTTTTTTCATAAATGTTACAATAGTATGTCTTACCTACTTTTAATATACATGACAAAAATATAAGAGAAAGGCGACATTTGCAATATTTGCACACGTCTCCCTACATCAGAATTCTTGTAGTGTATACTCAGACTTATGGAGTTGATTATTAGGAGACTTTCACTCCAGTCGCGAAAATGAATATTGTAAGAATTTTGTTGTCCTTGCTGCCAAATTCAATTAGCTACTTCTATATATGACATCAAAATGCTTTCCTTCATGGGGACTTAGAAGAAATATATATATATATAAATATATGAACATCCTAATCAGTTTTGAGGAAAACAGAGGTAATAAGATGCGCAAATTGAAGAAAGCTCTTTATGGGTTAAAATAATCTCCTAGGGCATTGTTTGGGGGATTCACAAAAGTCACAAAGGAGTCTAGGTACAAACAAAGCCAAGGTGACCACACTCTCTTCATTAAACATTTGGTTGCAGGGAGAGTAATTGCTTTACTAGTCTACGTGGATGACATCATAATAGTTGGAAATGATGAAAGAGAGAAACTTGAATTGAAGCAGAAATTAGTCAAGGAGTTTGAGATCAAAGAATTAGGGAAATATTGAGGTGGCCTATTCCAAATAAGGCATTTTTATATTTCAACAAAAGTATGTGACTAATTTGTTAATTGAGACAGAGAAGGTTGGGTGTAAGCCAGTTTCTACCCCAATGGATCCAAATCATAAGCTTAGAGAAGCTAAAGAAGAAGCATCTATTGACAAAAGAATGTACCAATAGTTGGTGGAAAGACTTATATACTTGCTCACACTCGACCTAACATTGCATACTAGGTTAGTGTAATTAATAAATTCAAGCATGATCTAAGAGAACCTTACCTTCAAGCTGCCTATAAAGTAATGCATTATTTCAAAAGGAACCCAGGAAAAGGGATTTTATTCAATAATAATGATACTCTTACTCTAGAAGCATATACCGATGCTAACTTTGCAGGGTCTCTAGTAGATAAAAGATCAACTACGGCGTATTGTGTCTTTCTTGGAGGCAACCTAGTATCATGGAAGAGCAAGAAAAAAATTGTAGTGGCAAGATCATCAGTTGAGTCGAAATTTAGAGTTACGGCTCAAGGATTGTGTGAACTTCTCTAGTTGAAGATTATCTTGAATGATTTGAAGATTAAATGGGAATGTCCTATGAAACTCTATTGCAACAAAAAGTTAGCAATCAATATTGCTCATAATCCCATACAACATGATAGGATGAAGCATATTGAAATTGATAGACATTTCGTCATAGAAAAATTGAAAGAAGGGTTACTATGTATGTCTTACGTTCCACCAGAACGTCAATTAGCTAATATTCTAACAAAGGGGTTAAACAGTTCAAGTTTTTATGAACTTTTGTTTAAGCTGGGAATCAAAGACATCTATTCCTTAGCTTGAAGGGGGGGTGGTGGTGTGAGATGTGATGAGTTGTAAATACAAAATTATAGATCATGTAATTATCTTAAGAGAAATTGGTCAAAGGTCAATTGGCCAAAGGTCAATATTCCTTGATTAGAGGGGTTCAATTAAGACTGATTATTTCTAGTCTTAAGGTGATTTGTTTTTCCCTTTTTGGTTCCTATTTTGTACTATAAAAGACCATCTATATTCCTTTATTTTACAAATGAGAATTATAATTAATTTTTTCAGTTTTGTCTCATATAAATGTTTATTTATTTTGTTCCTCACACGTGTGACTCTTGTACACGTGTCATATGAGCTGTGTATATAAAGCACTGTATAGAACGCATAAATAACTAATAGAATCATTTTCACATTGTTTATGCTCTATTTCTCTCCATTACATGATCACATTTTACAAGCTTCTTGCTAGCTGATCCATCTTCTACACAATCAATAGTGTAAGTTTGATTTTTGATTCCTTATTACAGATTCTAGACCTTTATGCTTATTCTTAATGATGCTGCTTCAATCATACCATGGATGACTCCTAACCATGATGCTGCGGGCAATTCAAAATATTTGCATATGAGGCTTGCCACTAGAAATTGTCTTTACATACTGTGTTTTACTCAGGATTCAAAATTACAGATTATTAGACATAGTTCGACAGGATAAATTCAATCAATGCAATAATTGGCTCCTGCTTAAATTGTATGCATATAATTTCTTGTTACATTGCGATATGTCAACGTGGATTTTACATTAGGACCTGCTTTTCCCTCTCAATGAGACAAGGTATATATTAACATGACATAAATTAAAGGCAGAGATTCTGCGTACATAAGCCCGGAGGCTTGAGACCCTATGCAAAATAACAAATGGGAGTATTTTACACCTAATTTTAGAACATGATAAAAATATTAGCATTGAAAAACAGCCCATACCAACAGTAGTGTTGGTTGCAAAATGTAGAATAGATTGTTGGAGGTTAAAAACATAATCTAGTAGACATGGAAATGGAGCACTATAGCTGAAGGCTCATTACATTATCTCAATTTCGAAATAGCTAGAAGATATTTACATTATCTCAATGTTGGAAAACATAAATTCCTTTTATGGTGATGCAGGGTGGTGACCATTCTGCCACCGTGAGTAGAACAAATACAATATACAAAACAATCCTTTAAAAAAAAAAAAAAAAAAAAAAAAACGCTCATTGATTTCTAGTCCAATGCTAAGGGACACTTAGATGTTAGATGGAGGAAGGCTGTCATTGCTCAATGCAAGTGGTAATTTCTAGATTGATTTATTTCATGTTAAAGTAGTCCTTCATTGTCCACTGAAAGCATAACTGTCTTAGTAAGGTAATGTTTGAAAGAAGGAAATGAAGAACTTAAAACACAGAAACATACATGAGCATAACACAATAAATATATGTGAAGAGGAATTCTTTGTTCTTTTTTTTCTTCTTCATTTTCTGTCTTCTTTTCTACATCTACATACATTTAAATTTTATAGTAGCCTCTCTTTTATAGGAGAGGTTAGCTTTCTTTAGTAAAAAACTAGTACAACCTAATACAATGGGTTATATCCTTGAAGTAAGAATCACCATACTTGTTTTATTTAAACTATTTTACATTTGACAAGACAAATTTATAGTAACATGAGTAGCATTAATATTATTTAAAACAAATATCTCAGCAACTCCAACACTATCCCTTGATGAGATTTATGTTGGAGGTTGAGCCTTTGATGGCTTGGCTCTACTGGTATTCAACTTCTTGCTTTGTCTAGGAGCAACATCTCTCCATATCTGCATTTTCTTCATTTCATGTCCATTTTTCATGGAGGATGCCTTTGCATTCCTCTTGACTTTATGCTAAAACAAGCAGCATCTTGATTTCATGTCTATTTTTTGTATTTTTCTTAATTTTTTTTCAAAATTTTTAGTTTAAAGACAAGATAGTCTTCTTCAAATTTTCAATTTAAAGACATGAAGGTCTTCTTCAAATTTTTAGCTTAAAGACATGATGGACTTTTTCAAAATTTTTAGTTCAAAGACATGATGGTCTTCATCAAGTTCTTCAAATTTTTAGATTAAAGACATGAAGGTCTTCATCAAATTTTTTAGTTTAAAGACATGATGATCTTCATCAAGTTTTTTCAGTTTAGAGACATGAAAGTCTTCATCAGTTTAAAGACTTGCAAGTCTTCATTAGTTTAAAGACTTGTTGGTCTTTATTAAATTTGTAGTTTAATGATTTGCTTAGGTCCATTTTAGAAGCATTTTCAGTTTAAGGACATGAAGGTCTCATGAAAGATGATGTTTTTGCAATTTCAAGACATGCTGATCCTTTGTCGAGGATCACGAATCTGCAATTTTTGTGAGTTACCATGACAGCATTAGAAAGAGACAAGGACAGTAGCCATTTCACAAAAAAAATATAAGATCTTTTGTAATACTCTTCAAATAGATTTTTTTTTTTTTTTTTGAAAAACACTAGCCCCTTAAGATCATTGGAAGCTCGATACCATGTTGGAAAAAATTGTTGTTCAAAGGAAGTAAATGAAGAACCTAAAACACAAAAACATATGAGAACAAAACAAAATAAACATATGTGAAGGGCCATTATTTTTTCTTTCCTTTTTTCTTCATTTTCTCTCTTCTTTTTTGCAATGTGATCTACATACATTTACATTTTACATTTTACATGTAACGCCCTAAACTTAGTACGTTATCAGCCTACTATGTGTCCTCAATAGAGGTGACATGCTATGACTCAGATCCTGCTAAACCACAATAAAACCAAATACAATTCTAACATCTCACATTAATTAAGGTTTCAACCTATCCATTAGAATCATTAATGAAACAACATAAAACTCATTGGCATAAAACAAGCACCAACTTGAATCCAACCTAAAAACATCATATTGAAAGGTCTCATAATGTAAAAGAACCATAATAAATATTTAAACTTCAAGAGTCTACAACACTAGCTATCTCAAATTTCTATTCATCTAATAGTCATCTAGAAAGTCGGCTCTAATATCATCTTCTCCATAGTCCATATAAAACAATTTATCTTGATAATTTGAACATTTTACATTCCTTACCTGTTCCTGAAAAAGATTAAATAGGATTGTCAAGTATACCAAAACCATAAGCAAATACGCATGAACAATCATCACACACATTCACATATAACATGACATTAATGCAACAACTACAATTTCCTTATCTGTAACTTTAAGCCATCAACCAACGTAGCCTTAGGTTATTTGTGCCAAACCCTAAACTCAAAGTAACTCAAGACTCCATAACAAATAGTGTTAGGTACTTTAATACCCTAAGTATTGTACTTAAACCACTTCTAGTCTATCAAAATCGTCTCTATGTGTAACTTCACTCAGGATAACGACACACATAGATCATCAGGGCATCATCTTAGTGACATCGGTACTCCCCATCCACTAGAACCAGCTAAGCATAAGCAGTAAACAATTAATGCCATATATTGTTTAGTTCATTTCAAATACTAATACCTAACAAGCACAAATAACAAATAAGATAATGACGTACTTAGTATGATGTCTAGAACAGTAAACTCACATCTATCGAGAACACCTGATCACATATAATAATACCGATTTTGATATTTTTGTCATGGGACAAAACATACTCCTAAGGTTATTTAGATTCTTAAGTTATTAAGAAATATTACTTTCCTATGTCTAGATATAACATCCTACTTAGTTTTAGACATACTTAAGGTTAAGCAAAGGGGTTTAGGTGTTTAGAAAGATAATCAAAAGGAGTAAAAACATGGTTACAACATACTCTGTTGGTTATGCCCGTGATGGATGGTGTGATTGACGTGAGAAACAGAACATATCATCACCCTTGTGATAGGTGGCGTGACGATGATCACGACCTCTACTATGGTCGTGGTATAGCTGGGAATGGCTAAAAGATCTCATACCTGAGGAGATCACAACCCATATCACTACTATGGCCTCTATATATACCCCTCTTTGCTTCAAAACGTGAAAATTCTCCCCAAAGACTTGTCTCATTGATTACTATCCAAACAAAAACTCCCATAATCAAATTTTAACAGCATATAATTACTTCCTAAATCAATATTCTTAAAGTTAATCTCTCAAAACATGCTTGCCTTGATCCTTGAATAAATAAAACTCTAAAATCATAATTAACGATATATAATTACTTCTCTAATCAATATACTTGAAAATAATCTCCTTTCTCTCCTTCTTTCATAATCAACAATTGAAATAACCACAATAAAGATTAAGTATCTTGATTTTTCTCCCAATGCATGATTACCTTTAACACCAATAGTGCAACTATGAGAAGATGGCCTTTCCTGATTATCAAAATATTGAAAAAGGATAAAACTTACCTAGATTTCCTAGCCTGCATTGTTCCTTGAAGGAAGATATAAGCAAGAGGGAGTTTAGGATTTATGGTTATTATGAAATTACTGCAGAGAGAGATACTTATGTCTTTAGATGGGAGGGTTTTATTATCATTAATATAAAGACTTAATTAGGAATGACAAAATTGTCCCATTTTAAATCAGTGAAATTACACTTTTTGCCCTTCTTTATGATATATTTTACAGAAAAAACCTTTTGATACCTGGACTTTGCCAAAACAGTCAATTAGTACCTGAACTTTCAAGAAGACCAATTTCATACTCAAACAAACTTTTTGTGCCCCTTTTCACTACCTTTGTTAATACTATTAATGACGTTATCCTACATGGACAGTGCACCAATTACCATATGACATGTGTCAAATACTTAAAAAATAAAATAAATCCCCCTCTCTCTTCGCTTTGCCTACTCTCTCTGTCATTTCTCTTTCCTCTCCAAAGTAATAGCCATTCCACACCCCCCCCCCCCCCCCCCCCCCCCCCCCCCCTTCATCTCTAACTATATCTCCTATTCATCACAAGCTGTTGTTAAAGGCCTTTTACAGAAGAGGAAATTGCGTGAATGTTTTGGGTCGTGGTATAAGTTTTGTGAATATTGCGTTCAATAGTGGCTCATGGTGGAAGTTGTCTGAATGTTGAAGGCAACTTTGGTTATTCGAAGTAGTTGTTATGTTTTGGTCTGTGTATGTTTCAGTTTGGGTTTGGAGCAAAGTGGTGGAGATGGTGGTTATGGTGTGCGAGGGTTGTTTTCATGGTGGTGGTGGCAAAGTTAGTTGCTTGAGTGGTGTGCTGTAGTGGTTTGTAGGTCTTGTTTGGTTGAGGTCGGTTAGTATTTTGTGTTGTTGTTTAGTAGATGGGTGGTTCGCCTAAAGATGGTGTTTGGGCTCCAAGTGACGGCGTGCAGGGTTTGGTTTTGGAAATGAATGATCGGTGGTGATTTAATTGGTTTGCATTTGACTTTAATGGTTGTTGCAGCAATTATGGGCAATGGTGATTAGCTTTGGATGTTGGTTTGACTTGGATTGTGCTTTTGTGAAGGTTGAGGAAGGCCACAGTATTGGGGGTTGGTTCTGTGGTGGTGGTGGTGGTTTCTGGTGTTTAGGCAACGTTAGTGGCTGGCACTTGGTGGTTTGGATTAGAGGGAGGTAGTGAGAGAAAGAGAGAAGTAAGGGAGAGAAGATGCAATGGAGAGAATGGCGATGATAACGATGTTGTGGATGATGATAGGTTTGGTTTTGTAGAAACCTAGTATATAGAAACTTTGGTTTTTGCTAGCTTTGCAAGAGAGAGGGGGAGAGAGAGAGAGAGAAGAGAGAAGGTGTGGAGATGGCGGTTGCTTTGGAAGAGAGAGAGACTAGAGAAAGAAAAGAGAAATGACAGAGAGAGGGATTTTAATTTTTTTAAGTATTTAACACGTGTCATACGGCAATTGGTACACTTGTCCATGTTGGATAACGTCGTTAAGTATGTTAAAGTTGGTCGAAAAGTTTGTTTGGATATGAAATTTGTCTTCTCGGAATCAGGTACCTAATTTAAACATTTTGGCAAAATTTAGGTACCAAAAGTGGCTTTTCCTATATTTTATTTTATATTACATTACAATAACCTCTGTTTTATAGGAGAGGTTAGCTTTCTTCCGTAAAAACCTAGTACAACCTACAACAATGGGTTGTGTCCTTAAAGTAAGGATCATCATACTTTTTTCTTACCTACACTATTTTAAATTTGACAAGATAAATTTGCAGCAAATAAGTAACATTAACATTAATTAAACAAATATCTCAGCAACTCCAACAGATAATTCTCCACTTATTGGTTGCTTCATGATCAAGGAAATTTCACTGCTGACATGTATAATAAAACTGCAAATTATATCTTTTAACAAGCAGGGCATACAATTCTATACCCAGAAAGCACCTTTGGAGCAATCAAGTGGAGATACTTGTTGCTTGCTATTTGAAATTGTCTTTGCATACTAAGGAATACCTGGGAAATAAATTTACGAATTTTCAATCATGGTTCAGCATCAAAATTCAATTGATTTAGTAATCAGGTTTTACATAGAATTGTATTCATAGAATAGGAGATATAAAATTTCTTGGTTCACTGTAATATGCCAACATGATTTTTGGTGGGATTTCGGGCTACATAGGATCACATGGAACAATGTGCAGCCAATGAAAGCTGTTTATCCAGCTGGGTGAGTTAGCTTCTCTATTGTTATTGTATATGTGGACCACCCTTTGTACACAGCAAGAGGATATGACCAAAGTAAAGAATTATTTTCTTAAGTTAAACCCTTTTTAGTTTATCTACTATCATCATCTTATAGGCCTTTGCGTCGCCCCACGATCACGAGATTGGAAAAAATACAGACACCGTGGGCTTAAGGTTCCTACTTGTCTGCTCTTCTGATTCTACCCAGGATTATGACGTGGTATCTATGACGTTTCCATGTAGGTTGTTGATGGTTGGCAGCTAAACGCCTTGATCACGATGGTGTGAGTATGCTTTCTGCCTGTTTTTCCTGAATAAAAAAACAACTTCTCCTTCTAGATGGGTTTACAAAATGGGACTAAGTCAAACCACAAAAGTCATTCTTTCACAATGCAGTCTAGTTTTTTATTAGTTTTTGACTGGTCAAGTCAACGTTGAGATTTTCTTCTGTTTTTACTTTTTACCACCATTGTGTCCTGCCTCCTACGGCATAATTCATAATTAAGTTTTATCTATTTGGTTGTAACAAGGTTGTTTGTCCCCGATATGGGAAATTTCGCATCACTGGTTTTCTTTCCATTACTTTATTATTGTTTCGATTCTCATGTAAGAGTGGTTTGAGGGGAGGAAAATAAAATGCGATTTGTCCTGAAGGAAGAAGGCTTTGAGATTCCCCACCACTTCTCTCACCCTCTACCTTCCTTCCATCCACTCCTTTCATTAAGAAGCAATAAAGAGGGGAAAAAATCAAAATCAGGGAAAAAAAAAAACAAACTGAAAATATACAAGTGGAGTTTCTGTAGTTTTGTTGGTAGAAATCTTAAACGCCTCTTGCATTCTTCTTCTCTCACTGCCATTTACCATAGTAAGAAACCTTGTCTTGGCTATTGTTCCCCAGATTCTTGTCACAGATCAACCTCTTATCACCAGTAATAATTAATTAGTTTCAATTTATATAAATATGTCACTTAGTCACACATATTCTTGTTTTCTATTGTATGGCCTTTCTCTTCTATTAATTTCTAAAGGTGGTCATGGTGCACAATTTACATTTGTCAACAGTTGTGACTTTCCGGTCTGGCCAGCACTTGTTGGCAGTGGTAGTCCAGAATTGGGTAGCACTGGATTTGAGCTAGCAAAGGATAATTCACGGTCTGTTACGGCCCCTACCGGGTGGAACGGTCGAATCTGGGGTCGAACCAGATGCAATTTTGATGGTTCTGGTCGGGGTTCATGCGCAACCGGGGACTGCGGCTCTGGTGAGATCAAATGCATGGCGTATGCCCACCCTCCTGTCACTCTAGTTGAATTCACTCTTGGGTCAGGATCTCAAGATTTATATGATGTGAGCCTTGTTGATGGCTATAATTGTTTAGTAAAAATAATAGTATTGAAAAGCTGTGTCGTGGAAACCACTGCCCTGAAAGCGAAATTCCGGCACGACCGTGGTGCAATCGACAACGCCGTTCGCTTCCCCAAGGTTAACACAGCCACTCCAGTCACGTGCACTCGCGAGATGGAGTTGGAACAACAACTACAAATGCCCAGAATCGAAAAAGAAAAATAAACGAGAGAAGAAGAAAACAAACCGACCACTTTCGAACGACACATCCTTCTGTATATATAAAACCGTTTTGAAACGTTACGAACAAAAATTATCCGTTGAGAAAAATCCGGGCACAACGTGGAGATCGTGCCTTTCAAATTGGAAAAATAACCGCTCGTTTGAATGATTCAAAACACGTTTTATCTTTTTCTGACGAATTTAAAACATAACAAAATCAAATTCAAAGAAATAGCCCAGCCCAGACCAGACCGGGCCGGGCCGGCGCGCGCGTGTGGTCATTTTTCAAAACCCACTCATGCACTTTTTGAAACCACATAGAAGGAAAGTTTATTATAAACATGATAAAACTTAGTTTTCTAAGCAATGTGGGACAATGCTTGAAAAGCATATAGTCATTCCCAACAATCCCCCACGAATGACTATACACATATTCTGGGCAAAGGAAGGAATTTTATTTACTTAAGCATTAATATCTTCCGATTGAATTAATGCGTAGTGAAATGAGGCAACAACTTTACTAATGAAAGTGAAATAAATCTTGAACTTTCAAAAGCTCAAGTTGAGACCCCCACAACACGTATCAATTCCTTAATGTTGCTATTCCGCGATAATACAAAAGCACTATTAAAGGCCCTGTGCATACACCTTGGATTTTATGAGTGCTCTAGAAAGAAAATCCTATATTCCTTCATAGAAGGCGGCCCACCTTCACACTCATTTAAATGGTAACTTCATCAAGTCTATCACATTTAGACCACTCAATGAACAGAGCTATGAAGTCACTGAGTCCATTGGACTCATTTTTCATCACAATCATCCATCAAGTCCTTTTCAGAACCACCCAAACACAGGGCTATGGATTTAAGCACTACCACAAATACAGGGATAGACTGTAGCGCATCACACAATATTCAAACCAAAGATTTAAGTCCCATTCCCTTGGAAGACTCTTGAATAACTCTCCTAGTCAATCCTTTCGTTAAAGGATCTGCTAGGTTTCTTTTGGATCTCACAAATTCTAAGGAAATTACTCCATTCCTCAAGAGTTGTTTAACCGCACCATGCCTAATGCGAATATGTCTTCTTTTTCCATTATACACATAATTTTTGGCAACTCCAATAGCTGCTTGTGAATCACAGTGCAATGATATTGGAACAGAAGACCCCCACAGTGGAATGTCACCCAGTAAGTTTTTCAACCACTCGGCTTCTTGACCAGCCAGTTCAAGAGCAATGAACTCAGATTCCATAGTAGAGCGAGCGATACAAGTCTGTTTGGATGATTTCCATGAAATAGCTCCTCCACCTAAAGTGAACACAATCCACTAGTAGAACTCACTTCATCATTATCTGTCACCCAGTTTGCATCACAATAACCTTCTAAAACAGCAGGAAACTTGTTAAAATGCAAACACAAATTCATGGTTCCTTTAAGATATTTCAGTAATCGACGAAGTGCATTCCAGTGTTCATTGTTAGGATTATGGGTGTATCTACTGAGTCTACTTACAGCATAAGCAATATCAGGCCTTGTGTAATTCATGAGATACATAACACTTCCTATAATCTTAGCATATTCAGCTTGTGAAACACTATCACCGTTATTCTTTTTAAGACTTATGCTAGGATCATAAGGAGTTCTCACAGGCATTTCATCAAAACATTCAAATTTCTTAAGTATCCTTTCAATATAGTGTGATTGACACAATGAAAAGCCATTTTCAGTTTTCCTTATTTTAACACCAAGAATAACATCAGCCTCCCCTAAATCTTTCATGTCAAAATGAGAAGACAAAAACATCTTGGTATCGTTAATCACTTCCAAGTTTGAACCAAAAATGAGCATGTCATCAACATATAAACATATAATCACACAATCAGAACCAAACAATTTTGAGTAAACACAAGAATCAGATGCATTCACAACATATCCATTGTTTACTAAAGTACGATCAAATTTCTCATACCATTGTTTGGGTGCCTGTTTAAGACCATAGAGAGATTTTCTGAGCTTGCATACCTTGTTCTCTTGCCCAGTAACTACTAACCCTTCTGGTTGTTCCATGTAAATTTCTTCCTCCAGGTCTCCATTGAGAAAGGCCGTCTTTACATCCATCTGATGAATTATCAACCTCGAATAGCTGAAAGAGCAATCAAAGATCTAATGGTAGCTATTTTAGTCACAGGAGAATAGGTATCAAAATAATCAATACCTTTCTTTTGAGTGTATCCCACCACTACTAGTCTAGCCTTGAATTTTTCTATTGACCCATCTGGTCTAATTTTCCTTTTAAAGATCCATTTGCATCTAATAGGTTTGCTGCCCACAGGTAAATCAACCAAATCCCAAGTATGATTCATCATGATAGAGTCTAGTTCACTTTTAATAGCTTCTTTCCAAAAACTAGAGTCTCTAGAGGTTAATGCCTCTTTATAGGATTTAGGATCATCATCAATTAAGAACACAGAAACAAATTGTTCATTGATTTTATCAGAATTTTCAGCTAGAAAGGCAGTTAAAAAATCAGGCCCGAAACTATTCTCAGTTCTTTCCTCTTACTCCTTCTAGGTTCAATCATATGTTCATTTGAAGCAGATTCATTTATCAAATCATTCCTTGAAGGAGCAGCATGATCAACAATAGTTTTATTAAGAGGAAATACAAGTTCAAAGAATTCAACATCTCTAGATTCACAAATCGAATTATCATTCAAACACATAAATCTGTATGCAGCACTGTTTTGAGCATAGCCAATAAATACACAGTCAAAGGTCTTAGACCCAATATTAGGTTTCTTAAAATCTGGATATGCAACTTTGGCTAAACAACCCCAAACTTTTAAATAGTTCAAGTTAGGTGCAAAGCCTTTCCATAATTCATAAGGAGTTTTATCCAATTTCTTGTGAGGAACCCTGTTCAAAATATAACATGCAGACAAAACAGCTTCCCCCCACATGTTGTCAGGCATACCAGAACTTAATAACATAGCATTCATCATTTCCTTTAGAGTTCTATTTTTCCGTTCAGCTATGCCATTCTGTTGAGGTGTATAAGGAGCACTGGTTTCATGTATAATACCATTTTCATCACAATTGTTCAAGGAAATTCGTACTATATTCACCACCTCTATCAGACCTAAGCCTTTTAATCCTTTTGTCTAGTTGATTTTCTACTTCAGCTTTATATTTTAAAAACATTTGAGCAGCCTCATCTTTTGACTTTAACAAATAAACTTTTGTATATCTGGAAAAGTCATCTACAAAAGAGATATAATATTTTTTGCCACCTTTAGTCATTGTGTTTTTAAAATCAGCCAAGTCAGAATGAATCAATTCAAGTAATTCAGTGCTTCTTGATGTGACATGTTTAAAAGGTTTCTTTGCAAATTTTGCTTCAACACAAACAGTACATTTGGAGCATTCATTCTCATCAGACGCATTTATAAGATGCATGTTTTTTAGTCTTTTGATTGAACCAAAATTCACATGTCCTAACCTACGATGCCACAAATTAACAGACTCAACAATATAAGCAGAACCAGAGTTACTTCCATTAGCAATAACAGAAACAGTGTTCAAGACAAACAGTCCATCTGACAAATATCCCTTGCCTACAAAATCCCCATTCTTGGCTAAAATGACCCTATCACCTTCAAATACAAGTTTCAGTCCAGCCTTATTAAGTAAGCTACCAGAAACTAAGTTCCTACGAAGGGAAGGACATACAGCACATCATTCAAAGCTAAAGTTTTTCCAGAGGTAAGTTTCAAAAGAATTTTTCCTTTACCGAGAACTCCAGCAGTGGCTGAATTGCCCATGTAAACACATTCACCATCCGCTGCATCATGGAGTTCCTGGAACAGGTCCTTGTTGGAGCAGAAATGCCTAGTGGCGCCAGTATCAAGTAGCCAGTCAACTCGGTTTTCCAGCAGGTTTGCCTCCACCACGACAGCAGCTGATTTCATCGGTTTCAGCAACATTGACCTGTGGAATAGATTTGTTATCAGGCTTACTGTCTGGTTTCTGATCCTTCCTCTGGAAGCACTGGTACGCCTTGTGGCCTGGTTTTCCACAGCAGTAACAGTGTAGTTTATCCTTTTGGATTTTTCCATTATTGCTTTTGAACTTTTTCTGGTATCCGCCTTTCTGGAATTTCTTTCCTTTGTTTTTGAACCTGTCTTTAGGAGCAGCAGAAGATTCAACTAAATTAGCCTTAACAGAAATTGAAGAAACAGAATTTTGCTTATCTTTCAAACGATTAGCCTCCTCAGTTTTCATGTGACTGATTAGCTCCTGGAGTGGCAGGTCCTTTTTCTTGTGTTTGAGATGGTTCCTGTAATCGCTCCAAGATGGTGGAAATTTTTCGAGTAGAACATTGGCCTGCAAGACGTCACACATTTTCATACCTTCGTTCAACACATCTGCAACCAGGTTTTCATATTCATGAATCTGGTCCATGATGGGCTTTCATCAATCATCTGGAACTGCATCCATTTGCCGACCACATATTTCTTTCTCCCAGCATCATCAGCACCATACCTTGTTTCTAAGGTATCCCAGATTGTCTTCGCATATTTTTGTTTGACGAAGATGTCGAAAAGAGAGCATTCGTCATGTGATTGAGAAGGTGACCTCGGACAGTTTTGTTGTCCTTGTCGAATTTCGCCTTAGCATCATCAGCAGCCTTCTTCGTCTTGTCTGTAGGAGGCGTGACGAGAGGAGAAGCAGGAACAGTAGATTCGGGTTGATCATCAGGAATGGCAGCGAAGAGAATGTAATCAACCTCAAGTTGTTCGAAGAAGATCAGAAGCTTCTGGGACCAACGCTTGTAATTGTTCCATCCAGTGGTTCAAGTTTGGAGAGATCAGGGAGTGATTTAGGAGTAGAAACAGCCATCGTTGACATTTCGCTTTCAGATTGTTAGAAAATAATAGTATTGAAAAGCTGTGTCGTGGAAACCACTGCCCTGAAAGCGAAATTCCGGCACGACCGTGGTGCAATCGACAACGCCGTTCGCTTCCCCAAGGTTAACACAGCCACTCCAGTCACACGTGCACTCGCGAGATGGAGTTGGAACAACAACTACAAATGCCCAGAATCGAAAAAGAAAAATAAAACGAGAGAAGAAGAAAACAAAAACCACACTTCGAACGACACATCCTTCTGTATATATAAAACCGTTTTGAAACGTTACGAACAAAAATTATCCGTTGAGAAAAATCCGGGCACAACGTGGAGATCGTGCCTTTCAAATTGGAAAAATAACCGCTCGTTTGAATGATTCAAAACACGTTTTATCTTTTTCTGACGAATTTAAAACATAAAAATCAAATTCAAAGAAATAGCCCAGCCCAGACCGGGCCGGGCCGGCGGCGCGCGTGTGTCATTTTTCAAAACCCACTCATGCACTTTTTGAAACCACATAGAAGGAAAGTTTATTATAAACATGATAAAACTTAGTTTTCTAAGCAATGTGGGACAAAGCTTGAAAAGCATATAGTCATTCCCAACAATAATTTGCCATTGATCGTCGAGGGAACAGGCCGTTCAGGCGCGTGCCCCACCGCGGGTTGCGTATGGGATCTAAATCGTAGCTGCCCAAAGGAACTGAGGGTCGGCGATGGGGCAGGGTGCATGGGTGCTTGTGCGGCGTTCAAAACGGAGGAGTACTGTTGTACTGGCGCGTACAGTTCAGCCGACACCTGTAAAGCGTCCAATTACTCTGAATTATTTAAGACAGCTTGTCCTTGGTCATATAGCTATCCTTATGATAAGACCATTGCTCTCTTCAGTTGCAGCGGTGGTGCTGACTACACCATCACATTTTGCCACGACTTTTCTGTCCTAAAATCCTCTAATTCAACACCAAAGGCAGCAGGAACACCAACGCAGAATTCGAGTTCAGAATCTAGTATGGAATCAGGGGTGGAGGCAGAGCCGATACCAGAGACACCATATGCAACAACAGGGCCTTCCAATTCGGGAATTGGTGATTCAGCTAGGATTCACCCTTCTTTAGTTGTGAAATTAGCAATAATTGTGGTGCTAACCATAACAGTTCCAATGTAGTGTTCCTTTGCACGGAAGAAGAAAGAGGTGCTCTGTTCCAATAATTCAACCAAAGTTTCTTTTTAGATGTAACTCAACAGATCCTTTTTTCCTTTCGTTCTTGGACTGGCGACGATTGCGGCAAATGGAAAGGTATTGCTTGCCATGGAGTAAATAGCCATGCTGTCAAGCTAGCTACAACATCAAAATCGTTTTCTGATAGGTGCCTCAAAGCTACAGAGCTTAGTCCCAGTTTGCTCATTGAAAAGTGTTATCCAAGTGTTCATGGAGAAGGCAGAAGACGCCGTAGGAACATTTGAAGTGGGACTCATTCAATACAACTGCATAGCAATGGAAAAATGATATTTATGCAGGTTTGGGACTCCCAAGGAGGTCTCCAAATCGGGTGATAACTTCTAGCCTCAGATAAAAAACATTTGGAGCAACTAAGTGGCGATACTTTTAGCCTGTTACTCAAGATTGCACTAATAGGGATAAAGAATTTCTTAGTACTCTGCAATGTCAAACTGAATTTTACAACGGAATTATGATTTTTTGTTTCATGATTTTTCACTTTTCTGAATTATTGTTGCATAGATCAAGCTTAGACAAGTAATATCTATCACATTATTGTATATGGAACCGCAAGCCTGTATTAGAAAAGCTTCTAAAAATTGATTGCGTATTGTACGGTACAGCTAATTTTAATTTATATAACGTGTGTTAAGTACGAACAGTGAAATTTTGAAAATTATTCATTCCACCATGGTGCATGTTATAATTTTTTGATAGTACCATCATTTCGTTTTCATATAAATTGTTTTTTCCTTTTATACTATAGCAAGGCACGCTGGATAGATATTTATTGTCTCAAATTCCGTGTTTTAAGTGTCCCCACTAATCATTACACATACTTTTGGTTTAATAATTAAAAAAAAAACTTATATAATTACGTATTAATATTTTGTCTAGATATATATAAGTAAGACAGGCGGATGGCCGTTGCACAAGGCGCAGTTCATGGAAAGAAGAAAGAAGATTTATTGAATCTTTTCTCTTGAATATTTTACATGCCACTACAAGAATAACAAAATATTTTTTCTCGTTAAAACTTAATAAATTGTTGCCATAGATTTACTGCGAGAATTTAATTCAATGCAATAAACTATTGCTACAACTTTCACGTCTTTGGCAACTAGCGAGAAACACTTTCTTGCATAGCTATTGCTAGAACTACAAAATTCTTGCAAAAGGTAGGGTATTTGCAAGAAATAGTGTTGCTGCATTCTATGTGATAATATGTCAATTAATGGTATTTACGAGAAATAACATCTCAATACATGAACTTCATTTGCAAGAAAGAAGTTCTTGCAATATGTTGCATTTAATTTTTTTTAAAATGTTGTATGTAAATAATAATACAAATGTTAATGATAGAAATCTATAGTATTCAAATGATACAAACACATAAAAATTAAAAATACAACAAGATCCCATCAAGCAATATATATACTTGTGCAGGCTTACAACGAAAAACCAGTTATTTTACTGCATCAGCACAACTTCTACAAAGGAACCAATTATTTTGAGATTGATTTGGACATTCTCCAATTCAGCTTCATATCAAGCTTTAGAAGCATTCCGAGAAGCTTGAAAGATGGAATTATTGATTTCGACCTCACCTTTCAAGAACAAAGCTCGAAAGAACTTCTAAAGCAAGTATTGTGCTATCTTGGACTGAACAAGATTGATTTCATTTATCACGGTCAAATACGTTGATAGCAGTCAATGAAGATTGAAAAGAAACATAGATTTCAATGTAGTTTGAAGGTATTGACTGTCATATTGCCATAATTTACATTCTCCTACCAAGTTTCCCAGCATGTCTTGTAACAAAAGAAAATCAAGAAGAAATTTATATACAAAGTCGCGCATAAATAAATGCATTTCAATCCCTTATGTTGAAATAATCACTTAACCTAAATTCCATATTAAATAAAAAAAAGAAAAGAAAAAAGCAATCAAACCAATTACATAGAGACCCTGGACATAAAATACAAGCTACTAATATATAAAAATGATAACATAAAGAAGAAGATATATAAATCAGATCCTATCATTAAGCAGACAAAGTACTTTAAACACAAGGTCATCTATATTTAGTATTTCCATGACAACCTACATACGATGCCAATCCATCTAGAATGGCAAGAAATCCATTCAAAGAGCCAACATAATCTCCATTGTTCATAGAAGAGAATATTTTCTCTAACACTTTGGGATCTTAAGTTAAAAACAGTTCTAAAAATTTCACATTAATAATAACAAGCAGTACCTATTCTTTGTATAGAGAATAGAAAAGCCTCTATATACCAATCCTAGTCAAATTGTAAATAAACAATGAATAAATACCATTCTAGGAATAACATTCTATTTCTCTGTCCTACTCAAAGTAAATAGAAAAAGTATGTTCTCAAAATATCAAGGGCTTCGAAAGGATTAAAAATCAATGAATGATATAACGGAAAGAAAGCCAACCATCAGATGAGCAAAAACATCAATGGTTATTATCCAAAACATATGAACAAGTATACAACATCTTAAAAATGCAAAGGCTTCTTGTGTTTACCATAGACATGTTAATTAAAATTTACACTATAACAACTTCAAGAAGTTTCTTGCAACCATTATATCACTTTCTTTCAATTAAATCATGGAATGTGATGGATATAAATTTTATACATAAGCATGAAGATATATTCAAGATAATCAACTTATGTAGCAATATATGAATGGCTAGATTGCTTACCCTCCATCAATAATTTCATCAATGCATAGTAGAATGAGATCCAAGTATTCTTGGGCCTCCTTGTTGTCCACACTTCCCCTAAGATTGGTAGATAAAACAAGTAATGTTAAAATATATCACAATGCATTATAATGAGAAGTATATATGTAGAATATTTAGAGTGCAAGTACAGAAGGGAAAACCTCTAGAGGTCAACCGCATAAAAGAA
This sequence comes from Combretum micranthum, assembly GCA_024138025.1. Taxonomy (NCBI): domain Eukaryota; kingdom Viridiplantae; phylum Streptophyta; class Magnoliopsida; order Myrtales; family Combretaceae; genus Combretum; species Combretum micranthum. The sequence goes on from JAMXBD010001560.1 coordinate 100,767, forward strand.
AGAAAAAGAAAAAAAAAAAAAAAACCTTGAAGAATAGTAGCTAAGATGTGGCCATGTTCTCTTCACACTCCTAATAACAAAAAAATGGTTGTCTTGTACAAACTTATAAAACAACAATGTTGTTCTCTAGCTTCATAATCTCAGCTACATATAATTGCAAAATTTTTAATTCAGTTCCAATTTAACCAACTCATAAGTTGTTAAAAGAAACAATAAATAAAAATCTACCACTTAAATCTTGTAGAATAAAGGTCCTTTGCCTTTAACTATAATAATAACAAGACAATAATAATAAAGAGCTTGTGACTAAATTTTCCACAACACCAGATCCAAAATAATATCAACATGAGCCTTGGAAGTTTCTGCCATAGTAACACTAGTAAAGTTGCCTACTTTGTTTCATATTTGATTTGATAAAACATATCTATTTATTCAAAAGGTAAGTTCATGACATATCATCGGACTGATTGACAATATCTCAAAAAAAAAAGAAAAGAAAAAAGGAAAGAAAGAAACTGAGAAAGATTTGTCAATACACTTCTCATTCTTTGTGATAAATTTCTTCTCTTTTAGATATCCAGTTACTTCATAATAATTCAAACAAAAAATTCAAGTACAAATATGATAGGTTAAGATTACCTCTTATTCTAAATTTCTATAAAGATGGCTGTTTAGGAGCAAAGAGCTTTGCTTCTACTGATCTTTGCACTTTGTTATGAATTAGCTTTTGTATCTTGCATGCATGTTGAAGCACATGCCTTAGCTCTCTTGTTTGCTATCCATTGTATTGACACAAAAATGAAGTTGTAAAAGCAGCTATGTAATAAAGATAGATGTTCCTTTACTTGAGAGGGAAGCCATGCGGACTTGATAGCCGTAGTTTTACAATGAAACCTGAATATAAGCAAGGCCAAAGTTTCTACTGACTGTAACAACTAATACTGAAGAAACTTTGAGTATGCAATATACGAATATTTACAACTTATAATTCTTTATGACATTCATTGTTTTTCCATGAACCACACATGAGAGATGTGATATATGAAAAGAAATTTGATTTTACTTCATAATGCATACTTTGTCTTCTTAGCTTCATAAATATTAAACATATATACACAAGAGAGGAAAAAATGGAAACGCCATCTTAATGACTTTTCAAAAAATAAGAGAGTAATGGAAGGACTAAAGATTCTAACTATCAAACTTGCACTCTATTTGGCATTGTTTTGATAGGAGAAAAAGACATCTAAAGTGGTGGCTTATTTATTATCCTTGAAGAATAAATTCAATTATACACAAACAAAAGTGCATGACCTCTGGTTGAAAGGAAGACAAGTATGAGCAAAATATCCAATAGCCCTAAATTTACACAACTTCATATAGGCTTGTAGTCCAGCTTACCCTTTTGCCTTATTTGGAGAAGCTACAAGATGGCCCATTAATACTATACTTAGAGGCTGAGTACAAGTCACGTTTCCCACATCACTTTGGAATGCAAAGCAAGATCCTACTGGTTCCTCCACCATTTAGGTTTGATTAGTGTAAAATTATAAGGTACAAGTGAGACAAAATGGACCCTTAATTAAAAGAGTTTCATGTAAATATGTGTGTGATGTGAAATGAAATGAGAGCTTCTGAGAGGAAGCATTTTAATAAAGAACATGCTTCATGTGTGGGGCAGCCCCTAAGTGTGTGTGATTTGTAAGGGAAGCAAAATGGAAGAAGACATCACCTTTTGAGGGAGTTGAGTCTGATATAGAGAATTCAGTTGATAGTTTTCCATATTTTCTAGCAACTGGATTATTGTCTGTATATGAGGAATGTTCCAAATATGAATTTTTCAGAAAATATGTCAAATATGATTTTTTCAGAAAATATGTCAAGTGTACAAGCATAAACAGTCTTCTTCGATTTGATGCTCCACACGAAGATATAACAAACAAATCTTCATTTACTGGTTTTGAATTTTGAAATCTTCCCCTTTTATCTCCATGATAAGTATAATAGAAAATTTAAGTAACTACTACAAAATGAGAAATTAAAGATAATTTTAACATCAAACAAAGTAAAGGCAAAACCATACAAGATGGAATGGAATATCTTAACCTATAAAGAAATTGCAATCTCTTAAAAACATCATGCAGCCATTGTAGCCAACTAAGGACGATTATATGCATAATGATTAACATTAATGATTGAAAAGTAATATGTATATACATATATATATAATGAAAACTGATGGATGTTAGTTGGACATATGATGAGGATGTTGTTAGACAATTTTCCATGTGCACATCTAGAGATGAAATATCCTGTGGGATCTATTCTAGCACATGACCAATACTCCTTATTGTTAATGCTCTTACCAAAAAGGTTCCTTAGAAGCTTAATCATATGAACCTGTAGAGAGTAGAAGAGAGAATATTGAATGACCATGAGCTTTTTGGGCAAAAAACCAGTCCATCATAGTGGAATTCTACAAAATTCATACCTATAACCATTCAGCAGTTCCTAACAGGAAGTTTTAGGCTTTCCAATCACTAACAACAAACTTGCACTGACAGTGGCAATTTCTCCATCTTTGAGAGAGAACCTATCAATGTGTATCAAACAGCAAAAATATTTCTAAGAATACTTTTATAAGGATAAAGCAAATTTAGGATCTATAAAAAAAAAATTAATCAAGATAAAAAGATCAAATAATAAAAGAATGAATACTTCATAAAATTTAACAACTCACAATATCTGCTCTTCTCCATCACTACTACTAGTAGAATACTCATCACTACTAACTAAAGGTAGATTTTCTTCTAGTATTGGAACACGAGCTAATTGCCCAAGATCTACAAAAATACAGTCTATCTGAATCATTCTACCACTTCTCTCATGCTGTAATGGCACATCTAATTGTGGTTGATCTGTGATCTCATTATCACTAGTATCATGAGCTTGAAACAATTCCCAATGGAATAAATACCGATGGTGAACCTTTTGGACCACTTTCTAATTACCACTCCGGCATGTGGGATGTTATCTCCGCTGGACATCAATCTTCATATTGATCATGGGTGTCTCGTCAAGCATGATCATCTCTAGATAACACATCAGTATAGATCATGGGCTTTGTTACGGCATTATCATATGATGCGTACTTCATCACAAGCGTGATGAGTGATGTGATCTCCTCTGATTTCTCCAAATGTTGTCATGGCCTAGATAACGGGCATGACTGACAACTTTTTCACATTTTCTTCTTTTTCTTAATCATTTGCAATTTGATCCTTGTCATTTGTGCTACTAGAAATGCTTGTTTATTAGAATCTTAATTAATATGTTACACATGTGGTTGTTGCATTAAAATTGATACATGTGACATGCCTTATTTTTTTTTTTTCCTACCAAAATGCGACATGCCATTATGTCTTTGTTTAATGTATACTGGGCTTTGCCGCTCATATTTTTTTTTTTTAATTTTAGGTACTATAAATGATTAGTATGTAAACTTGCATTAAGACTTGTCAAGTTTTGGGAATGAGAATTATGAGGAATGATCTAATTAGATGGCGTTACATGAAATATGAATTTTTATGAGTTTTTCTAGAAAGTATTTTGTTGAGAATTTATTTTTATAGTTAGATGATTGTATCTAATTAACTATCAACTATTTTATTTTGAGATGGATCTTTAGATCCAAAACATTTTCTAATTAAGCTGTGCTCATGTGATGGGCCCAACTAGGCCATGTTGTAGTTTTATGAATATATATAATATATATATATGTATGGCTTGAACATATGTTTTATAGGTTTTTAATTAACTCTAATCATGGAAAGATAGATGACACTATTAATATTTTTTATAAAATCTAATGACAATTTCTTAATTAAAATTTGAAAAAAAAAAAAAAAACCCACTTAGCTAGAAATGCCTTACATATATTATTCAAGTAATATATGTGTATAAACTAGTATGTCTTTTGCCATGTCAAAATATATTAGACTGGTGTAGGGTAATAATGATTAGAAGGCGAAATATCCAAAAAGCAGTCTTTCATCCAAGCAACAAACAGTCAAATCATTGTCCGATTTTACTCTAAACCAGCTCGAGATTTTGATGAAGGGAAAAGAAAAAGTAGACCATTGTGGTTTCAGCTAATGGTGGCTAGATAATTCCTGATGTAAGGATTAAGTATGAGAGAATTGAGATGTAGATAAATTTAATTTTTACTTTAATCTAAAAGAGTTAAAGGGAAAGCTAAGAAAGTGGAACAAATACATATTTGGCTTAATCCATATAAGAAAGAAAAAGAATCTGAAAGCTTTGGAATTCTTAGAAAGGAAATTAAGTAGATACCCATCATAGAATACCTTAAACAGAATTAATCTAGCAAAGGAAGAGATAGAAAACATCTTGAATCATGAAAAGAAACTTTAGATAGTTAAGCTAGATCAAATTAGGTGATTAATTGTGTGAGAAACACAAAACATTCCCATGCCATCATAATTGCTGGGAGAACAAAGGATTATAGGATTATCTAATCAATGAGAAAATTGATTCATGGAGATAGATATAGTGATGACAATGTGAAGGGAGAACGAAGTATTATAGGATTATCTCATCGATGAGAAAATTGATTCATGGAGATAAATATAGTGATGACAATGTGGAGGAAATTTTTTGAAGAACTAAACCTGATAAAGATATCACTTGTTAATCAAGAAAATGTGTCAGATTTCATTGGGGTTGAGACGTTGGAGGAAAGTGATAGCGAGATTTTAGATTAGCCAATGAAGTAAAAAAACAAAAAAGTGCAGTTAACATTGGAAGAATAGAAAATATAGTAATTGAAGCTGAGAGCGTAGAAGCACATAAAGTAATATGGAAGTGAAAATGTTCGGTGGAATTCACAACAAGAATTCCCTATGGGTCTTCCAAAGGAAGAATGACCGAAACCTAAAGCAAAAGATTTGGCATACTATATAGGGGCGGAACACACAACTAGACTGAAAATATAAACTTTCATATGAAAATGCATATATAATAAACTCTGAACAAATGACAACTTAAGTAATGGATGCAATATGTCCCCTCTATGAAAGAGAAGACGAAAGTATCACATAAAGGACTATGAGTGGTTTTGAGAAGTATGAAGTGTTAACTCTAAGATATTTCGGAGGTGAAAAAAACCCACATTGCCTATAGGATTAGTTAAAGACTGATAGCAAGTTGAAGAAGAAACATAAAATAGATGCGCCTAGCCCTTAGCAGTGCACGTCCTTTTATATGTTAGTGAGCTAGAAGGAAAGAAATAAAAAAATAGATATATACCAAGATAGAGGAACTCTGATTGGCTTCTTAAAAACTATATAGCAACAACTGTAGAATTCGAGCATTTCCTAAGAAAGCGCAAAAAGAATAACTAAACAAATATCACTAAATTAAGCTGGTGTTGGGTTTTGGTCCAACTTATATGGGCTCATAATATAGTAAAAAATAAAACCCTAGATATATAAAGAGTTTTTTGTCATTGTTGTCTTAGGGCAAGAAAAAAGAGAAGAGAGAAAAAACACAATATACACTCTCCTAAGTCTAGAGAGAGAATTTGTTGTGTATCCACCGGGTTGTGGTGTGATTGAGAGAGCCACTAGTACAAACTAGTGAAGATTGTGTTTGTTTTCCATTATTGTGTTAGTGGATTTTTTTTTTTTGTACGGCAGCGGTCTCGTGGTTTTTCCCCACATTGGGGTTTTCTACGTTACATCCTAGTGTTTATCGTCTATTTGATTTCATTGTATTTGTTAATCAATTAGGCAAGAAGAAAAAGAGCGATCTTTTTTTAACAAAGTGGTAAAGGAGCGATCTTTCCTTGAACAAAGTAGTAAATGAGCGATTTTTTCCTAACAAAGTGGTATCAGAGCATCCAGGTTTCAAAAAGAAATTAGGTTTTTTGCTGCACAGGTTAAGGTTTCTTCATTTCAAAAATGGCTGAATTTTTAGGTACGGTGATCAAACTAAATTCATCTAACTATTCAATTTGGAAATCTATGATGGAGGATCTTTTGTATTGTAAAGATCTGTATTTGCCATTGGGGGGTGATATTGCAAAACCCCAAGATAAATCTGCTGCAGAATGGGCGATATTACATAGGAAGATTGTTGCTTATATCCGACAGTAGGTTGATCAGAGTGTGTATCATCATGTGGTTCAGGAGACTATGGCTGATGTCCTGTGGAAGAAGTTAGAATCCATGTATGAAAGGCAAACTGCCTTGAACAAAACTTTTTTGATTAGAAGAGTTGTTAATTTGAAATACAAGGAGGGTTCTAATATGAATGAGCACTTGAATGATTTTCAAGGGCTTGTAAATCAATTGACAACAATAAGGCTTGTGCTAGAGGATGAGATCCAGACACTCCTATTGCTGAGTTCCTTACTAGAAAGTTAGGAGACTCTAGTAGTATCAGTGAGTAATTCTGCTCCAGATAGGACCTTGACACTTGCCATGGTCAAGGACAGTTTGATCAATGAAAAGGCCAGAAGGAAGGACCTAAGTATTGGTTCAGACTCAAGGGCACTTGATGCTGATAAATCTGAAAGAAGAGGTAGAAGCAAGCATAGAGGTGACAAATCTGACAGATCTAACAAGTCCAAGGGAAGATCTAAGTCAAGGCTAAGAAAAACCTTAAATGTTTTTATTGTGACAAGCCAGGGCATTTCAAGAAAGATTGCAGACTATGGAAAAAAAAGCAAGGAAAGGATAAGGGCGATGACTCAAATGAGGATACCACTGCTGCAGCAGCAGATGGTGAGGTTATGGTTACATGGGATGAGGGTTGTATTAGTTTTGCAGGTCATGACAGTGAATAGGTTGTGGATTCTGGTGCCTCCTTCCATGTGACAGCACATAGTGAGTCTTTCTCATCTTATATTGCTGGTGATTATGGCAATGTTAGGATGGGAAATGATGAAACCTCAAAGAGTATTGGCATTGGAAATGTTGCATTGCAAACTAATACAGGTTGTAGACTCATTCTCAAGGATGTGAAACATATACTAGACATCCGCCTAAATCTAATCTCTGCTGGAAAGTTAGATGATGAAGGCTACCACAGTCAGTTTGGTGATGGGAAATGGAAGCTCACCAAAGGCTCCTTGATTGTAGCCAAGGGAAGGAAATGTAATACCCTTTACTTAATGCCTACAAAGTTAAGTAAAGGAGATCTGAATTTGACAGATGATGCTACTGTGGAGCTATGGCACAAACGACTAGGTCACATGAGTGAAAAGGGCCTCCAGATGCTTGTGAAGAGGCAACTTCTACCTGATTTCAAAAGTAGTCCATTAAAACCTTGCACTGACTGTCTTGCTGGTAAGCAACATAGAGTTGCATTTCAGAGAAATCCACCTAGTAGGAGATCTCATATACTAGATCTTGGTTTCACACTAATGTGTGTTAAATGAAGGATTTGACTATAGGTGGTGCCATGTATTTTGTTACATTCATTGATGATTGCTCTAAGAAGCTTTGGACTTATGCCTGAAGTCCAAAGATCAGGTGTTGTCTGTTTTTAAACAGTTTCATTCTAGAGTAGAGAGGGAAACTAGTAAGAAGCTGATTTGTGTCAGGGCTGATAATGTTTGAGAGTATAGAGGGCCATTTAAGCAGTATTGTACAGATCATGGGATAAAACTGGAGAAGACAGTTCCCAAGACCCCACAGCAGAATGGTGTTACAGAGAGGATGAATCGCACCATCACTGAGAGAGTGAAGTGCATGTTATCTCATGCCAAGCCACCTAAGTCATTCTAGGGCAAGGCCATGAGGACAGCTGTGGATGTGATAAATCTATCTCCCTCATATGCTTTAGATGGAGATATACTAGAGAAGATATGGACAGGTAAAGACATTTCATATAATCATTTACGTGTCTTTGGTTGTAGGGCCTTTGTGCATATACTAAAGGATAAGAGGGCAAAACTTGATGCTAACTCCAAGCAGTGCATTTTTCTTGGGTATGCACATGATGAGTATGGGTACAGGTTGTGGGATCTTGTTGACAAGAAGGTCATCAGAAGCAGAGATGTAGTCTTTCTGGAAGACCAGACAGTTGAAGACATCAAGAAGGCTTATGCGTCATCATCCTTGGGCCAAATTCCCACAAATGTAGATCCTGCACCTTCTACAGATACAACAGATGAGAGGACTGTAGAAGACACAGTGGAAGAGATCTAGGAGCCTCAGCAGCAGGTTGAGTTAAGGAGATCTTCAAGAGACAGAAGACCATCTGTCAGGTATGGTTCAGGTGAGTATATGATGCTCACTGATGGGGGAGAGCCTGAATGTTATGAGAAAGCAATGACTCATAACAAGAAGAAAGAATGGGTTAAAGCCATGCAAGAGGAAATTAGTTCCTTCCATGAGAACAAGACTTATGAGTTAGTTCAGTTGCCTAAGGGCAAGAGACCCCTGAGTAACAAATGGGTTTACAGACTGACAATAGATGAGAACAGCTCACAGCCGAGGTATAAGGCAAGATTGGTTGTGAAAGGGTCCGGTTAGAAGAAGGGGGTTGATTTTGAAGAGATATTCTCACCTGTGGTGAAGATGTCATCCATCAAAGTAGTGCTCAGTATTGCAGCTAGTCTGGATCTGGCGATAGAGCAGATGGATGTGAAGACAGCATTCCTTCATGGTGATTTGGAGGAGGAGATCTACATGGAGTAGCCTGAGGGTTTCAAGATCAAGGGGAAGGAGAATCTTGTATGCAAGTTGAAGAAAAGTTTGTTTGGGCTGAAACAAGCTCCAAGGTAGTGGTAGAAGAAGTTTGACTCCTTTATGCTTGATCAGGGTTACACCAGGACTGCCATAGATCATTGTGTCTTCATCAAACAATTTTCTAGTGGTGAGTTCATCATGCTTTTGATTTATGTTGATGATATGTTGATCATTGGCAGGGATGCCAAGAAAATAAGAGATTTGAAGACTATTATGAGTAAATCTTTCTCCATGAAAGATTTAAGACCTGCTGGCCACATACTGAGAATGAAGATCATTAGAGACAGGAAGAGCCAGAAGTTGTGGTTGTCATAGGAGAGGTATATTGAGAAGGTGCTAGAGAGATTCTACATGAGCAAGGCAAAACCTGTTTACTCTCCACTTGCTAGACATTTCAAACTGAGTTCATTTCAGTGTCCTAAAAGTGAGGCAGACAAAGAAGAGATGAAAAGGGTCCCATATACTTTAGCTGTGGAGAGTCTAATGTATGCTATGGCATGCACTAGACCTGATATTGCTCATGCTATTGGTATTGTGAGCTGGTATCTCTCAAATCTAGGAAAGGAGCACTGGTCTGTAGTGAAGTGGATTTTCAAATATCTCAGAGCCACTTCCAAGTTTTGTCTACAGTTTGGTGGTAGCAGTAAACCTGTGTTAGAGGGTTTTTTAGATGTTGATATGGCAGGAGATTTGGATTCCAGGAAGTCCACTTCAGGTTATCTGATTACTTTTGCAGGGGGAGTAGTGTCCTGGCAATCAAAGTTGCAAAAGTATGTTGCACTTTCCACCACTGAGGCAGAGTATGTTGCTGTGACAGAAGCCTGCAAGGAAGTCTTGTGGATGAAGAAGTTCTTAGAAGAACTGGGTCAAGAGCAGGAAGACTTGAAGCTATATTGCGACAGTCAGAGTGTTATCAATCTCAGTAAGAATCTTATGTTTCATTCCGGATAGAAACATATTGATGTAAGGTATCACTGGATTAGAGATGTGATAGAGTCCAAGCAATTGAAGCTTGAGAAGATCCATACTAATGATAATGCATCAGATATGATGACTAAAGCTTTACCAAAAGAGAAGATCACTTGTTGCAGGAAGATTGCAAGAGTGATGGAACTCCCCATATGAGTTGGAGGGGGAGTTTGTTGAGTATAAATCTAACACGTATAGGTCTATATCCAAAGGGATCCTAAGTATAGGGTTTACACTTAGATGAAGGGGTGTGTAATTCAAGAAGATTTGATGATATCGAGTTATATACAGGTTGGATTGCCACCTACATCAATTGCTAAAGCCGTACACATCTCCCCATATGAGTTGGAGGGGGAGTTTGTTGGGTTTGGATCCAACTCATATGGGCCCATCATATAGTAAAAAATAAAACCCTAGATATATAAAGAGTCTTTTTTCATTGTTGTCTTAGGACAAGAAAAAAGAGAAGAGAGAAAAAACACAATATACACACTCCTAAGTCTAGAGAGAGATCTAGAGAGAGGATTTGTTGTGTATCCACCAGGTTGTGATGTGATTGAGAGAGCCACTAGTACAAACTAGTGAAGATTGTGTTTGTATTCCATTATTGTGTTAGTGGAGTTTTTTTTTTTCTTGCGGCAACGGTCCTGTGGTTTTTCCCCACATTAGGGTTTTCCACGTTAAATCTTGGTGTTTATCGTCTATTTGATTTCATTGTATTTGTTAATCAATTAGGCAAGAAGAAAAAGAACGATCTTTTCTTAACAAAGTGGTAAAAGAGCGATCTTTCCTTAAACAAAGCGGTAAAGGAGCAATCTTTTCCTAACAATCGGTAACCATTAAGCATGGATGGGTATAAGTAAATTGCGATGGAGCAAGCCAATAAAGAGCAAATAGAGTGAGGCTAAAGGGTTTGATAAAAAATTGAATTTTGTTTCTTTATTAGAAGCAGAATTGCAGGCAATCTACCAAGGATTTAAATAAGTGAAACAAAAGGGAATTGAGAGTTTGGCAATGAAGATGAACTCATAAAGGATTCGGAGCCAAATAATTAAGGATTTCTAGTAGGCTTCGATGATGATGGAACGTAATGGATGGCAAATGGACTCGCTAAATTATTTATATTTGTTGTTGATTTTTCAATTTTTTTGTCGGTGAACATTTCTCTAAACATCTACCGTGATGTACTATTGAAGCTTTGCAACCTTGGGATGTGTCGGTGTTGTATTTCTTCTTTTTCTCCATGTTGAACACTATAGCGTAGTTGGCCTTGAATTTTAATGTAGTGTGCTAATGGTGAGAAGAAAAGATGACCATAAGGGTTGCTTTTGGATATCACATTAGTCATATATAAATATATATATATATATATATATGTTTATAGTATTTACAACGTCATCTTTATATGAGGTCCTATAAACTATATAATAGATTAATGATTTTATTAAACATCGGTTTTCTATTAAGAACCAGTGCTAAATTAGCTTTTTCTAACTTGTTGTCGAACTTTTCCTCACTTTTTCTACTTTTAATTCGACTTTGGTTATTTGATGAATATTTTTTTCATTTTATTTAAAACAAGCGGACAACGCATCAGTGATGCATGTGCACATATGATAATTCAAAATTTGTAAAAGCCTCATTGCGGAACAATAAAACCATGTAATTATATGTTGATATGTGAAGTAACATTAAAGTATATTTACAAAGGAAGGTCTATATGAAAAGCTATAAATAGATACGTAAAAGATAGAATAATATTGATTTTTTTTTTTTTTTGTTAATGGTTTGATAAGGTTAACCTACATTAGGTACTATTGGTATATAAAGATACATGTTTAGGCTAAAAAAGGAAAAAACTATATATATTTAACCCACATTTAATTCTATTCAAACTCCATTTAATTTCATGATTTCAGGAATACCAAAATATTTTACACCTATATTTTATATCCTTAATTAGTCCTAGAAATTAGAAAATTAATTAGAAATCATAATTACAATTGTATTTCCACCGGTAACTTCTTCATATTAGATAACTGCTAGCTTTCTATCAGTATATAAAGATGCATGCTTAGGATTAAAAAAAAAAAGATTATGTTTATTTAACCTCTATTTAATTCTATTCAAACCCTATTTAATTTCATGATTTCAAGGATACCAAAAATATTTTACACTCATATGCTAAAAAAAGAAAAGACTATGTATATTCAACCAATTTAATTCTATTCAAACCCTATTTAATTTCATGATTTTAAAGATACCAAAATATTTTACGCCCGTATGCTTAAAAACATTATATTAAAAGCATTTACACTAAAAACACTAAAGTAGGCGCTTTTGCTTTAATAGTATAGATGACTTGTATAAATAATATAAAAAAAGACATTAAAATGATCTTAAAAGGGCAGTAATTTAAGAAGCACATGTTGTCACGGTCCGAAAGTTGAGGACTTTATGAGGGTGTTTAGTTGGGGCATGTCGAGTTATGAGTGGCATCAGTGGAAGGTTTGTTCGTGGTGTGGGTTGTCTCTGAAGGCGGGTCTACCTCCCGTGGACAAACTAATTGGGAGTTGATGCCGCTCTCCTGATGAGGCTAAGGTAGGCCGAAACCAGTTTGTATAGTTGAACCTCTCATACGCAGGAGGGATCGTGGCAAAGCCGAGATGGTGCTCCTTATGAGACTGTGGGGCTCGAAACTGACCTAGGAAGTCAAGGAAGATTAGGCTAGCTCACCATCCAAATTAACAACAAATGATGCTTGGAGGGATGGTCAAGCGCCGCACGGGAACTTTTTGAGGAGTGAAACTCCCATCCCGTGACAAATGGTATCGGAGCCAAAGTTCCCAACTCCATTAGACCACTTAGATGCTACCCAGAGTTCTTAGCGAGTGGGTTATTCTTGTTGTAGATGCGGTTCGTGTGTGCGAAGCTCAAGAGGAGCGACCACCAGAGAGAGGACAATGTTGCCAGAGGGTAGCTGTGTCGCGAGTCGTGGAGACAAAGATTTTCCCTAATCTTGTTGTCAATTTAGCTCGTATAGGCGAAGCTCAAGAGGAGCGGCCACCAGAGTGAGGACATCGTTGCTAGAGGGCAGCTTTTTCGCGAGTTAGGGTTGAAGCAAGATCTTATGCTCAAACCTTATCGTTAGGCAACTCAACAAAAGGTGATCTCGGAAGATAGATGAATGGGTAAGGGCGAGAGGAAGACTATGGAAACCCGAAGTCCTGGTGAGATGATCTTGGGTGTGTTGACAACTGGTGTGGAGAAGGGGTGAGAGCTTGAGTATGGGTAATGGTGTAAACCCCCAAATTTTTGGAATCAGTTTAGCATAAAATCCTAAACTGGAAGTCAAACGGAACCCTAAAGGTCAACAAAACCTTAGTTTACCGTATCAAATTAAATCCGGCATTGCCGTTTTCTTTTGGCCCTGGAAAACGAAGTTGGGATAATTAATTAGAATAGTTCATAATAACCATAGGTTTTATAAAAATATCAGTTTTTCGAATTTCGGGTGTCCTTTGAACTCGATTGGACACGGTTCTCGAAAAGCGTGTCCGGGAGTCCGGAATAATAAAAATATTTCGAATACACCATTAGACTCGTAAAAATGTAAGTTTTCCAAAAATATCAGTTTCGCAATTTTTCGGTAAGTAAAAATAACAGATATCGCAATTATACGCGTATTTTCTTACTACCGGTACTTTATTAGTCATATCTATCTTACACTATTTATTACTATTCTACACTATTCTTTTATCTCTACTTTTTCTTACACCTATTCTTACACTCTACATAACCTATAAACTTAACTTTTTACCTTTCCCATAACTTTATTTCACATCTACCTTACCATTACATCTTTCAATTATCAAAAAGTCAAAAAAATAAATCACTCTTCCCCCTTCACCAACATGGCTGGCGCCCCTTGTCCCCCATTCCCCTCAATTTTGTTTCAATTTTCTTTTATTTTAATCACACAAAAATCCCTCCACATTTTTCCTATAAATACCCCCATCCTCTTTCACTTCTTTCATACATTCACTACCTACAAATTCTTACAAAAAACTCTCTCAAAATTTCCTCTTAAAATACTATCCCAAAACTCTCTCAAAATAATTCCACAACAACTTCCATCAACAACAAAAACCCATAACTACATAACCATACCAAAGTCTTCTTTAGGTAACCATTTCATATTTCTTTCTTCTTCTTCATGTCATGTAACTTTACATGACCATAGTGTAAGTTTCCAAAGACTACAAGTTATGGAAACTACATTATGTTCATGTAGTGTTCTTATTCATGCCAATACATTTATGTTTATGTTGTTTTATTATTGTTAAAATATTATTATCTATATATATATAGATATATACATATTCTTTAGAGCATATAAGCTCACTTGCAATTTATTTATTTCATGCAAAGCAATTTATTTATTTATTCCATTGCAATTTATTTATTTATTCCTTATTAAATTAAGACTAGTCTCTAGTCTTAAACTTGTCCTCATCAAGTCAAAACAAGTTTTCTTTCTTTCTTTCTTTCTTTCATTTTATTTTGGGACTAGTCTACTTCTTAGTCCCGGGAGCCTTGAAAAAGCTAAGACTCCAATACTTGACTTTATTATCTATGTTTTATGTTATTTTGTTTACTATTATTCTCATAATCATGTTCATTTATATTGTTGTCCAAAAATTTTGATTTCTAAAAATAATTAAACAAAAGAAGAATTTTGTCACTTAGAGATAAGTTTATGTAAAGTATAAAATCTATGAGATAAAAAAAAATAAAAAAAATAAACTTATTTCCTCTCAAGTTACAAAAAGAACTCACTATAATTTTAGAACCTACTTTTACTTTAAAAAGCTACTTAAACCCTTATTATTCCACTTTGTTTTTCAAAAGAAACTACTTGTTGATACAAAAATGGTTCTTTTTATAAAAAGATGAATGGCTAAGGAATTTCCAAGAAAAAACCTTTACAAACAAATAGGCAAAGAAAATCTATGGTTTGAAAACAAAAATAAAGTTATTCCTTTTTAAGTTACAAGAGGAAATCAATAAGATTTTAGAAACTAGTTTTACTACAAAAAGTTCTTAATTGTTCCACATTATTTTTATATAAAAAAACAAATCTTCATGCATGGATGATTCTATGAAAAACATAAGATATGGGGAAAGATTGAGAAATTTCAAGTAAAGATTTTTGCAAAACAAATAAACAAAGGAAATTGCACAAGAAAAATAAACAATAGCATATTTTCTAAAGAACTTCAAAATAATATTAGTGTAACTTAGAAAGTAGAAAATTTTATTTTCAAAAAGTTACTTAGGAAAAATAATAAAACCAACGTAAAGCCTTTTTAGAAGACAAAAGAAGACAAGGTATTCATTTCAAGAAATCTACAAAAATAATTTTTGAAAGCTATATTTTTCCAACATTGTTTTACCCAAGAAAAATAATTGGACAACAAAACACTTGAGCATGCTTAAATATGAGTTATATAGTTATAAAAAGAGAATTTTTCAACTATATAGATAACTAAGTATTTATCAAACAAATTTTGATTTCTTGAACCAAGGTTGTTTTTACTTGGAAAATCCGTGGTGAATTTTTTCGCCACTGTTTTGGGGCCTATACGGCTTTGTTTGTTAAAAATAATTATAGAAATGGGTAGATCTTTTCAAGTAAGTAGAAATCGGTATATTATATGCGTGATTCCAAGTTAAAATGACCATGTTATGGCCATTTTAAGTTGGAACATTCCTTTATACGAACTTTAACGTTCTTTGACATTATTTTGTCAAAATTCAAGAAAATTATCAAGGAATACTCATTGTGGGCATTTTCTTTGGCTAGGCGACCCCGAGGAAGGATTCCTTTATCTTGAGGATTATTACAACTGAGTGGAGTGTGTGAACGACTCATCCACCTAGAGGAATAGTCATCATGGTATCGTGAGTTTATTTCCATTAAATGCTACACTTGTTGTGCTTGTAAATTAGCTGCATTAGAGTTAGGAAAAGATAAATCGGTATGTATGTAAAATAATTCTTTGAAAGAATTTTAAGAATATCGAAGCCGGAATTGTTTTAAATGATTGTTTTAGTATAGTATTGATTTGTATGAAATTCCTTGATCGCCCTAAATTTAAAAATAATTATGCTATGACTTTATAAATAAATGAATTCATGCATACCAAGAAGTGAGTCACATTGCATTTTGGGTTATTGTCCTTGGGTGAGAAGGATAGTAAGCTCATGTCGAAAGCAACACTTGGCGGGAGATCCGAAAGCGATTGCTTGGCGGCTTAAGGAAAATGCTTGGCGGAAGATCCGAAAGCAAGGTCAATCAAGTAGATTCGGAATGCTTGGCGATGAGTGCTCGCGAGCATGAAAACTTTTTAATTAAAACTACTTGAATTGAGGTTATGTATCACCAAACCCCGAATGGAGGGCGCAAATCCATTCAACATATAGTTCCCGGAAAACTATATGCCTGTTCGCCCACGTGTTTGTTGCATTACATTTGTTTGATTAATCAACTTTTTTTAATCTTGTTACAAGAAGTTATTTATGGAAATAGTTCTCACTAAGCCTTTAGCTTATACCCCAATAGATATCTTTTGCAGTTTCCCTACTTATGGTTAAGGCCACGAGGACCCTGCGGGCAGGTAATTTCTTGTTGGATACTAGAAATAGAAACAAAGTGTAGCATTAGTATTGTTGAACAAATACTCATGTAATAGATTAGTGATCAAGGGGATATGTCCCTAAGTTTGTAAAGTTATTAATTTGAATGAATGATTATTATGAGTCATCTTTTCTTAAATGTGTTATTTATATCTTCTTAAACTTCATAATTCCATATATGGTTCTCTAAAGTGGTGAAAGTACGCCTTACACTTAATATAAAAGCTTTTAGGAATGGCTAAGATTGTCATACTTAAGCTTTAATATTGAGTGTGGCGGACTGTCACGTTTAGGGTACCCTTTGGGGTATGACAAGGGGCTACATCAAATTTACCTCATGATGAGATGTCATGAATTTAAGTGGGGGAGAGTGTCACGGTCCGAAAGTTGAGGACTTTATGAGGGTGTTTAGCTGGGGCATGTCGAGTTATGAGTGGCATCAGCGGAAGATTTGTTCGTGGTGTGGGTTATCTCTGAAGGCGGGTCTAGCCTCCCGTGGACAAACTGGTTAAGAGTTGATGCCACTCTCCTGATGAAGCCAAGGCAGGCCGAAACCAGTTCGTATAGTTGAACCTCCCATACGTAGGAGGGATCATGGCAAAGCCGAGATGGTGCTCTTTATGAGAATGTGGGCTCGGAACTGACCTAGGAAGTCAAGGAAGATTAGGCTGGCTCGCCATCCAGATTAACAACAAACGATGCTTTGATAGATGATCAAGCACCGCACGAGAACTCTTTGAGGAGTGAAACTCCCGCCCCATGATAAATGGTATCAGAGCCAAAGTTTCCAGTTCCATTAGACCACTTAGATGCTACCTAGAGTTCTTAGCGAGTGGGTTATTCTTGTTGTAGATACGATTTGTGTGGGAGGCTCAAGAAGAGTGACCACCAGAGAAAGGACATTGCCAGAGGGTAGCTGCGTCGCGAGTCGTGGAGACAGGGATTTTCCCTAATCTTGTTGTCAATTTAGCTCGTATGGGCGAATCTCAAGAGGAGCGGCCACTAGAGTGAGGACATCGTTGCTAGAGGGTAGCTTTGTCGCAAGTTGGGGTTGAAGCAAGATCTTATGCTCAAACCTTACTGTTGGGCAACTCAACAAGAGGCGATCTCGGAGGATGGATGAATGGGTGAGGACAAGAAAAGCCTATGGAAACCCGAAGTCCTGGTGAGATGATCTTGGATATGTTGACAACTGGTGTGGAGAAGGGGTGAGAGTTTGAGTATGGGTAGTGGCTGCATCAAATTTACCTCATGACGAGGACATTATGAATTTAAGTGGGGGAGAATGTCACGGTCCGAAAGTTGAGGACTTTATGGGGGTGTTTAGCTGGGGCATGTTGAGTTATGAGTGGCATCAGCGGAAGGTTTGTTCGTGGTGTGGGTTGTCTCTGAAGGCGGGTCTAGCCTCTCGTAGACAAACTGGTTAGGAGTTGATGCCGCTCTCCTGATGAGGCCAAGGCAGGCCGAAACCAGTTCGTATAGTTGAACCTCCCATACGCAGGAGGTCGTGGCAAATCTAAGATGGTGCTCCTTATGAGAATGTGGGGCTCGGAACTGACCTGGGAAGTCAAGGAAGATTAGGCTGGCTCACCATCCAAATTAACAACAAACGATGCTTGGAGGGATGGAGCGCGCTGCACGGGAACTCTTTGAGGAGTGAAACTCCCGTCCCGTGACACATGTGATGCTTTAAGAATCTCATAGAAGATTCAAGATGAACTAATGGAAACTGAACTCATTTTGTATAATTAAAAAAGAAAATTCATTTAATATATAAAGTAATCACTAATTAGTAATCTTATTCATGTATTTCTTTTTCCAAAGAAAATGAGGGGAAAAAATTTGAGATTCATCGGCTAAAAGAAAAAGAGATCCCCCCGCCACACCTCCCCCCCCCCCCCCCCCCCCAAACAAAAAAAAAAACTTCCATGGCAAATATAGATGAGAGGCTATTTTATTTCCTATTCGTCTAACTACAATACACGATTTCCTCAGCAACCTGACTAATATATCTTTTCCAATAAACCCATTCGATCGTCATTATTTAAAAGAATTATTTTCCTGTGCATTTACTTTAATAATACATACATTTTTGTAATAGGGTTTCCTAAAAATGTTTAAAGTAAACATGAAAGAAAGAAGTGGAAGTTAGTATGAGTTGTGGAAGACAATTGTTTCAGATGTGGATGTTCTAGAGGATTGCGTACAAAAAGGGAAGAGAGTAGATAAAAGTGGAACTTGTGGATGTGGGCCTATGCCAATGGGCCTGAACCAAAGAATGAGGAAGTATGGTATTTAATATGCGCTATTACATAAACTTAGCCCATTAATAAATATACGGATAGTAGTATTGAGTATCAATATAAGCTTCTAGAATATTATTATACATGATCTGCATATTATAGGTTGTTAGTAGAATCATTTTGTTATGATATGTTTAACCACTTTGCTGGTGTGGCAGCATTACACATGTCACATGCTTATTATAGTATCTTAGGAAGCTTACACTAATACAGACGGTGTAATACAAAAAAAATATGGAAAAAAAATTCCATTACTCTCAAATTCTTGCTTGTATTCGGGTAAGATAGCTTGTATTTGAGCACTTTAAGTTTATGTGTGTGTGGCTTATATTCAAGCCTGAGTGATTGTGTGTTTAGTTTTCTCGAAATTTTGATAGCTTCTTATTGCTGTTGGTATAAGAGCTTCTCTGATGGTGGAAGGAACTCAAGAGTTTAAGAGGATGGAAGAGACCTTTAAATTGGTGATGAAGGAGCATAATGAGAGACAAAACGGTTAGATTAAAATGTTTTCGAACACCCTGCAAAAACAACAACAGGCATTAGATCAGCAATGTCAGAGCTTAGATGAGCTGCGGCAGCATCTAAGCAGTAAAGAGGTATTTGATGTAAACCCTGGAAATTTTACATATTAGTACACGACTCTAAAATAGAAAATATAAACTAGTTAGTAAACCTAGAATTCAACAAAAACCTAAGAATAGATCAATGACTTGAATTTGGCTAGATTAGGATCTAAAAACAGAATAAAGAATTTCTTTGGTCCTAATTGATACCAAAAACGAGATTTCGTATCTTGAACTGATAATTCAAGATATGATTAAAGGAAACCCAAATTTTCAAACCTCGAAACTTGTTATACAAATAGAATAGATAGAAAAATATAAATATAGAGATTAAATGATTACTATTGAACTTAACAAAGACTTGAGATTAGAATAATGACTAATAATGAGCCTATACATAGATTTAAACTCTAAATTTAAGGATCTTAGATAATATTAAACACTACTAATAAGATTTCATATTGGGTATCGAAAACCTAAGATATATAGATAACTAGCTAATATATCAAATGCAATAATGAGTAGATAACCAACTACGCTTCTAGATGGGAAACGATAACCTAAAGATAAACCGTTAGAATTATAAATACACAATAAAAACATAAATAGATGTATAACTAAAGATCTAGACTCCTAATAAATATTTTAAATCACAACATTGTTCTAATTAAGGTTTTCTTAAGCTATTGGAGCCTAAAACAAAAACTAACCTAATAAGCTTAGAAAATCTTTATCGTTGGAGATAAAATTCTAAAAATAATTAATCGCGTAAATTTAAAACTTAAAGTTGTATCGTTTGATAAACTAAACATTTCTATAGAATCCTGTAAAAATATTTTGGACAAAAACTCTCAAATATTTGCTAAATTGTATTCGATTAACTTAATAAACTACCCAAAAATGTAGATAAATATTATCTAAATATATTATAATATATATACATGCAGGATCGGTTCCAAGTTGATGCAAATGAAGGGTCTGGATTGTCTTGAAAGATGAGAACCGAAATGCATGAAAAATCTTCCAAATTGTCCACAAAAGGTCAACAAATCAACCCATAAACAAATCAAGTGTTGCCACATCAACTCTCTTATTAATGACAGCCAAAACAACTGAATAAACATTGCTTAAATGTGGAACAATCCAAAGCAAATATCGAAGGAAAACCGTCCTCATTCTTCTCTTATATATGTGTGTGTGTGTGTGTGTGTGTGTGTGTGTGTTTATGGCTCTTGATGGACAAGCAAATAAAAAAACATCATTTCTTACAAAGTTTCCAGATCAAACCAACTCCTAATTAGCAATCAAATCGACCTAAGAACAGAAATCAACTCATCCTAAACATCTCAGTTCGAATCAAAGAAAAAAAATACAAAAAAACTCTTGAGTGGTACCAAGGTAAGTTGTTGTATTTCGGCTTGTTTATTTGTTAAAAATAAGGATTGGAACTGACTTCTGATGATCATAGGATCATTACCAACCCAAGAACAAGTTTTGAATTCCACTTAATAGGCTCGAGCAAGGTAAAATTCGAAAACCCTAGTTACACTACTTTGATCCGAAAACCACGAATCATGTAGATGTTTTAATGTTTTAATTTGATATTTGTGTAGAAAAACCTTGTAGAAACTCATAGGAATCATTTGGAGAGGCTTGGAACATCGAAAATCGACCAAAAATGGCCGAGCTCATCAGGGAAGATGATGAACAGTGTCTTCCCCAGATGAGCACGGGAGGACACAAGCGTGTTCCACCCTGTGTACCTCTCGACATCTTATATTTAAAAAAAAATTAAACCAAAATAATTAAACTAAATAATATAATAATTAATATTACAAATATTATTAGTACTTATTATTTTTATTTATTTATTTTATGTATTATTAAGAATATTATTATTTGTTATTAATATAATATTGAAATTATTGAATATTAAGTTTAAAACTAAAATTTTTCTATATTATCAAATATATAGTATTTAAGTAATATATAATGAGATTATTAAATGATATTGACATAAATATTATGAATTAGTGATATTAACAAATCAAGAAAGGATTATTAATGATATAAAATCACTAACATTAATTTAATTAAAATCCATTAAGTTTTACAACTATAGTTGTTAATATTACTAATACCATTAAAAATATTTGAATTAATAATATTGCTGGGATTATCATTTTTTATATATTTAATATTCATAATGAAAACACAAAGGTTAAGCTTAAAGTTGTTATAATAATATTACTACTAGTATTAACTTTAATAGGTAGGATTTTTAAATTACTATTAATCTTAATTAGATGATGAATACTACAAGTATTATTATTATTATTATTATTATTATTATTCAGCCAAATAGATAATACTATTGATATTTTTGAAAATAATTTTTAAATTTATCAAACCTTATGTTACTAATTGTATTATTATAAATGAATTCAATATGTTTTACAAGGAAAGTTAGAAGGATATTAATTATCAAGTATTTATTAAAATACATACATATAAACAAATGGATAACAATGGAAATTTAAATAGTCTAAATTTAGGGATAAAGGGATATCTTTATATTACAAGAAAATTTTTATGAAATAAATCAAAAGAGAACTGATAGTTCTAAACAATAATAAATAAATACGAGTTACTACGCTAAGTTAAATAAGGAATAATGCAAACATAACAATAATAACTATAAAAAAAATATAAGTTAACTAAATATCAAATTTTCGAGTACCCAGTGAATATATAAAAATATTAAACAAGATCAAGACAAACAACATAAAATTAATTATGAACTAATACTTGATTATAATAAGATCACTAAAGAACCAAAATAGTAATAGAACAAAAATCCAACATCAATATAAGACACTTAGATATTCATAGGAGTTTGATCATATAGTTTATGTGACATTGATGAATATATTAATCATCTCAATAGGTGACCTGGGTATTTGTGAAGATTTTCCTGATGACTACTATGATTAGTCGACATGAGCAGGTGAGTAACTCAGTCTTATTACATTATATGTGCTTGTAACTTAGTAAACCTTAAATCAAAGATAATAACTTGAGTGTACTATACGGGTTTATGGGAACTGTTTGTTGTATGAGACATTGATTGCCAAGTCACTCTAATAATAATGACAACAAAATTATGTATGACTATATTGTTTGTGTAACATGATTGAATGTCTGTGCATTGGTTGATCGCCTTCAACTTGAATAAAACTACTGATACCATAAAAGAAATTATACATGCATTGCATATTCTGCATAAAGTAGCATTTGAGTAAGTAGTAGCCTACTACGTGTTAGTATTTCAAATCTCTGGTAATGCTTGGTTTATCTAGGCAGGAAAGCTATTAGTTAATCGCAAGATTACCTTTGTTCTATTGATACCATAGGAACTAAATGGTAAATGAAGAACGCCGCTTATGGTATTGCTTGGAAATAACTAATACTTAGTGGAGTTTCTAAAGCTAAAATAGGAAATGAATGTTTAAGACATAATAAATTCAAAGAGACAATTAAATTGAGCATTGTTGTTTCCTGGAAGCTTAGTCTCTCCTGGGTAGATAGGCCATAGATTGTGGTCCTTCAACTCCGATGAGAGGGCATAAATCTCCATCCCATTTGGATTCCGGGTTATCTAGGCTTGTATTTGTACATGTGCTTGATTGAAATATTTCATATGATTGTTAAATAACTTGTGTGATATCTAATAAGTTCTAGTTATTCAATGAGCTCATGATCTAGCTCACACTCCAACAATCCTTTTAAGTTCACATTGCGACCTTGGCTCATTACTTCCAGGAGCATGGTCTCAATAAGAATTTAGAAGCTGGAAGCTTAAGGAATAGTATAGGATAAGATTATATTTCTATTTTTAGTTGCAAGTATCTTGCATTAGAAACTTTAGTTATGTATTTGGAGGATTTTATAGAAATGTTATGGTTTGTAATATTATTATTATTCTCAAACTTGGGATGACAATGATTTACAAATTTATGTCTTATATATGCTTGTCTTTCTTATGAAAGCAACTAAAAGATCTTGTTTATTGAAAATATGTCATTCTCAGAAGGTAAACTAGTAATAGCATTCAAGTGTATCTTGTTTACTACTACTAGGATACCCTCAAGGCATGACAGTTGTTAACTCTCCTATTAGTGGACTACATGCTCCTGATAGTAGTACACCTATTGTAAACCCCGGTTTTTCAAGTAGCCAAGAAAACCCTAGAACCGAAAACCAAAACCCTAAACCGGAATAGCTCAAGTCTGGAGTGAGAATTAGGAACCCTAATTCCGGCTTTTCCTCGGTTTCCAATTAATAAACTTTTCTAAGAAAATTTATGATTATAGTTCTTGATTATATTTCAAACTAAGAAAATATCAGATTTTAAGAAAATTTCAATTCCGGGTCATCCCGAGACCTATTATAGAAAAACGTGCCCCGGAACTAGAATTTCGAAAATATACTTTTGAGTACTCATTTGAACCGAAATAAAATAAGGATTTCAAAAATATATTTTTCATAATTTTCCGGTTTATGAAAAATACAGTTATAGCCTTTTTTTTCGTATTTCATTACTACCGGAAATTAAATTGTCTTGTCAACTATTCACTACTATTCATAAAAGTACTACCTAGTCTACCTATTAGCCACCCTACAAATCTAACTCTTACCATCAATCAAATCCCTTCCTTTCTTCCATAACTTTTGTCCCTTCATCTTTATTTAATTTTAACAAGTGATGCAAGAATCAAATCAAAGGCAAATCAAGGAGACAAATCACATCAACCCCCACCACCCCCCCCCCCCCCACATCCATGCTCCTTTTGAAAATTTCCTTACTTCTTTAACCTAATTCCAACTCATATATATATTACTTTTTCTCTCTCTCTTCATTCTTTCATTCTCAACTTTTGGAAAGTGAAAAACTCTCAAAAACTCTCCTATTTTTCTCTCTTGGCCGAAACTTTGAGGCTCCCCCACACACACACACAACTTCCATTCTACTTTTCATCTTCCATTTACCTTCAAGTAAGTAGACTTTTACTTCTTCCCACTCATAAAACTTTGTTATGGCTAAGTGATTTTTGGATATTTCAACTCCATGTCCCCATGATCTTTTAGTAGGGACAATGAGATATCAAAACAAGAATCCCGAACCATTACAAAGTGGATCTAACTTCTAAAGAAGCTTTCATACCCAAAAGCTTGATGTTCCTCCAACAAAAAAGTGTTTTAAACAAAGATCTTTTATAAAAATATAGTTTTTATGTTTTCAAAACTCATTTAAGCATTTGATAAAGTAGATCCATCACTTTATCACTCATGATCATGTAGGCATTTAAAGTTTCATTATTTTTTTGTTTTTATGTGCATTAATAGTCTTAAATACTTTTGCCTTTAGTAAATGACTTTCCTAGTATATAGATCTATAGATAGATGAGTCCATGAAGTCAAAAAGAAAAGTACTTTACAAGAAAAAGACTTATGAAAATTCGGATGACTTTGAAAACCTAGGTCAAAAACACTTTTAACAACTTCTAAATATATATTTTATAAGAGAAATGAAGCCTATGGGTAATAGATAATGTTTAGTAATATTTTTCATGAGTTTAAATGAGTTTTTACTAAAGAAAATGTTGGAAACAAGAAATGAAGTCCATAGAAGTTTTGAGTTAAAAGTCATGTAGACAAAATTCGTAATAATGTATGTAGGGCTAGAAAACACTATTTTTCCAACTTCAAAAATGATACTTTCTTAAATAAATGAAGTCCTTAGGATATAGGTATAATAAATACTTAAATTTTTAAGTACAAAATATATTTTTCCTAAAGGAATCAACTTGGAAATGGACTTTTGTAAATTCGGATTTTTCGAAACCCCATAGTAAAAGACCCACTTAAAAGTTTATAAATGTGAATTTTATTAAAGAAATAAAGGCCTTAGGATATAACTAATATAAGGGTAGAAATTTCTTAAAACAAAGTAGAGTTTTCTAAAGAAAATCCTTGTAATATATAGGTGTGGTCAAGTGTAGGAATTTCCCTTACTAAACATTGGTATAAAATGGTCTCTAAGAAAAGTTTATTTTAAAATTCTTTAAATCTAAAAATTTATGAGAACATAGACTCATTAAAGTTCACATCATGACATTCATGATAGGGAAAATCATTACCATTGCATTTAGTATCATTTCATACTTAGGAATCTCAAATGCATTCATCAAAACTGCATTTTTGGAATTGATAAACCCGCTGTACAGATCTGATCCCTCAATTCCGAGGCTTAGATATTTTCAAAACTTGATTTAAACTTCATATTTAGAAATCTCTTCCGAAGTAGATAGAAATCAGTATAAAATTTGCGAAATTCCGACTTAAAACGACCAAGTTATGGCCATTTTAAAACGGAACTTCGGAAATAACGCTAATTCCGATTTTACTAAGTTTTCTTAGAGTTTAGTGTCCTAAGTTGATAGAATACTTATTAGGGTATTTCTTATATGAATAGGTGAACCCGTGGATGGTGATTCTTTGCCTCCGGACTATTATTACTAGAAAAACGGAGTACCAATGGCGGAGTGAGTTTTCTTCCCGATTCATTTATTGTATGTGCTTGTAAAGTAGTGCACTAGAATGTAGGACAAATGAATGGAATATGAATAATGGCGATTAATGGGAAATTATATGATTGATGATGATGTGAGAACACAAATTAAGAATATCGAAACCGGGTGATAAACTTCGATTGTATAGTTAGCTATGATGGATTGTCTGATAAATTGACTGATCGCCTAAGTAAATTGGCTTAATCAACTACTTGGACTAATGCTAAATTAACATGTGCATATCACAAGGGGATGGAGCATTAGCATTTGTAGGTTAGTCGTGAACCATAAACGACATCGAATAATCGTAGGTTAGTCGTGAACCATAAACGACATCGAATAATCGTAGGTTAGTCGTGAACCATAAACGACATCGAATAATCGTAGGTTAGTCGTGAACCATAAACGACATCGAATAATCGTAGGTTAGCCGTGAACCATAAACGGGATATTGTTAGTACCGCAGTATTCGTTAATCTGCTAACCCGAGATGGAGGGCGTAATTCCATCCACATATGATTTCCGGTTGGTCATATGTATGTTGAACTCATGTGGTTGATGCATACACTTACTTGATTAATAACTTGTTTGAATTGCTGTGGCATAAATGTTTTTGTGGGAGATTACACTCACTAAGTTAGTTAGCTTACGTCCCTACAGTCCATTCCTTTTGCAGCTTACACATTTATGGCTTAGGCGACGAGACCCGGCTGAACAGGTACCGAAGCTAGGAGTGTTCCCTAAAAGTTGTAATTTCTGTATTAGACTTCCATAGAAAACTTCTAAGACTTGGATGACTGTAATAGACCATTAACTATTCTTTTGCGGGGGAATGCCCCTTAGAATTTGTAATATTTATTTATGTTTCATGAATTATATCCTACTGCCTATGTATGCCAAATTAAGCTTTTATCTCCATTCGGACTTGTACTCTATTGTTGTAAAAGTACGCCTTACATCTATATGAGACTCTCGAAAGACTAAGGTGGTAATTCGGGAATCTTATATGGCATGTGGCGGATTGTTACGCTTAGGATACCCTATGGGGCGTGACACCTATTGGTACTCAATCTAGAAATGGTACTTTTATGAATAATGTTGATTCTAAATTAAGGTCTGTTAGAAGCACTAAGATTGATTTTCCTACCTTTTATGGAAAAGGGTTAAGTACGTGGTTAGTGAAGGCTAAACAGTTCTTTTTATTGGATGAAACCCCTGAATGTTTGAAAGCTAGAGTAGCTATTATGCACTTATATGAGAGGCCTTTTGAGTAGTATGCTTCCTATTATGAATTAAGAAGTGATGCAACACCAACTACCTGGGAAGAGTTAACTAAGATGTTACAAACACGATTCAATGAACATGCTTATGAGGATCCTATGGCCAAGTTAAAAGAATTAGACTAAACAAAAGCACTGCAAGAATATATTGACCAGTTTATGCATTTATCCTCTTAAGTCCAATTAATCGAATCCCAATTAATCAGCTGTTTCTTGAGTGGGTTAAGACCAAAGATTCAATATCCCATTATGATGTTTCAACCTAATTCTTTAGCCCAAGCCTTTACTTTAGCTAAATTACAAGAAGCTACCTTGAATTCCTCCAAAGCTACTCTTAAATTTAACAAAAATTCAGTTAACCCTCACCCAAACACTCACCCCTATCTTAAATACTCTACAACTACCCCCTTATTCACCAATACCACAAGATTAGTTTTCCCAGTCACCTCACCAAGCCAGTCAATAACCCCATCAAATCGAACCTAAAACACTTCAAATCTATCGCGATACACTAAATGAATGACCCCTGAGGAACTAGATGAAAAAAAGGGAAGAAAAAGTTGTGCTTCTAGTGTGATGAACCTTTTAGCTCAGGCCATAGGTGTAAAAACAGGATAAAACATGCTTGTGTTAACTCCAGGAGAGAATGAAGATGTATGGGGAGTGGATGAAGCAATGATAGAGGAATTAGAATTTAATCTGACAAATCTTACTTTATGTGCATTGGAAGATAGTGAACATTGTGTAACCAGCATGAAGCTTAGTAGTTTTTTCAAACGAAGGAAATTTAGTATTCTAGTGAATACTGGAAGTCCTTCCAATTTTTTGGATGAGAGGTTGGTGAAAGGCTTAAACTATACTATGACTGAGATTAAGGCCCTGCAGTTGGTGTTAGCAGATGGAACTAAACTATACAGCAAGGAGGGATTTCAATGGACCATGCAAGGAGTTGATTTAAAAGCTAATTTCCTACATTGCTCTTATCTTCTTATGACATGATTTTAAGGCAACCATGGTTAGAGATGTTAGGAACAGTGCAATGGAACTTCAAAAATCTAGTTATGGTTCCAATTGTAGGATCAATGGTGTGTCTTAAAGGGTAAGAGGAAGGAATTGATGTTAGTCACGAGTAAGGAACTTTCCAAATTACTTGTCACTTATAATTCTTCTTTGGATGTGCAATGTTAGATTGTAAGTTCCTATAGTAATAGTGAAAGTTATCTAAACGTGAATTACATTCCAATGTGGAAGACTTCTTGATTGAATTTTCAAAGTTGTTTAATGAACCTAAGTCTCTACCACCTAGTAGAGCATGTGATCGTAGAATCTTCCTGCATGACCAAGCTGAACCAATGAATTTGCGACCGTATAGATACTCAAATATGCAAAAATCTGTGCTAGAGAGATAGTTAAAGAAATGATGTTAAGTGGAGTTATACATCCTAGCCACAGCCCTTTTGAATCACCTGGTTTTGGTTAAAAAAAGGATAATTCTTGGCAAATGTGTGCAGACTATAGGGATTTAAATAAATGTACTATCAAGGATCAGTTTCCTATACCGATAATTGAGGATTTTTTTTATGAGTTGCATGGAGCCACTATTTTCAGTAAGCTAGATTTACGGTCTGGGTACCATTAGATTTTGATGCATTCAAAAGATGTTTTTAAAATAGCTTTCTAGACCCATGAAGGGCATTACGAGTTTTTAGTCATGCCTTTTGGCTTGACTAACACTTCCTTCACTTTCTAAAGTGTTATATATGATATTTTCAAGCCACTATTGAGGAAGTTTGTGCTAGTATTTTTCGATGACATTTTAGTCTGTAGTGCCAGCATCAATCAATATGTGCAGTACTTAAGGCAGGTCTTTGAGATTTTGAAGAAGGAGAAATTTTATTTCAAGAAGAGTAAATGTACTTTTTGTACTATGCGGACTGGGTATCTTGGTCATATCATTAGTGGTGAAGGAGTAGCTACAGATCCTTCTAATGGAGTCGTTATAAGAAGACTAAGGGTAGATCCCAATTGTGATGCCACCTGGACCAGCTTCAAGGACCCGAGCTAAATGATTCAAAGAAGTGATCAACGGGTTAATTCAAAAGATTCAAGAGGAGGAGACACATTTCAAATCATCCAGAATGAATCCAAGCTAATCAACATCATTAAGGCAAGCTCAGGAATGGATCAGAACAAGTTTGAAGCGAAATGGACCAAAGCTGGCAAGTAAGTTGCCAGCCTATCTTAGATCGCCACCGGCCTAAATGTGATGGAAGCCAGCATTGAAAACGAAGAAGTCAAATGGCCTATGCTGGATTACTCAACGCCGCTGGCCTTAAAGCTGACGCCACAGGCGTATAGACTTAAGCCGCCAGCCTTTATGCCAGCGTAGACTAAAAGTTGTTCTCGAATTTTAATTCTAATTTAAAGGCCGCCGGCTTTGTATTTATGGCCGCCAACTTTTATGGTGAAACGATTTATTTTTATTATTTATCTTTTTGTTTTCCTTCTTATGGTTATATAAACTCATTTGGGTTGTATGAACAAATCAGATTATTTTAAACGAAAATTGAGAGTATTTCTCTTAGGTTCTTGAGTGAACTTTTTCTAAACTTATCGGATCTAATCCGTGGCGTTCAACCTTCGACTTATCAATTGAACTTTCCATATTCGATTGTGGAGTCTTTGTTGGATACCAAGATTCTTGTCTTTCTATAAACAACAGTTCATATCAGTTTGGTATCAGAGCCTAGGGTTTGTTAGAGGTTTGCTTATCTTTCTTCAATTAAAGTTCGTATCTTTTAGGGTTTTGTAAACCCCGGGAATTTTTCACATTAGTACCCGACTTCATAATAGATTATATAAATTAGATAATAGATTTAGATTCTGAGTGAAGTCTAATAATAGGTTAATATTTAGATTTTTGGATAAATGTAGGATTTAAGAATCGAATAAAGAAATTCTTTAACCCTAGTTAATACCGAAAACGAGATCTTGTATCTTGAATAAACTAATTCAAGATATGATCTAATATCTAGACCCGAAACCTAGTATACTAATAGATTTAAATAGAAAATGTGAATATAAAGATTAAATGATTGTTTTGATCTCGATAATGATTCAAGACTAGAATAACGAGTAGTAATGAGTTTATATATAGACCTAAACCCTAATTTTGAGATTCCTAGTTAAATTTAAAAGCTACTAATAAGAATTTATGTTTAGTATCAAAACTAGAAATATAAACATAGTTTAATTTCTGTATGAAGCCCAATACTGTATAAATGATCATATACGCTTATAACCTGAAAAAAATAATCCAAAAATGAACTGTCAAGATTTTAAATGCACAACGAAAATACAAACTGACAAATAACTCAAAATCTAAACTTCAAATAAATAATCAGATCCCGCTTTTGTTCTAAACTAAGTTTTCGTAAGCTATCGGAGCCTGAAACAAAAATTGACCCGATAAGCTTAAGAAATCCAAATCGCGGGAGATAAAAATTATACGAATAATTAGTTACGTATATATATAACCTAAATTTGTATTATTTGAAAATCTAAGTGTTTTGTATAATTTATAAGCATATTTTTGTACGAAAACTTTCAAATACTAGCCGATATATACCCGTATAACTCGTATAATTAACTCAAAATTAAATTAAATACATAAACTAATATATATATATATATATGCTTTGGGGCTGCTAACATTCGGTGGAAAATGGAGGAAGAAGGAGGCGCCGGAATGAGTCCAATAATTCACCAAATACTTCAACTAAAGCAATCTAGTAACCAATAGAATAATGCCAGCTTAAGTTTACATTAATTGCAAGGAAAACAACAGCTGAATGAAGATCATTTTGGAGGAAGATTCGGATGAAAGTAGCAGCCGAAGTCCTCTTCACTCCCTATATATATATATATATATATGTGTGTGTGTGTATTTAATAGTCTTAAAGAGTAAACAAACAAATATCACTACTACTCAAAATCCTCAGCACGAATCCACTCCCAAAGAACAATCAAAGCCAACCAAAAACAGAGAACAAATCGAACAAAACAATCAGATACGGATCAAAGGAAAAACAAAGCCAAAAACTCTCAAAATGAACTCAAAGGTAAGTGGACTTGGTTTAAAGGATTTTCGTTCGAAGATATGATTTGTAACTGACTTATAATCACCTTAGGAACTTATTAAAAACAAAACACAAGCATCGAATTGCACTCAAAGAGCTCCAACGAGGTAAAATTTCAAAACCCTAACCTTATGTTTCAAAGAATCGAAATCTATGCGTTTATGTGTTTAAACGTGTTAAAAGTTGTTATATATCCTTATATATGATGTATAAACTCTTAGAAGTAGTTTAAGTAAGTTTCTAACGTGTAAAAACAAAGAAAAGAATCGAACCGAGGAGGAAGATGATGAACAGTGCAACGCTGCCTCAAGGCCGGCAGTGTAAACGATGTACGCCAGCGGCTTACATGTATAGGCCAGCAGCTTACAGGCGGCTTACAATCAAACAGAGGCTACGTAAAATAATTTTCACGTAAAACATCAACGTAAGCCGGCTACCCGGAGATCTACGCCGGCGGCGTAGGGCCGGCGTACGTTGTAAGCTGGCAGCTTTCAACACCGGTGCTTTCAATACAAAATTTTTCTTCAAAATGATTTTACACCGGCACCTGGGGATTTAGGCCGGAGGCCTTGAGCCGGCTTACAGCTAAAATTTTTCCAACGAAAACTTTTCTGACCTAAACCAAATTTAATATATATATATTTATAATATATCTACTAAGTATGTATTTATGTTTGTTATGTAAATATATATTAGATAGTGACTTTAATACAAATATTTAAGTCTATTTAGAAGTAATATTGATTAACTTTTGAAACCCTAGAACTAAGAAAATATTTAGAGTAATATTAGTCTAATATTTGTTTTAACAAGTTAAAATATATAAGAATGGAAATTAAAATAAATTAATTCCCTGAGTTATATGACTTCTAAAAATAGCCAAACAATCATGTGAGATTATATAGGAAAAACCCGATAATACTAAGTATTAATATCGAATCTAGGACACTAATCACATATAGGGATTTAACTAGATGGTATTGATGAATATTTTGTTTTAAATAGGTGAATTTGACTCATTAGAAGATCTACCAGTGGACTATTACGACTGAGTCGGTATGAGCAGGTGAGTAATTCAGTCATATTGTACTGGTTGTGATTGTAAATAGCCGAATATGTAAGGCAGGATAAACAAATGAGTGTTTGTTGAAAGTTTGATATGATATGATTGTATGATTGTTAAAATATCTTTATACAAGCGATAACGCAATGGATGGTGTTGTGCAATAGTATAATGATGATTGTATGTAATGTATGGTCACCTCGAAAGTGATTAAGATTTATGGACTTAACAAAATAATATGGACATGCATTGCACGAATTGCATTATTGCATATATGGTTGTGACAGCCTGCTACGTATTAATATTTCGGATCTCTGTTTTTGCTTGGTTGATCCAATGTGTGAGTCTTCCAAGGTTCTCTTTGGTCTGGCGGTCCTATGAGGAACTAAAAGGCACCGAAGAACGTCGCCCGTAGAATCGCTTTGAAATGATTAATACTTAGGGAGTTTCTAAGGGGATTGCAGGAGATGGTTTGTGGAAGCCACTATATTCAAAGTGATAACATTAAAATGAGAAATCGTTGATTCTCCTGTGTACTTAGTCTCTCCTGGGCAGGTGGGTCATTAAGTTTTTGTTCTTCAACCCATTGAAAAGAGGGCGTAAATCTTTTTCCTGTTTGGATTCTAGATCATCCAAACTTGTACCTGTGCATATGGTTGAGTGATTGCATTGCATATGATTTGTTAATGACTTGTGTGATGTATGGTATGTCTGATTATTCACTGAGCTGTGGTTTCGCTCATACTCCTACAATCTTTTCAGGTTCACTTTACGTCCTTGGTTAGTTACATCCAGGAATATGGCTCCGGTAAGAGCTTTGAAGCTAGAAGTCTACAGATCTATCTTAGTTTGATGAATATGTACTAATAGAGTAGATTATTTAGTTGTATGTTACAAAGGAGCTATATGGTTTGTAATGGTTTGTAATAGTTATTCACTAAATCATTTCTCTCATATATTTGTTATTTCTTATCAAGCAACTTAAAAGATCCTGTTGTTTTAAAAACCTGTCATTCTCTGAAGGTAATCTGGTGATAATATTCAAGTGTAACTTGTTTATTACTACTAGGGTACCCTCGGGGCGTGACAGGTTTAGTAGTTTCAGTTCTTTGAAATTTTGTTAGATCTTGATTAATCTTAGAATTCGATCTTGATTGTTCATCATAGTGATAAAAAAAAGGAAATCTGCATAAAAAAAATTCATGCAAAAAAAAAAAATTGTTTGAGTAGTTGATAGAATTGTCATCAAAATTGCCCAATTGATCTGGGTAGTAAAAAGATTTGTTTCAGTAATTGTTCTAAAAACTCCATTGATATAGTTTGATCTAATTTTATCTGTTCGTATTCTCTGATAAGTTTGGTTTGAATTTTGTGGTTAGGTTTTGAATTGTTCGAATTAGTTCTTAAAGAACTAAAAGATAAATTTTGAGAGGAACAACAATTATAATTGTGTGTAAACACGAGGGAGAGTGAATCATCTGAAGAGTGAAACACGCCAGGGAGTGAATTGTAAGGAATTATTTTGCTAACGTATTTTCTTGTAGGTAGAAAATATGTCTAACCCGAGTATTTCTAAGGGTGAAAAGGATGTAGTAGACCAAAAAATGATATTGGATGCATTGGCCACTGAGATGAAGAAATTTTTCAGAGAAGGAATGGAGGAGATGAATGAAAAAGTAGAGAGGAGCTTGGAACAAGCCAGAATTGCTTCATCTGTACATAAGAGAGAAAGAAACCCTATGAGAGGAGTGTGGGTGCAGAAGGAAGAGCATGAAGGCATGGGTTCTGAGGAAGAACTTGAGAGGGGATCTGTTAGCAGCAATAGGCGTTATGGAGGTAGGTATAGAGGAGTTAGGAATCAGGAAGATGACTATTTGGGGAATATAAAGATGAAAATTCCATCCATTCAGGGGAAGAATGATTCTGAAGCCTATCTTGAATGGGAAAAGAAGGTTGATTTTGTGTTTGACTGCCACAACTATTCGAAAGCTAAAAAGGTAAAACTTGCTGCTATTGAATTTTCTGATTATGCTATTGTTTGGTGAGATTAGCTTTTGTTGAATAGGAGGAGGAATAGAGAGCCACCAATAAAAACTTGGGAAGAGATGAAACGTGTGATGAAGAAGCGAGTTGTACCCTCTTATATTTATAGGGAATCGTATAATAGGTTTCAAAACCTTAAGTAGGGTAATAGGAGTGTAGAGGAGTACCACAAGGAGATGGAGATAACATGATTAGAGCAAATGTAGAAGAGGACCATGAGGCTACAATGGAAAGATTTTTGGCTGGATTGAATAGGGATATACAAAAAGTGGTAGAGTTGTAGAACTATGTTGAGTTGGAAGACATGGTACATATGGCCATTAAAGTTGAGAACCAACTCAAGAGGAAGGGTAGTAATACTTCTTGGTTTAATTCTAATGCAGGCTCATCCAGTTACAAATCAAACTACTGGAAGAAGGAGGAGAAGCAGCCCATTTCAAAGTCAAAATTAGAGCAAAAACATGACATGACCAGCCTTGAAAACCAAGGTAAATTTGATTCCTCTACTCATAGAAATCGTGATATAAAATGTTTTAAATACGAAGGCAGGGGTCACATTGCTAGTCAATGTCCAAATGGACGTGTCATGATCATACGTGATGG
The DNA here is from genome assembly GCA_024138025.1 of Combretum micranthum. Lineage (NCBI taxonomy): Eukaryota > Viridiplantae > Streptophyta > Magnoliopsida > Myrtales > Combretaceae > Combretum > Combretum micranthum. The sequence goes on from JAMXBD010001560.1 coordinate 135,838, forward strand.
AGAGTATGAGACTGAAGGGAGAAAGTGAGGATGAAGAAATGCCACCTTTGGAAGATATCAGTGATGAGGAACCCACTTAGGGTAGACTAATGGATGTAGTGATACGTGTTTTAAGTTCACAGGTGAAAGAAGAGGCTGATTCACAAAGAGAAAATATTTTCCACACTCGTTGCTATATCGGTGATAACATTTGTAGTTTGATCATTGATGAGGGTAGCTGCACAAATGTTACTAGTGCATTCATTATGGATAAATTGGGGCTTAAAACCACTAACATGTGAATCCTTATAAGTTACAGTGGTTGAATGATAATAGAGAGACTAGGGTAACTAAACAAGCGAAGATTGCTTTACACATTAGAATGTATGAAGATGAAGTGTTGTGTGATGTCATACCAATGCAAGCTTGTCATGTGTTGTTGGGAAAGCCATGGCAATTCAATAGGAGGGTGATTCATGATGGCTTTTCAAATAAATATACACTTGTTCACCATGGTAGGACTCATAGTCTCAAGCCCTTGACTCCTAAATAAGTTTATGAAGATCATATACAATTGCAACAATCTTGTGGGAAACACGAAGAGAGTGAGAGGCAAAAAGAGAGTGAGGGCACAAAAGAAAAAGAAAATAAAAAGGCGAGGAAGGCTAGAATGAGTGAGAGAGGCCAAGTTGAAAGGGAATCAACTTTGGTGGTGACCGAAAAGGAGAGTGCAGCCTTGCAAAAGGAGAGTTGTGTGGTTAGAGTGAGTGTTGTGAGGCGAGCAATGGTAATGAAACAACCTATGCTGTTGATTATTTACAAAGAAACTTGTTTGAATACTAACGAGTTCCTTGACACTTTGCCTAGTACTATTGTATCTCTTTTGCAGGTTTATGAGGATATCTTTCCTAAGGAAATCCCTAGATGATTACCTCTAATCCGTAGAATAAAGCACCAAATCGACTTTTTACCCAGAGCTACAATTCCAAATAAACCGGCTTATAGGAGCAATCCTAAGGAGACTAAGGAGCTTTAAAGGCAGGTTCAAGAGCTGATGGAAAAGGGACATGTGAGAGAGAGCATGAGTCTGTGTGCAGTATCGGTGATTTTTGTGCCTAAGAAGGATGGATCATGGAGGATGTGTGTTGATTGCCGAGCCATTAACAATATCACACTAAAGTATCATCATCCCATCCCTTGCTTAGATGATATGTTGGATGAATTGCATGACTCATGTGTGTTTTCTAAAATTGATTTAAAAAGTGAATATCATCAGATTAAGATGAAGGAGGGAGATGAGTGGAAAACCGCATTCAAAACAAAGTATGGCTTATACGAATGGTTAGTTATGCCCTTTGGCTTAACTAATGCACCAAGCACTTTCATGAGATTGATGAACCATATTTTGCCTACTTTCATTGGAAAGCTTGTGGTTGTCTACTTTGATGATATTTTGATCTATAGCATGAATTTGGAAGACCATGTGAAACATTTGAAATCTGTTCTTAATGTGCTTCGAAAGGAGAGATTATTTGCTAACCTTAAGAAGTGCACCTTTTGTATAGATAGACTTATATTTCTAGGCTTTGTTGTTAGTGCACAGGGAATACAAGTAGATGAAGAGAAGGTTCGTGCTATCTAGGAGTGGCCTAGTCCAACGAATGTGAGTCAAGTAAGAAGTTTTCATGGACTAGCTAGCTTCTACAGGAGATTTGTGAAGGACTACAATAGTATTGCTGCACCAATCACTGAAGTTATCAAGAAGAATGTGGGCTTCAAATGGAGAGAAGATCAAGAGAAAGCTTTCAAGTTGATAAAGGATAAGCTTACGCAAGCTCCTTTACTTGCTTTACCTGCTTGAAATTGAGTGTGATGCTTTAGGTTTAGGGATTGGAGCAGTGATGATGCAAGAAGGACGATCCATTGCGTATTTTAGTGAAAAGCTAAGTGGGGCAGCCCTGAAGTACCCTACTTATGATAAGGAATTATATGCATTGGTTCAACATTACTTATGGCCAAAGGAATTTGTGAATCATACGAATCATGAATCCTTGAAGCATGTGAAGGGCCAACAAAAATTGAATAAGAGGCACGCGCATTGGATAAAGTATATTGAGACATTTCCTTATGTCATTTGCTATAAGCAAGGTAAGGAAAATATTGTTGCTGATGCGCTTTCTCGTAGATATGTCTTAATCTCAACACTTGATGCTAAGTTACTTAGTTTTGAACATGTTAAAGAATTTTATGTTGTAGACCAAGATTTTGCTGAAACTTATGCAAATTGTGAAAAGATTGCCTATGGAAAATTCTTTAGACATTATGGTTATCTGTTTAAAGAAGATAAGTTGTGTATTCTAGATTTTTCAATAAGGGAGTTGCTGGTGAGGGGAAGTCATAGTGGTGGATGATGGGTCATTAGCAAAGACTTTAACTGTTTTGCAGGAACATTTTTATTGGCCCCAGATGAAAAGAGATGTTGAGAGAATTTGTGAGAAGTGCATTACTTGCAGGAAAGCTAAATCTCGAGTACAACCACATGGTTTATACACTCCATTACCTATTCCTAATGAGCCTTAGGTAGACCTTTCTATGGATTTTGTGTTAGGATTGCCTAAGAGTAATAATGGTAAAGATTCTGTATTTGTTGTAGTGGATCAGTTTTCTAAAATGGCACATTTTATTCCATGCAACAAAACTAATGATGCTTCTCATATTGCAGATATATTCTTTAGGGAGGTTGTTCGACTTCATGGTATGCTTAGAACAATTGTGTTTGATAGAGATGCAAAGTTTTTAAGTTACTTCTAGAAGACCTTATGGAGTAAGTTAGGGACTATACTATTATTTTCTACAACTTGTCATCCACAATCTGATGGTCAAACTGAGGTAGTAAATAGGACTTTATCTACTTTGTTAAGGCTATCATTAAGAAGAACATTAAAACTTGGGAGGAATGTTTACCTCATGTGGAATTTGCTTATAACCATGCAATTCATTCTGCTACTAAATATTCAACATTTGAGATTGTGTATGGTTTTAATCCACTGACTCCGTTAGATTTGTTGCCTTTACCTATTTCTGAATTTGTTAATTTAGATGGTAAAAAGAAAGCAGAGTTTGTTAAGCAAATTCATGAAAAGGCCAGGGTTAATATTGAAAGGTGAATAGAACAGTATGCTAAGCAAGCTAACAAGGGACGAAGTCAGATGGTGTTTGAACTCGGTGATTGGGTTTGGCTACACATGCGCAAGGAAAGATTTCCTGAGCAAAGGTGTTCCAAGTTGCTTCCAAGAGGCAATGATCCTTTTCAAGTCTTAGAGCACATAAATGATAACCCTTACAAGCTTGATCTATCAGGTAAGTATATAGTAAGTGCTACTTTTAACATTTCTAATTTAAGTCCTTTTTATGCAGGTGATGAAGATTTGAGGACAAATCCTTCTCAAGAGGAAGGGAATGATGGAGTTGTGGCAAGAAGTCCAAGGGTAGATCCAATTGTGATGCCACCTAAATCGGCTTCAAGGACCCGAGCTAAAAGATTCAAAGAAGCTATCAACGAGTTGATTCAAAAGATTCAAGAGGAGGAGACACAATTTCAAATCATCCGGAATGAATCCAAGCTAGTCAACATCATTAAGTGAGCCCGGGGACGGATCAGAACAAGTTTGAAGCGAAATGGACCAAAGCTGGCAAGTAAACTGCCAGCCGATCTTGGATTGCCACTGGCTTAAATGTAATGGAAGCCAACATTGAAAACGAAGATGTCAGACGGCCTATGCTAGATTACTAAACGCCGTCGGCCTTGAAGCTTATGCTGCCGATGTATGGACTCAAGCCACCGGCCTTTATGCCGGTGTAGACTAGAAGTTGCTTTCATATTTTAATTCCAATTTAAAGGCCACCAGCTTTTGTGGTGAAACGATTTATTTTTTATTATTTATCTTTTGGTTTTCCTTCTTATGGTTATATAAACTCCTTTGGGTTGTACGAACAAATCAGATTATTTTGAATGAAAATTAAGAGTATTTCTCTTAAGTTCTTGAGTGAACTTTTTCTGAACTTATCGGATCTAATCCGTGGCGTTCAACCTTCGACTTATCAATCAAACTTTCCATTCGTGGTCACCATACAAACACGAACAATTTTAGGATTGAAATCCAACGTATTGGTATCGGGTTACGTCGAAAGATTGGCATGGTTCATATCACCTTCCAAGATTGAGATGATAGCTAATTGGCCTATACCTCATAATGTTCGATAATTATGTGGGTTTTTGGGTTTAGCTAGCTATTATTGCTGCTTCATACATGGTTTTTGGTTGATTGCTCATCCACTCACTCAGTTATTGAAGAAGGATAAATTTCATTGGGATAAGAAGGAACAGGTTCCTTTGAAGCACTTAAACAAGCCTTAAGCAATTCTTTTATCTTAAGCCTACTGGATTATTCAAAAAGCTTCATAGGGAAAATAGATGCTAGTGGTGAGGGTATCGGGGCAGTACTAATGCAGGACAAGCATCTGATTGCCTACGTTAGTAAAGCTCTTGCTCCAAAACATAAAGGGTTATCATTTTATGAGAAAGAATTGATGGCATTGGTTTATGCGATAGACAAATGGAGGCATTATTTGTTGGGTTTCCGATTCCTCATTAGAACTGACCATTAGAGCCTAAAATACTTGCTAGAGCAAAGATTGGTACACCTTGTCAACAAAAGTGGCTTGCAAAACCCTTAGGGTTCGATTATTCAATTGAATACAAGAGTAGGCACACTAATGTAGCAACAGATGTTCTATCTCGGATTGATGGAAATAAATTGAATCAATTGACTCTACGAGCTTCAACACCTAAAATTATGGAAGAGGTGAAGCTGAGTTGGAGGCTACTAGGTGGTTATGAAGCTATTTTGGAGAAGTTAGAGTAAAGAGAGCAAGCGAAGAATTTTACACTTACTGATTCTATCTTTAGATGTAAAGGCAAGGTAGTTGTAGGGCCTTCTCTTACTCTAAAAAGGAAGCTTTTGCAGTTGTATCATGGCAGCCCTTAAGGGGGCATTTAGGTGCGTATGCTACTTACAAAAGGTTATCCATGGTGTTTTATTATGCTAAACTTAAAAAAACAGTGAGGGAAGTTGTAAGGGAGTGTGATGTTTGTTAACGCAATAAATTTGAAAATGTTGCTAGTCTAGGGTTGTTACAGCCCTTGAATATTCTTAATGGTTTTTGGTAGGAAATTAGCATGGATTTTGTAGAGGGATTGCCAAAATCCAATGGAACGAAAGTCATCATGGTGATTATGGATAGATTAAGTAAATATAGCCCTTTTATGGCTTTGGTCATCCTTATACAGCTTCAATAGTAGCTCAAGTCTACTTGGATCATGTGTTTGAACTACATGGTTAGCCAGAGACCACAGTTTGTGATCGAGATTTGATATTTGTGAGTAATTTTTTGTGTGAATTTTTTCGTTGCAAGGTGTTACACTAATTATTTCTACAGCTTATCACCCCTAAACTAATGATAAGACGAAGGTTGTTAATAAGTGTTTGGAAACCTACTTACATTACATGACTTGAGAGTATCCTACACGCTGGATCTCTTATCTACCCCTAGCTAAATGGTGGTACAACACAAACTATCACCCAAGTAAGAAAATGACCCCATTTCAAGTTCTTTATGGCAATCTTCCTCCTCTACACTTGCCCTATGTTCCAGGGGATTCAAGGAACAAGATTGTTTAGTTGATTTTGTCAAAGAGCAAGGATACTCTTAAGGTGCTACGATTCCATTTGAAATGAGCTCAAACCCATATGAAACAGCTAGCTGATAGGGACAGAAGTGATCGACACTTTAGGGATGGGGACATGGTTTTATTGAAATTACAACCTTGCAAACAAAACACTTTATGATCATCAAAGGTTCACAAATTATCTACCAAGTGTTATGGGCCATTTAAAGTAAAGGAAAATATTGGTTATGTAGCTTATTGACTTGATTTGCCAAAAGAGTTCGGCATCCATCCAACTTTTCATGTCTCTCAATAAAAGCATTATCATGGTCCAAGAACAGATCTGTCACTGGTGCTACCTGCAACAAGCAACGATCTAGAGTTAGTTCCAACTGCCATCTTAGATAAAAAACTTGTTAAAAGAGGAGATAGGGTTGTGATAATGGTACAGACCTTGTGGCAAAATCTTTCTCCTGCTGAAGCTACATGGGAATATTATCATGATATAATTCTTAGATTTTTGAATCCACCCTTGTGGATAAGGGTTTCATACGAGGAAGGGAATGCAATAGGATTTCTTAAAAATGTTGAAGTAAACAGAGAAGAAAGAAGTGGAAGTCATAATGAGTTGTGGAAAACAACTATTTTAGACGGGGATGTTCTAGAGGATTGCGTACAAATAGGAAAGAAAGCAAATAAAAGTGGAACTTGTGGATGTAGGCCCTTGCCAATGGGCCTGAACCAAAGAATGAGGAAGTTCGGTATTTAATATGGGTTGTTACATAAACTTAGCCCATTAATAAATATACGCATAGTAGTATTAAGTATCAATATACATGATCTGCATATTGTAGGTTGTTAGTAGAATCGTTTTGTTATGATATATCTAACCATTTTGCTGATGTGGCAACATTACACATGTCACACGGTTATTACAGTATCTTAGGGAGCTCATATTAATACAGACGGTGTAATACAAAAGAATATGAAAAGGAAAAATACAAAATTCCATTGCTCCCAGATTCTTGCTTGTATTCGGGTAAGATCGCTTGTATTCGAGCACTGGGAGTGTGTGTGGAGCTTGTATTCGAGCCTGAGTGATTGTGTGTTTAGTTTTCTCGAAATTTCCATAGCTTCTTGCTGCATCTTTCTCAATCCCATCCTGGACTGCAAGCGAGCCATCGCACTGAATATCGACGACAACGAAGGCTATTGCAGTGTCGCTCAATCTCATCGTGCCCCCAGGACAGTGAACTGAGGTCTTGAAAGCCTGCAAGCGAGGCCATGAGATTGAACCTAATGTTGATTATTACTGGTCTTTATGGTACGAATAAGGTTGTCAAGGAGGTGCCAGAAGAGGAAGGAGAGGTTGTGGAAAGCAAGGAAAAGGTGTGGGTACATAATTTCTTTTTCCTCTTTCTTGAAATTGATAATTATCTGATTCGTCCAGAAGTTTAATGTAGTTGTGGTTATGTATTATCAATCTGATGCAGGATCGTAGTCGTAAATCATAGAAAATATTGAATTGCAGCTGATTTGTTTGCCAAAAAGAACTTGGGTGATGTTTTGATCTGTATGTTAAGTAGTCACTTCGTCAATAGTTAGATTTGAATATGTGAATAACTTGTTTGCTTGGACGATGTCAAGTTGGGAAACCAGTATGGTAATAAATTCTAGAGAGATTTAAGGGTAGATTGTGAAATGTTGACATGTCTTGATCATTAACAGACCAAATTCCACATAGAACTATGTTGTTTTCTGTTTTTTGTTGGCAATTGTTTTCTTTTATAATTCTTTAAGTTAGCAATCTGCTATTTGCAGAGGAAATAGGAATGATGGATATTTGTTGCATTTTATGTACAGTTTTCTGATTGTAGACAACCCAATCTCCATCTTCACCGTATGGTCCTTCAAGTAATGTAACGTAATGCTTCTTCTTAAAGACTACAATATCAAACAACAGAAGCCACTTACCTTTTGTACTTGTGTAATTGTTTGCTGTAATTGTTTGTTGTAATATGGAAGATATATGGCAATAAATAAGTGCTACTCTGCCCTTTTCAGAACCTAAATAGCAAAAGATCCCACTTGTACTGGAGATTTATGAGGGTTTCATGACACTTGTGGTTTTACTTGATTGTCATTATTATTTTTTTGCATCTTGTTCAAAACTGTAATCAGAATGAGGATCAGGCTAAAGGTCGTGATGAGGATATGAAATATGGAAGAGAAGTTGGAGCTGATTTTCCAGGGAAAAAGTCAGTAGAATTTATTTAAAAAGCCGCTTCCATGGTAAAATGGGTAAAATCTTCTGGGGAATTTGAGCAACTTGTTGACATTCTTCATGAAGCTTTGACAATAATATTAGAGGAAATTGACAATATTGGGAAATCCCTCAAGCAGCTGGAGCACTATAATTCGGAGTTAGATGCAGAACATCTAAAAAAGGGTAATTTATAAATAGACATATCTCTGGGTATATTTTGCTTGTATTCCTTGTCAAGATTATGTTGTTGGCTGCACTTGAAGCTGATCTTAAAATTCATCGTTTGAACAGGAAATGAATGTTTCGAGCAACATTTGTATTAGGTGGCCTTGGAACATTATGCAGAATCATTGAGGAGAAACCAAAAAAATTCCAAAGTATTGTTGTCCATCATTATTTGTATATTGTGGTAGAAATTGCACCAAGTAGATTGTGGCAGAAATGCACTTACATAAACATTGTTATGTTATATTGCAGGCACTTTGGAGTAAGCCTGAGTGTTATATCATACTAAAGGAGTATACCAATGTCCTGGAGGAAGCAGAAAAGTACATCAATCTTGATCCTATTAACCCAGAAGCTGTGGAAATATTTATGAAGGGACTCAAATACAATCTGACTAACATCATTTTGCATGGTCGCATACAATGATATTTGCTTGATCAATGAAAACCAAAATTGAGCCTTTGACTTATTGCATTGAATCAATCACAATAGTCAAATGCTCACATATCCTCCTTTTTTTACAATGCAGGCTTGGTGCTCCTGAAGTCTCCAAATCGAGTGATAATCCCTATCCCCAGAAACACCTTTAGATAACACTAGATCGCTTTCTCTTGGATAACATACCATTTGTAGAGGTAAACCTGGAGAAGCAAGAATCGAAAAACCGGAGTGGCATGATAAACTGCATAGGTGGAATTTAAAAGTATAGCTCACGGGATATGTGTGCTCTTGTAAAGTCAGGGCAGAGTATGAAGTTGTATTGTCACAATAAATAGACTGTATGTGTAGCTCATAGTTTGGTTCAACATGGCAGAACCAAGCATATTAGATAGGCATTCCATCAACGAGAAGTATTGTCTGAATGCTTACTGGAAGAAATATAGCAGATGTGTTGGTTAAGAAATACATACTAGATGAGATAATTGGTTCTTGCGTAGAATTAGATGCATAGGATATCGAGAATTTCTTGGCAACTAGTAAGACACCTCATTGAATTTCTTAACCATTCATGCATAGATCAAATTTAGATAAGCATAATAGCAGAAAAGTTGATGTCATCACTTAGAATACTCTAAACCTTATGGTTGTATATGCCGGACTCCTCTTGATATGCACAAAAGAGGATATGACCAAAGTGGGGGATGTTATATGACCATTATGAGTCCTCTAATTTTTATCCTCTTGTAGGCCTTTGCTATGCCCTTGCAGTCACAAACTTGAAAGAAACTCAGCGCGTACTCTCTAGGTTCCAACTTGTCCAATTTTTTTATTCTACCCAATAATCTGACAATAAATTTAAACAGATTCATGGAATAGATGACCCAAACTGAATGGAAAATTGCACCCCAAAATGCGGTCTACGCAACTCTTCTAATGATTGAGTTTGATTCCCTATCCATTGAAGCACTATGGTTTTATTACACATATTAACCACACTTTGCTTAAGGAAAAAAATAAAATTCTAGCGTTTGATTTTGATTGACTTATTCTACTTTACTCGCATTAAATCTAAATTACTTTTAGCTTAGATCACATGGTATGACATGAAATACCATAAGAAGATTGAGAAAACGTATTTAGTTATAACTACAAGGTTATTATCTTGTCCTATCATATTTTTTGCCCTTTCAAGTGTTCCAATTCAAGTTTTTGTTTGGTCATCTTCTAGTACTGATTTAGTCCCTTCTTTCTTCTACAGTTTCATATAATGTAGCTGAACTTGATCGTTTCTTCCTTCTATATATTTATATATTTCTTTATTAGTGATAACAATATGTATTTTGCTCATGTTAAATGCTTGTTAGAGATTCTCCACCTTATTGAATTGTTTTGGAGCTTTGGCATTTTGTCACTATCTCATTTGTAACATGCATAAGTATAATGAAATTAGTCAAGGGAGACATAGTTACTCATAATATAGCTCATTAGGCCTTATAATAAACTATTATTATTAGAATTCATATAACAAATCATAGGAAATAACCATCTCTAAAATGTTTAAGATTAAAATTACAAATCAGATAGTCTATATAGTTATTTGGAAAAACTACAAATACACCCCTTTTGCTTCATATGCACTTAGATACGTTTAGTATGCAAGAATGAACCAGGAAAGGAATCGTGATTCTAGTTCTATTCTCATTCCCATGTTTGGGAGCAATTTTAAAAGCCATGATCTTGTTTCTTAGGAATGGTTAACTCTGGCTTTGAGGGGAATTCAATTTTGACTTTGAGAAGAGGAATTGTGATTCTATTACATCCTTATTAATGTCAATTATTTAAATTACCTGTTTATTCAACCTTTAATATATTGTCTATAATTATTATAAAGGATTTCTTTTATAAATAGACAATTCATTCCATTCCATTCTATGAACGTACATAAACATATGAATCGATTTCATAATCCCTTACTCATTCCTCCTTCGATTCCAATCTATTCGATGTACCAAACATAACATCGCTCCTTATCTTTGAAATAAAGCATTTACACTTAAAATCTTAGTTTATACATTTTTTTTTTTTGTTTTTTCTAACTCATTTATTTGGGGAAAAATATTACACTTAAATAACTGTTGTCATGTTATATTGCAGCCATATAGGAGTGCTGAGTGTTATATCAGACCCAGGGAGTATACTAATGCCCTTTGGGAAGCAGAAAAGAACTCTTATCTTAATCAAATGTGTGATTGTAAAATGGTATTTTTTTTTTTTATCAATAAAAACAAAATTGAGCCTTTAACTTGTTTTATTGAACCCTTCACCACAGAAACGCTTAGAAGACATTTTTTCTTTCTTTCTTCTTCTTCTTCTTCCTTTTTTTTTTTCCTTTTTTTTATTAATGATATATGTGATAATTTCTAGCCCCAGAGAACACATCTAGAGAAACCAAATGAGATTCTTTTTGCTTGTTACTCGAGACTAACTTCATTTTGCACCAATAAAGAATCCATTTTGAAATTTCAGCTTATTGAAACATTGTTTTTATAATTTTGATGCATATTTGAAAATTTATTCGTAGGCTATTGTATAGAATAGCATGGGCAATGTAAATTATCAAGTTTTTGCTGTTGTAAATATAGGTAGTGTATTTTAAAATGAAATGATTTTACTTTTGTCTCAAATTGCTTGGAGCCGCATCTTTACCTTAATTTATTAATCATTTCTTTCTTATGCGCCTTTAAAATGCATGTGGAAAGGGATGGCTTGAATTGGCTAAAAGTTTCAATCTAGTGCAAATTGGTCTCGTCCACTCATCCACCCACACCCCAAAACCGTAAAAAGAAAAAAAAAAAGCCTTGATAGGACTATTATCCACTGCTATACTAGTTATTGTCAGATCTAATGATTGCAAAAGGACTAGGATATCTTACTTGTGAGTGTTGTATGCCCATGCTTCAGCCTAGAGAAGAGCATTTTGGAGCTGTAAATAAAACACCGCAATACCTGAAAAGAAGCCCATGGAAGCGAATTTTAGTTAAAATGGGAGGATATATTGAGTTAGATGCTTATTCAGATGCAGACTACATTAGCTCTGTCTGCTTTGTATGTTTTACGTTTCTTAGATTGTAGCCTTGTAACATAGGGGAGCAGAAATCAAAGTGTTGTGGCATGATCAAGTGCAGAAGTGGTTCAAGGAATATTTGGGCTTTTGTGGATCAAAGTAATTCTTAATGACTTTGGAGTAATTAAATCTAGCTTATAGCGTGCAGATCCTTTTTGTTAATTTCTCTCCTAGCTTATGCTTTGTTTTGTGTTGAAAAGCTTTGTACCCTTGGGTTCATTTGATCAAGGAAAGCAAAACTGGACCTTTATCTAGTTCTATTGAATCAAAATGTTCTCTCTTTTCCTTTTTGCTTGTTCCTAATGATTCTGCTCTAGTCTTACCATGGACGGCTCCTAACCTTGATGCTATAGGAAATTGAAAATATTTGCTTTAGAAATTGTCTTTGCATACTACATACTTAGGATTTAGAGTTCTGCAATGTGTCAACACCACCACCATGAGAAGAACAAATACAATGTAAAAAAGGAATCCTAAAAATGACGACTCATTGATTATTTAACCAATGCAAAGGGATAGTTAGACACTCGATGGAAGAAGGTTGTCATTGCTCAATGCAAGTGGTAATTTCTAGATTCATTTACTTCATGCTAAAGTACTCCTTCATTTTCTACCGGAAGCATAATTTTCTTAGTAAGGTAATTTATCCACTTACTGGTCGCTTTACGTTTAAGGAAATTTCATTGCCAACATGTATAATAAAATTGCAAATTGTATTTTTTAATAGGCAATTCGTATGATCTTATACCCATAAAGCATCTTTGGAGCAATCAAGTGGAGATGCTTGTTACTCAAAATTATCTTTGTATATGTCGACTACTTTTTGTATACAAAAAGAGAATATGAACAAAGTGGGGAAGTATTTTCCCAAGGTAAACCCTTTTAGTCATTTACTATTGTCATCTTATAAGCCTTTGCGTTGCCTTCACGGTCACGAGATTGGAAAGAACACACATTGTGGGGCTATCAGGGTCCCAACTTGTCTACTTCAATTTTCTGATCATGATGATGTAAGTATGCTTTCTACCTTTTTTTTCCTGAAGAAAAATCCTCTTCTCCTTCTGTGTGTGTTCATAGAATCGGACTAAATCAAACCACAAAAGTCATGCCGAAAGTGGATGGAAGTTTCAATGGAGGACCTACACTCAAATCATCAAGTCATCTAATTTAACAGGGGTCAAGTCACCTAGACACTTGACCATGATGAAAATTATTTTACTAAATTCTTAATTACAAGTAATCTCTAAACTTTATAAAACATTTCAAAAACTGGTACCATATGATCTAAAATTGCATTACTTAGTAAAATAAAAAAGAAAATAGTTCCTACATTACTTAGAAAAAGAAAAAAAAATGCTAGGTAATTTTACATGCGAAGACCTTATAAAGGAACACTAATGGGTTTGATACCATATATAATCAAAATCTTAAGATGTAAGGTTAACGACTCTTATCTCTTATAAATCCTTCACACAATTCACCTTGAGTTGTAGAATGACTTAAACTGAAATGTAAATTGATCCCCAAAATGTGGTCCTATGCAATGCAACTCGATTAATGATTGAGTTTGACTGTTAATCGTTGAAGCAATTTGGTTTTATTCCATATATGAACTAGACTTCGTTTTTTTTTTTCAAAAGGAACTAGCTCTATCTTGCAATTTTTATTGACTTATTTTACTTTATTCACATTAAATCTAAATTACTTTTAGCTTAGATCATGGGTATATGAACCACCATATAAAATTAAAATTATGATACAATTAAACACAATTACCTTATTACTTGATTACTTATGTTCTATATTCAATTTTATATGCTTTTAACAGAAACACGAATTTGATACAAAAAGATAAAATAAAAATAAAAATAATAAAAAACCACATAAATCAGTCAATCACACAAAGCGCGAGCCCTAAATTTTGAGCTACACAGGACTTAAAACATAGCCACCTAATGAAAGCTATTTGTTCATTTTGGTTTCATTGGCTCTTCATTTTTCGAACAATTCATGCATTCATACCAAAGTATTGTAGTTTTTTTGAGGTAAGCCCATCAAGTCGTTTTTTTTGTCATCTTCGTAGTCTTTGCCCTACGCTTACGTTCACGGCCATGACTCATGAGGTTGCAAAATACATTCGCATCCTAAACACTTGATCATGATGAAAAGTACTCCTTTCCTTTATCCCTAAAGAATAAATCCACATCTTCATCAAGGGCTTTCCAATAAACTGATCATGATGAAAAGTATGTTTCAATACGAGTGTTTGCATCATTAATAACTTAAAACAAAATTCATTCTTTTACTTCTTTTCTAAGAAAAAAATTGAAAATCTTAGAATTAAGTCTGATCGGATCGTGTTATGGGTTCCTTAAAACCCTATCGAGTCGACTTTTGGAAATGATAAAAAAAAAACACCGATAGGATTTTTTTGGGTTCTAGGACACCTCATTAAGAATGGAGTCAAGTTCGGGTTTCAAAAGACCTGTCCCAAACCCTCTCTGGTTGCATTTCTAACTTAACCATAATTCGCGGTGTTTTAAAAGCTATTGTCCTCTTTGGTGATTTCATTTTCTCTTATTCTTTATTTTTCCAAATGATTCATGCATAGATCTAATTTAGACAAATGCAATGAATGATCTAACTTTATAATTGTATATGGGGAGGGGACCGCTATTTTTTTGCACAGAGGACATGACAAAGTGAGAAAGTTTTTATAAGGTAAACCTATTGAGTCCTCAATTTTCACTGTCTTGTATGCCTTTTGCCTTGTCCTTATTGTCACAATGTTGGAAAAAACAACACTTACATTGTTGACTATTGAATTTTCTAACTTGTTCGGTTTCCTGATTCTACCTATGATTTAGACATGGTACTATTATACTTCCATGAAGATTGGTAGTGGTTGAAAGCTAAATGTCTTGGCATGGTTATCAAAATCGCAAGCCAATTCATACATTTCTACGAGTTTATAGTTGACGTCATTATTTCATTTCAACTCATTTATAAAATCGTTGTTGGTTTCTCTCAATCAAGGATTTTGATGATAACAAAAATTAATGAAATAACGATTATTTTGAGTATGTTTTATCAGAAAGTTATCCAGAAAGTTTATTCAAGAGGATTCAAATATTTATGATAAGTCAGAAGCTTAGGCAGAAGGAACATCTATTATGAACAAAGGAAAAAATGATAAGTCAGAAGCTTAGGCAGAAGGAATGTTAGTTATGAACAAGTACACAGATGAAAAGCAGAAGGAATGTCAGAAGATACGATATGAAGAAAAACAAAATATTTGATATGATGAAGACCTAGCTCCAATGATTAAATATATTTGGGAAATATATTTAATCTGTTCCACAAAAGTTGGTTCATAATCCATAGGGTATTTTATTTTCTAATTAAAATAAGATGAGAAAGTTTAAGTAATTTGAAAATTAATTTGGGATAAGATTATGCAAGTAATGTTCGGATATTTTTTTTAATACATATACAAGATTTTAGGAGCTTGTTCGAAGTCAGAAATTCATGAAACAGAATAATAAATATCCCAGGCGTGATACTTTGAACAGATTCAAGACGTGATCAACAAGAGGAATGTTTGAAATTGTTTGTTTGAGATATTCATGCAAGATTGTAGAGATTTGAAGTTATCTCACTTCGAGGAAGCTTATCAGACGATTCAAAATTCAAATCCAGATGAGGATAGACTTGAAGAGATATTGTACTCGACATATCCGGAACAAATCTTCATTTTTGCGAGAAATCTGGAAAACAAGTTAATCTGGAACGCAGGAGATTGTTTTCAAGTGTTGAGAAGAAATATATACGAACAACTTAAATAAATAGAGGGCAGAACGTAGAACAAAAATAACGAGAATTAAAAAGTATTCAAGAGCGAAATTACTGTCACTATTTTCATTGTTCCTTCGTATTGTTCAAAAACCGTCGAGGACCTTTACTTTATTCTCCTCAGATTTTGATAAATTTTTTAGTGATTGTGAGTTGCAAGTAGGCTCAGTAGATTGGTTGTTGAGAGAATCAAGCTGAGTGAATTGTGAACTTCTTGTAACTATTCTTATTTATTGGATTAGTGGAACAATACCGGTGTGGATTACCGGTGACCCTGGCTTGGAGCTAGAAGAGAGGATTGACGCTCAAGGCGGAACCTCTATAATTCGTTTTGCATTTCTCTCTTACTCATCTCTCTTTAATTTGTGTAATTTTTATTTGTTTTATTGCATTTGATCGTCAGTCAGAAGGTTAATCAGAGAGTGTTGTTCTTATTGTTCTTGAGTCAGAGAGTTGGTCAGAAGGTTCCGAGAAAAAAGTTTTCAAACTATAGTTTAAATATTCGTGAGATTATTCATATAGGATAATTTTGGTTTATTATTTTTAAAGAAGTCTTTCATCAAATTCATTTATTTTATAAAGATCAAAAGCCATTTTATTAGTATAACCAAGTGTGTGAAAATTTGGTCAAAATTTTTATTATAACCAATTCACCCCCCCTCTTGGTTATCATTTCGGGACCAACAATCGTTTCTTGAGTAAACTCGTGTAAACTCATAATTCTACATAGTAAAATTAGTAGTATAGTAATTTTATACATTTTTATTCTATTTGAACTTTAAAAAAGCAAGTAATTCAGTATGTTTAAATTTTGGAATTTTTGGTTTAGTTCTTGATGTTTATCTTAAGATAACCTAAATTTAGATTTTTTTTCTTTTTTTTTTCCTTTGTTTTTTTTTCCCTTTTTTTAGAGGGTTATTTTCTTCTAGGATGTATACTTTGATATTTTGATTGATTAGAATG
The DNA here is from genome assembly GCA_024138025.1 of Combretum micranthum. Classification (NCBI taxonomy): domain Eukaryota; kingdom Viridiplantae; phylum Streptophyta; class Magnoliopsida; order Myrtales; family Combretaceae; genus Combretum; species Combretum micranthum. Next base: position 152,416 of record JAMXBD010001560.1, read on the forward strand.
AAAATTGAATAAATATATAAAGTGTTGTATTTTACCATTTTTAAAAATTTGCTATATGTAGTATCATAAATTTAATGATTTTCATGTAAATCTATAATGAACATGCAAATGTTCATTATTGTGTAAAACTAGCTGTCCACACATAATAATTTGAATGATTTGCAATACTTGTAAATAATTGTAGATTGTGAATCATTAGTTAATGTAAATAATTATTGTAATTATCAGGATTATATTAAACATATTAACGAGAGTATGTGAATTATGATCGGTTAAACTTAAATTATGGCTATATGTAACTAAATTAATGTTGAATTTTTTAATTTCATCATCTATTAAAAGTTTTATGGTACAGTAAGCAAATATATAGTTTTTACAAGCGAATTTACAATAGTTGTAGAATTTTACAATTCTACTTTTGATTCAATGGACCCCTAGCCATTCTAGATAAAATTTTGAGTTTAACAAGGTCATATGATAAGCATGCTTTTCTAAAGTGTATCCCTAAATAAAAATCCTCTTCTTCATCGGGAGGTCTTCATTGAATTGGACTTAATTGTGCATTCTTTACATTGTGATTCAATTCAAGATTTTCAAATCAAGTAGATTCGAAAGCGGTTCCACTTATCACCATAGCAACAAGAATATGCAAAAATAGGGAATGTGAAATGAAATATTAGACGAAGAAAGTGAAATGGTATACAACAAATTGAATGTCTATTACGTTGAGTTATTTATACTATTCACTATATAACAATTCCAATCTATATTGTGTTTACACAAACACTAAATATAATAAATAAACATATCTTCACATCTCCCTCAAGTTGGAGCTTTTCGCAAGCCCAACTTGATTCGTATCGCTTGTAATTTGGTAGCCTCTAATAACTTAGTAAAATGTTTGCCACTTGGTACATAGTTGAAACATAGGCTGGAGAAAGAAATATTGATTGAGTATAGTCACGAACAAAATGCAAATCGATGCCTATATGCTTTGTTCGACCATGCTACATTAATTTTTTACTATTAACAACATAGATTTGTTATCACAACACAACAACACCAACAAATCCACTGGAATATATAAGTCGTGTAAAATATAAGATATCTCACAGTAGCTCTCTTTATTTGCAGTAGCAAGTGCATGATACTTTGTTTTTGTTGTTAACATCAGTGGGTTGCTTTTTCGTTTTCCATGAAACCAAACTACTCCTAAGAAAACGCAAAACCCATATACAAATTTTCTATCAAGATTGGAAGAATCCTATTTGGAAACAAAAAACCACAAAGCCAAAGCTTGTTATTGGAAGGATAAAACAAGCCTAAAGTAGAAGAGCCTTTCAAATATTTAAGCAAATGAAACATGGCCTTCAAATATGGGCAAAAAATAAAGGATTAAATGCAAAAATACCCTTGGAACTTTAGGAGTGAGGCAGATTGACCTCCTAAACTTAAAAAAGTGAGGTTTTTAACCTCATAACTATAAACAATTTACAAATAAGGACATTATATATTATTCTATCCCAAAAGTACAAAAATCATACTGCTCTAGTATTTTTATGTACAAAAAACATACGGGGAATGTACAAAAATTGTATAAAAATAGGATAGGAAAAAAGGACGAGATGTCCTTATTTGTAAATTGTTTACAGTTATAGGGGGTGAAAAGCCACACTTTTTTAAGTTAATGAGTCGTCCACCTCACCTTTAAAGTCTAGAGGGTATTTTTGCATTTTCCCCTAAAAGAAATTGGTTGAGTCTATGTATTGCACAAGTAATGTCTAGTCTTGTCATGGTAATATAAAGTAATCTATCTACTAGTTTTCGATAGTATGAAGGATTGGAAAGTATATCCCTAGTCTAGTAATCAAGCGCAATTCATTGGGCAAAGGAGATGCAAATGGCTTCACCCTTATCATGCCAACATCATGAAGATCATCCAAAATGAACTTGAAATGAACTTGAGCTGATTAGCTATCATGCCTTATGCAACCCTATAAAGTTATAACTACAAATTGCATACCAAAGTGTAGGTCTATGCAATGCACCTCGGTACATGATTGAGTTTGATTCCTTCTCCATTGAAGCAATTTGGTTCTATTCCAAATATGAACCACACTTTGCTCAAAAATAATAATAATGAGAAAAGAAAGAAAGAAATAATTCTAGCTTTCGATTTTGATTAACTCATTCTACTTTATTTCCATTAAATCTGAATTAATTTTAGTTTAGGTCACAAGCTACAACATGAAACACTACAAGTTACAATTATATCATCAATGAACATGATTAGCTGATTACCTTATAACTTTTTTATTATTTGTGTTCTATAACTAATTTTATATACTTTTCACGCTGAGATGAATTTGATACAAAAAAAAATTAAAAAAAAACACCAAAAACCCCACTAAATTTTGAGCTACATAGGAAGACTTAAAACATAAACAACTCGTGAAAGCTATGGGTCCATCTTGGTGATTTTATATTCACTTATTTTCCATTTTTCAAATTATTCATGTATATAACTGATTTAAATGAGTATATAGAATTAATTGTGTATGGCAACTATTCTTTATATGCATTAAAAGAGGATATAACCAAATTGAAGTAGTTTTTCTAAGGTAAACCCATCCACTCATCTACTTTTGTCCTCTTACACTTCATTATAAGAAAATTGACATTTAAAGATAGAAATTTTGTGATGGAAAAATCGATAACATAAGATATATTTCTACAAATGAAATTAATGATGATGCTTTTTGTGATGGAAGTTAGATTTAAAAACAGAATTTTTATCTCTAAAACCCACTTTTCTTGTAGTGCTCAATAAATTGCCCTCAAGTTCATGGTCATGAGGTTACCTAGAAAAAGCTCGCATCATTTTTATGATTCTACCAAAGATACTGACATGGCACTTGTTTCATTTCATGAAGGTTCCTGGTGATTGGCAGCTAATTACTTGATCATGGAGAGTACTCTTCCTTCCCTTTATCGCTGTAAAATCCACATCTCCGTCAAGGTGGTTATTGTATCAAATATGAATTGAATCGCATTGCTTAATATGAAAAAAATAGTTTTTAACTTGTGTAGGAGAATCTTTATTCCATCTTCAATTAATTGTCTTATTTTTTTTTCCCATTTATATTAAATAGTTTTAACTTAGAAATTCTAAATTTACACCTATTGATGTATACAATTGTGTATCGCAAGTAAAGTTCATTTGCACGGAAGAAGAAAGAGATGCTCTGATCAACTTCAAACAAAATATCACTTACTGCTAGTCAACTTTCTTTCGTTTCATGGACTGGCGACAATTGCCAGCATATTTCCTCTTCAAGTTTTAGCTAATGAACTTCGTTTCTACTGAAAAAAAAAAAAAAGAAACATTTATCTTTGCTTATCCACATGTCATAAAAATGGAAAAAAAACACTGGCATCGATACCTTAATTTTAGTGAAGATTTTGATGTGGTATTGTTATTATTTTCATAAAGATTCATGGTGGTAAGCATACACACTTGGTCATAATGCAAAATATTTTTCTACTAAATTCTTAATTATGAGTAAACTCCAAAATGGATAAAACCATTCAATTACTTGTACCATATATATGATCTAAATTGCATTACTTAGTAAAAGAAAAAAAAAAGTTTCTGCATCACTTAGTAAAAGGAAAAAAAGTGCGAGGTAATTTTGTATATGGACCTTATGAAGGAACACTACTAGATTTGATATCATATATAACCAAAATCTTAAGGCGTAACGTTGATGACTCTTCTCGCTTATAAATCCTTCATGTAATTGACTTTGAGCTATTTAATGACCCAAAGTGAACTGTAAATAGCCCCCCAAAACGTAGTCCTATGCAATGCAGCTTGGTTAATGATTGAGTTTGATTCCTATATCCATTGAAGTAATTTGGTTTTATTCCACATATAAATCATACATTGCGTCAACAGCCTTATAACCTAGTAGCATCTCCTGTCGTATCTCAAGTGGCATGTTCCAAGTTCAAATCTCTCTTCCCCTTTATAATGGTAAAAATTAAAAAATAAAAAATAACACTTCGCTTAAAAAAGAAAATAAATAACTTTAGCTTTTGGTTTTTTTGACTTATTTTACTCTAGTCACATTAAACTCTAAATTACTTTTAGTTTAGATCACGAGTATGACATGAAACGCTATATAAAGTTACAAATGTGATACAAATAAACACCATTACCTTATTACTTGATTGCTTATGATCTGTAACCAATTTTGCATACTCTTAACACAAAGACGAATTCGATATGAAAAGGAAAAAGAAAAAAAAACACACACACACACACAAAAGCCAACTGCTAACACAAAGTGCGAGCCCCAAATTTTAGCTGCATAGGAGGAATTAAAACATGGCACCTAGTGTAAGCTATGTCAATTTTGGTTATTTAATTTTCATTGGTTCTTCATTTTTTTTTGAATAATTGACGCATTGATTTGATTTAAACTAGTGTATAGAGTAGCTTGACTTTATAACAGCATATGGGGACCATTCTTTACAGGCATTTAAAGAGGATGTGACCAAAGCATTGTAGTTTTTCTAAAGTAAACCCATCAAGTCATCTTATTTTGTCATCTTCTTAGTCTTTGCCCTGCTCTCACGTTCACGTTCACATCATTTTCTTGATTCTAACAAAGATACTGACATAATGTTTCTATGAAGTTTCATGGTGGTTAGCAGCTAAAGACTTGATCATGATGAAAAGTATTCTTTCTTTCCTTTATCCCTACAGGAAAATATTACATCGTCATGAGGCTTTTCCAATAAATTGATCATGATGAAAAGTATGTTTCATTTGTAATCTATGACTGGTCTGTATTGTCTAATATGAACCAAATCGCATTGCTTAGAAGGAAAAAATAGTTTTAAACTTGCGTATGAGAATTTTGTTCCAACATTAATTAATTAACAAATTTTACTTTCTTCCTATTTAGAGTAATTATTTTAGTTTAGAAATTCTAAAATTTACACCCATAGGAAAAAAAAAAAAAAAAAGATGCATACAATTGCGTATTAAATGGGTGAAAGATACTTAATTTTTTTTAAGATAAATTATAAAAATGTTATATGTGTTTTTGCCTTTTTGCAAAAAAAATGACATGTGATTTTTTTTTTTTTTTTACAAAGAACTTATCTAAGTTTTATTAACAAGTGTTAATGTTAGTTAATGAAATTAAAGAGACACATGGTAGCAATCTATTTGTCTAACATTATTAATTTAATTTAGGAATATTATTGACTTAAATTTAAATAAAAAATTAACAATTGTCTTAAAAATTTTAGAAAATGAAAAAAAGGGTAAAAGTAAATTAAAAAAAGAAACACATCAATGCACCAATTGATTGTTTCCTACAATCCAAAGTGAGAGGATAGCCACTGGCCAAGAAGAAAGACTGCTTGTGCTCAACTCCCATGGTGGCTCTTGTTACCCGACTTTAAAGTGGTCAAAACGGTTAAGGGGAAAAAATTAAAAAGGAGGAGCATGACAAGCCCCAGTTAGATGTCTTCAAATTTGGAACTATCATTCCGATACTTTATTTTCCTTTTTATCCGATACATGAGCAATCACGCATTATCGAGGACAAGAAAGGTAAGGATGGAAAGAAGAGTTCAATGAAAATGGTTGTTCATATGAGCCCTTGAAGTCCCAAGGCGTAAACTTGCTTTTTCAAAATCTAAATTTCTGATTAATCAAATTTGAAATGTTTGTTTTTTCTTTTTTTTTTTTTCCAAGAACTCAAAAAATTAGAAAGTCTTCAGTGGCGGAAAAATGAAAACAATCTTGCGATTGGGTTTTTTCTAGTCTACAATTCTGTGGGATATTTCAGAACTCCACTACGTATCATTAGGATGCCTTTGAATCGAGATTTAGATGAAGCTATTGCTATTTTTAATTTTAATTTTATATTTTCTCTTTTGTTCTTTTCTAGAATTTTTAAGATAATTTTTATTAATTCGATTATTTAAATTTATTTAATAATATTGTTACACTAAATTGATTATGTTAGACGAATAGATTGCTGATATGTGTTTCTTTAATTTTATTAATTAATATTCACATTTTTTAATAAAACTCAGGTCACTTCTTTGTCTAAAAAAAATTATAGATTACTAATTTTCCAAACCAAACAATAAATTTACGGATTGATTCAAGTCTATTTGCGAATATGTTCATGAGCCTAAATGAGATTGTTTATGAGCTGGTTCACGAGCTTAAATCAATACTCGAGCTTAGCTCGTTTAGATAAATGAGCTTTACTTTCGGTTCGAGTTCAACTAATTTAGATAAACAAGCTTTACTGTAGGCTTGAGCTTGGCTCATTTACTAGTTGCGTTTGAGTCAAGCCAAGCTCAAATAACTTAGATTATTTGCTGCCTTAGATTTGCCGGTGCCCATCACTCAATGCGCAGTTCATGGAAAAGAGATTAATTGAATCTTTTCTCTTTAATATTTTCCAGCAAATATGTCAACTTTTGTATAGGATCATAAGAGGTTTTCTGTTTCCATTAAAAAATAATTCTATTTCTATAAATTTCTATTTCTTTCTTAATCATTATTAATACTTGAAAGTGATGGTTTATGTCAAAAAATACCTATAATATTGTATCACGGTTACTTTACTCTCTCTCCCCTTCTCTCTCTCTTATATTCTCCATTAATGCTTTTTTTTCCTTTTAATTGTTATAATTAGTTATTTTTTATATACTCTATTGTTCTCACTCTTTTCTCTCTCTAAATTTTTTTAATAAAACTATTATTACTTTATTTTTATTTTTATTTTTAGAAACAAAGTGTGAGTATATCATACGCTAATTGGATGTGATGTCCGAGTGCCGGGGTCAAGGGGTTGGAAAACATTAGGATCAAATAAGTTTAAAAAATAAAGATAAAGTTACAGGTGGCAAAGGGACATTTTTTTTGTAGTAATGAGAAGACGGAGTGAACATTACGTCTATTTTGGTCCAAAAAGAATAAAAAAAAGAACAATATGTCTGCAATACATTAAAAATTTTCCAAAATATGGATAACTTAAAAATAATTATTAAAATTCACTATCCACTGTAAATTAAGCATACAAAATGGGATATTGAGAATTTTATATAAATTGTGTGCATTAACAGCGATACAATATTTGACAAGCATTCCAATGGATTAAGGAAAAAATAATAATATTTAAAAAAATTATATTAATCCAGATAAATAATAATCTTAAAAATAAGTAAGTTGACCTCGTCTTTTGAAGAGATAAGGTTAAGAACAATCTCATCTTTTTAAGAAACGGGATCACTATAGAGGATCATTTATTTACACTAATTTTATTTTTTGAAAAAGAGGAGATCGATAACTTATATCCTCGTTTTTAAGAAAAAAATTTATTCCTAGAGTTGTTTTTTGATTTGTGGAATTTTTTTTAAATGTTATTATGTTTTTGGTTATCCCGCATTCCAATATCGCTGTCTAGAAGCACAATATAATTTTCGTACATATACCGCATTATCGCGATTTAGCAACCATTCATTCTTGACAGGATTAATGACCGGTCATTGCGCCTATCATCGCGGTTAGCGGTGGCTTCATTTTTGGGCAGAGAGAGGGGGCAGAGAGAGAGAGAGGCAGTGAAAAAGAGAGGGAGCAAGAGAAGAGAAGAAAAAAAATAAAAAGAGATGAGCTTGACCGTCCCGTGTCTGAGTGAACAGTGCCGCTCATGTCTACTACACGACACAACGATCCAGAGAGACTGAAAAAATTTTGAAATTAACATATGGCTGATATATATAATATATACTCTATCTTATGAATACGATTTTAAAATTATATTCATATAATTAATTTTTATTATACTCATTTAAGTAATTACTTTTAAAAAGATTTTATAAGAAATAATTTCTGAGAAGATGGATTCAAATACGCCTTTTAAAAAATACATCTTAGTCAATTCTCTAATTTGTGTCGGCTTGTAATTATTAGCTTTGAAATAGTTAGCAAAGACAGTTGGGTTTGCATGTTTTATAATTTTTCATTATGTCTTTATTTTTTTTTTTAATTTTGTATTTTTTTTCTGATGTTATGTACTTAAGAATGTGTGATATTATTTACGAGATTATAGATCACTTATACTAGGAAATTGTTATTTTATTAAATCTATTATCAAGGACCAATTGAAAATTTACACGTGTTAAGAATGAACTTAAAATAATAAGAAAGTTTGTGGAAATCTGTGTAAATTCTAGAAAGTTTTAGTACTTAAATAGATGCAACTAAACGAACAATGTCGCCTAGTGTTAAGGACTAAGGGAACAATTTTTCCTTTTCTTACTTAAATTATTCTGTAACTTGCAGACTCTCGTACTTTAATTTGCTCTATATATGCTTAGACTCTTTATATTTGTAATTGTGTCGTTTGACCTAAAATCTTTATAAAAGGTGTTTTTGGATCCTGTTTTATTCTCTTTAGGGATTTAAAAAAAAAACCTATAATACTATTTGCCTTCGGATAAAATAATTTTAAAATATTAAAAGAACTTTTATTATTTTAATGAGAAAAATGACCATGTGAGAGTTACAGACTACTTTTTTTTTCCCCTCTCAAAGATTAAAGATCTAAATACATAACCAAATATATATGAAGGAAAATTTCTTGGTCCAGTTTTTTTTTTCCACCTATTGAACCGTTTATGCTAATTATTATATTTATTTTTAGTTTAGATCATGAATATGACATAAAACACTGTATAAAATTACAAATGACACAAATAAACACAATTACTTTATTACTTGATCACTTATGATCTATAATCAATTTTTTGTACTTTTAGCACAAAGAGAATTTGATAGGAAAAGAAAAAAATAGAATAACACAAAAAACGACCGCTAACATAAGTGCGAGCCCTAAATTTTTAGCAACATAGGACGAATTAAAACATAGACACCTAGTGAAAGCTATTTGTCCATTTTGGTTATTTAATTTTCATTGGTTCTTTATTTTTAAATCATTGACACATTGATCTGATTTAAACCTGTGTATAAAGTAGTTTTAACTTTATAGTTGCATATGGGGACCGTTCTTTATATGCATTTAAAGAGGATGTGACCGAAGCCTTGTAGTCTTTTTGAGAAAAACCCATCAAGGTCTTGTTTTGTCATCCTCGTAGTCTTTGCGCTGCCCTCATGTCTACGTTCACGTTCACATCGGCATCATTTTCCTGATTCTACCAAAGGTACTGACATGATACTTATCATGTTTCTATGAAGGTTCATGGTGGTTGGCAACTGAACACTTAATCACGATTAAAAGTGTTCTTTCTTCCCTTTATCCCTAAAGAAAAAAAAATTCACATTTTCATCGAGGCTTTTCCAATAAATTGATTACGATGAAAAGTATGTTTCGTTTATAATATGCATCATCGGTTCTATTGTCTACCGTATAAAGGGGTTTGATATTTATATATAATATGAACCAAATTGCATTGGTTTGAAGGGAGAGAAATAGTTTTAAACTTGTGTATGAGAATTTTATTCCAACTTTAATTGATTAACAAATTTTACATTCTTCCATTTAAATTAATTATTTTAGCTTAGAAATTCAAAAATTACACCCATTAAAAAAAAAGAAAGAGAGATGTATACAATTGCATATCAAATGAGTGAAAGATACTTAACTTTTTTTAGGGTAAATTACAAAAATGTTAATGTGTTTTTTGTCCTTTTGCAAACAAATAACATGTGATGTTTTTTTTTTTTTTTTAAACAAAGAACTGACCTAAGTTTTATTAACAAGTGTTAATGTTATGTTAGTTAACTAAATAAAAGAGATACATGGCAACAACCTATTTGTCTAACACAATTAATTTAATTTAGGAATATTATTGAATTAAATTTAAATAAAAATATTAACAATTATCTTAAAAATTCTATATTTTCTCTTTTGTTCTTTTCTAGAATTTTTAAGATAATTTTTATTAATTTGATTATTTAAATTTATTTAATAATATTGTTACACTAAATTAATTATGTTAGACGAATATATTGCTGATATGTGTTTCTTTAATTTAATTAATTAATATTCACATTTTTTAATAAAACTCAGGTCACTTCTTTGCCTAAAAAAATATTATAGATTACCAATTTTCCAAACCAAATCATAAATTTACGGATTGATTCGAGTCTATTTGTGAATATGTTCATGAGCCTAAATGAGATTGTTTATGAGCCGGTTCACGAGCTTAAATCAATACTCGAGCTTAGCTAGTTTGGATAAAGGAGCTTTACTTTCGGTTCGAGCTCAACTCATTTAGATAAACAAGCTTTATTGTAGGCTTGAGCTTGGCTTATTTACTAGTTGCGTTTGAGTCAAGCCGAGCTTAAATAACTCGGATCGTTTGCGGCCTTAGATTTGCAGGTGCCCATTACTCAATGCGCAGTCCATGGAAAAGAAATTTATTGAATCTTTTCTCTCTAATATTTTTCCTGCAAATTTGTCAACTTTTTTATAGGATCGTAAGAGTTTTTCTATATCCATTAAAAAATAATTCTATTTCTATAAAATTCTATTTCTTTCTTAATCATTATTATTACTAGAAAGTGGTGGTTTGTGTCAAAAAATACCTATAATATCGTATCATGGTTACTCTACTCTCTCTCCCCTTCTCCCTCTCTCTTATATTCTCCATTATTTCTTTTTTTCCTTTTAATTGTTATAATTAGTTTTTTTTATATACTCCATCGTTCTCTCTCTCTTCTCTCTTTAAATTTTTTTTAATAAAACTATTATTAGTTTTAATTTTATTTTTATTTTTATTTTTATTTTTAGAAACGAAGTGCGAGAATATCATACACTAATTGGATGTGATGTCCAAGTGCCGGGGTCAAGGGGTTGGAAAACATTAAGATCAAATAAGTTTAAAAGATAAAGATAAAGTTACAGGTGGCAAAGGGACATTTTTTTGGTAGTAATGAGAAGACGGAGTGAACATTACGTCTATTTTAGTCAACAAGGAATTAAAAAAAAAAAGAACAATATGTTTGCAATACATTAAAAAATTACCAAAATATGGATAACTTAAAAATAATTATTAAAATTCACAATCCACCGTAAAATTAAGCGTACAAAATGGGATATTGATGATTTTATATAAATTGCATGCATTAACAGCGATACAATATTTGAAAAGCATTCCAATGGATTAAGGAAAAATAATATATTTAAAAAATTTATATTAATCCAGATAAAAAATAATCTTAAAAATAAGCAAGTTGATCTCGTCTTTTGAAGAGATAACGTTAAGAACAATCTCATCTTTTTAAAAAACGGGATCACTATAGAGATTATTTATTTACACTAATTTTATTTTTGAAAAAGAGGAGGTCGATAAATTATAGTCTTGTATTTTCAAGAAAAAAGTTTATTCTTAGAATTGTTTTATTTATTTGTGGAATTTTTTTTAAATGTTATTATTTTTTTGGTTATCCCGCATTCGAATAGCGCTGTCTAGAAGCACAATATAATTTTCGTGTTTGACTAAGCAGAGCCACTCAGGTCTAACGTTCCAGAGAGACTGAAAAAATTTTGAAATTAACATATGGCTGATATATTTAATATATATTCTATCTTATAAATACGATTTTAAAATTATATTCATATCATTAATTTTTATTATACTTATTTAAGTAATTACTTTTAAAAAGATTTTATAAGAAATAATTTCTGAGAAGATGGATTCAAATGCACCTTTTAAAAAATACGTCTTAGTCAATTCTCTAATTTGTGTCAGCTTGTAATTATTAGCTTTGAAATAGTTAGCAAAGACAGCTGGGTTTGCATTTTGTATAATTTTTCATTATGTCTTTATTTTTTTAATTTTGTATTTATTTTTTCTGATGTTATGTACTTAAGTATGTGTGATATTATTTACGAGATTATAGATCACTTATATTTGGAAATTGTTATTTTATTAAATCTATTATCAAGGACCAATTGGAAATTTACACGTGTTAAGAATGAACTTAAAATAATAAGAAAGTTTGTGGAAATCTGTGTAAATTCTAGAAAGTTTTAGTACTTAAATAGATGCAACTGAACGAACAATGTCGCCTAGTGTTAAGGACTACGGGAACAATTTTTCCTTTTCTTACTTAAATTATTCTGTAACATGCAGACTCTCGTACTTTAATTTGCTCTATATATGCTTAGACTCTTTATATTTGTAATTGTGTCGTTTGACCTAAAATCTTTATAAAAGGTGTTTTTGGATCCTGTTTTTATTCTCTTTTAGGGATTTAAAAAAAAACCTATAATACTATTTGCCTTCGGATAAAATAATTTTAAAATATTAAAAACTTTTATTATTTTAATGAGAAAAATGACCATGTGAGAGTTACAGACTACTTTTTTTTTTCTCCTCTCAAAGATTAAAGATCTAAATACATAACCAAATATATATGAAGGAAAATTTCTTGGTCCATTTTTTTTTCCCCTATTGAACCGTTTATGCTAATTATTATATTTATTTTTAGTTTAGATCATGAATATGACATAAAACACTGTATAAAATTACAAATGACACAAATAAACACAATTACTTTATTACTTGATCACTTATGATCTATAATCAATTTTTTGTACTTTTAGCACAGAGAGAATTTGATAAGAAAAGAAAAAAAATAGAATAACACAAAAAACAACCGCTAACATAAGTGTGAGCCCTAAATTTTTAGCAACATAGGACGAATTAAAACATAGACACCTAGTGAAAGCTATTTGTCCATTTTGGTTATTTAATTTTCATTGGTTCTTCATTTTTAGAATCATTGACACATTGATCTGATTTAAACCAGTGCATAGAGTAGTCTTAACTTTATAGTTGCATATGGGGACCGTTCTTTATATGCATTTAAAGAGGATGTGACCGAAGCCTTGTAGTCTTTCTGAGAAAAACCCATCAAGGTCTTGTTTTGTCATCTTCGTAGTCTTTGCGCTGCCCTCATATCTATGTTTACGTTCACATCGGCATCATTTTCCTGATTCTACCAAAGGTACTGACATGATACTTATCATGTTTCTATGAAGGTTCATGGTGGTTGGCTGCTGAACACTTAATCATGATTAAAAGTGTTCTTTCTTCCCTTTATCCCTAAAGGAAAAAAAAAATTTCACATTTTCATCGAGGCTTTTCCAATAAATTGATCACGATGAAAAGTATGTTTCGTCTATAATATACGTCGTCGGTTCTATTGTCTACCGTATAAAGGGGTTTGGTATTTATATATAATATGAACCAAATTGCATTGGTTTGAAGGGAGAGAAATAGTTTTAAACTTGTGTATAAGAATTTTATTCCAACTTTAATTGATTAACAAATTTTACATTCTTCCCATTTAAATTAATTATTTTAGCTTAGAAATTCAAAATTACACCCATTAAAAAAAAAGAGAGAAGATGTATACAATTGCATATCAAATGAGTGAAAGATACTTAACCTTTTTTTAGGGTAAATTACAAAAATGTTATATGTTTTTTGTCCTTTTGCAAACAAATAACATGTGATGTTTTTTTTTTTTTTCCCCAACAAAGAACTGACCTAAGTTTTATTAACAAGTGTTAATGTTATGTTAGTTAACTAAATAAAAGAGATACATGGCAGCAACCTATTTGTCTAACACAATTAATTTAATTTAGGAATATTATTGAATTAAATTTAAATAAAAATATTAACAATTATCTTAAAAAATCTATATTTTCTCTTTTGTTCTTTCTAGAATTTTTAAGATAATTTTTATTAATTTGATTATTTAAATTTATTTAATAATATTGTTACACTAAATTAATTATGTTAGACGAATATATTGCTGATATGTCTTTCTTTAATTTTATTAATTAATATTCACATTTTTTAATAAAACTCAGGTCACTTCTTTGTCTAAAAAAATATTATAGATTACCAATTTTGCAAACCAAATCATAAATTTACGGATTGATTCAAGTCTATTTGTGAATATGTTCATGAGTCTAAATGAGATTGTTTATGAGCCGGTTCACGAGCTTAAACCAATACTCGAGCTTAGCTAGTTTGGATAAAGGAACTTTACTTTCGGTTCGAGCTCAACTCATTTAGATAAACAAGCTTTATTGTAGGCTTGAGCTTGGCTTATTTACTAGTTGCGTTTGAGTCAAGCCGAGCTTAAATAACTCGGATCGTTTGCGGCCTTAGATTTGCGGGTGCCCATTACTCAATGCGCAGTTCATGGAAAAGAAATTTATTGAATCTTTTCTCTCTAATATTTTTCCTGCAAATTTGTCAACTTTTTTATAGGATCGTAAGAGTTTTTCTATATCCATTAAAAAATAATTCTATTTCTATAAAACTATTTTTTCTTAATCATTATTATTACTTGAAAGTGGTGGTTTGTGTCAAAAAATACCTATAATATCGTATCATGGTTACTCTACTCTCTCTCCCCTCTCCCTCTCTCTCTCTTATATTCTCTATTATTGCTTTTTTTCCTTTTAATTGTTATAATTAGTTTTTTTTTTATACTCCATTGTTCTCTCTCTCTTCTCTCTTTAAATTTTTTTTAATAATACTATTATTACTTTTATTTTTATTTTTAGAAACGAAGTGCGAGAATATCATACGCTAATTGGATGTGATGTCCGAGTGCCGGGGTCAAGAGGTTGGAAAACATTAAGATCAAATAAGTTTAAAAGATAAAGATAAAGTTACAGGTGTCAAAGGGACATTTTTTTGGTAGTAATGAGAAGACGGAGTGAACATTACGCCTATTTTGGTCAACAAGGAATTAAAAAAAAAAGAACAACATGTCTGTAATACATTAAAAAATTACCAAAACATGGATAACTTAAAAATAATTATTAAAATTCACAATCCACCGTAAAATTAAGCGTACACAATGGGATATTGATAATTTTATATAAATTGCGTGCATTAACAGCGATACAATATTGAAAAGCATTCCAATGGATTAAGGAAAAAAATAATATATTTAAAAAAATTATATTAATCCAGATAAAAAATAATCTTAAAAATAAGCAAGTTGACCTCATTTTTTGAAGAGATAAGGTTAAGAACAATCTCATCTTTTTAAGAAACGGGATCACTATAGAGTTCATTTATTTACACTAATTTTATTTTTTGAAAAAGAAGAGGCCGATAAATTATAGTCTTGTATTTTCAAGAAAAAAGTTTATTCTTAGAATTGTTTTATTTATTTGTGGAATTTTTTTTAAATGTTATTGTTTTTTCGGTTATCCCGCATTCGAATATCGCTGTCTAGAAGCACAATATAATTTTTGTGTTTGACTAAGCAGAGCCACTCAGGTCTAACGTTCCAGAGAGACTGAAAAAATTTTGAAATTAACATATGGCTGATATATTTAATATATATTCTATCTTATAAATACGATTTTAAAATTATATTCATATAATTAATTTTTGTTATACTTATTTAAGTAATTACTTTTAAAAAGATTTTATAAGAAATAATTTCTGAGAAGATGGATTCAAATGCACCTTTTAAAAAATACGTCTTAGTCAATTCTCTAATTTGTGTCAGCTTGTAATTATTAGCTTTGAAATAGTTAGCAAAGACAGCTGGGTTTGCATTTTGTATAATTTTTCATTATGTCTTTATTTTTTTTAATTTTGTATTTATTTTTCTGATGTTATGTACTTAAGTATGTGTGATATTATTTACGAGATTATAGATCACTTATATTTGGAAATTGTTATTTTATTAAATCTATTATCAAGGACCAATTGGAAATTTACACGTGTTAAGAATGAACTTAAAATAATAAGAAAGTTTGTGGAAATCTGTGTAAATTCTAGAAAGTTTTAGTACTTAAATAGATGCAACTAAATGAACAATGTCACCTAGTGTTAAGGACTAAGGAAACAAATTTTTCCTTTTCTTACTTAAATTATTTTGTAAATTGCTGACTCTCGTCCTTTAATTTGCCCTATATATGCTTAGACTCTTTATATTTGTAATTGTGTCGTTTGACCTAAAATCTTTATAAAAGGTGTTTTTGGATCCTGTTTTATCTCTTTTAGGGATTTAAAAAAAAAAACCTATAATACTATTTGCCTTCGGATAAAATAATTTTAAAATATTAAAAGAACTTTTTATTATTTTAATGAGAAAAATGACCATGTGAGAGTTACAAACTACTTTTTTTTTCCCTCTCAAAGATTAAAGATCTAAATACATAACCAAATATATATGAAGGAAAATTTCTTGGTCCAGTTTTTTTTTTCCCCTTATTTAACCGTTTATGCTAATCATTATATTTATTTTTAGTTTAGATCATGAGTATGACATAAAACACTGTA
This sequence comes from Combretum micranthum, assembly GCA_024138025.1. NCBI lineage: Eukaryota > Viridiplantae > Streptophyta > Magnoliopsida > Myrtales > Combretaceae > Combretum > Combretum micranthum. Next base: position 168,805 of record JAMXBD010001560.1, read on the forward strand.
TAAAATTACAAATGACACAAATAAACACAATTACTTTATTACTTGATCACTTATGATCTATAATCAATTTTTTGTACTTTTAACACAACGAGAATTTGATAGGAAAAGAAAAGAAAAAAAATAGAATAACTCAAAAAACAACCGCTAACATAAAGTGCGAGCCCTAAAATTTTAGCAATATAGGAGGAATTAAAACATAGACACCTATATTGAAAGCTATTTGTCTATTTTGGTTATTTAATTTTCACTAGTTCTTTATTTTTAGAATCATTGACACATTGATCTAATTTAAACCAGTGTATAGAGTAGTTTTAACTTTAGCTGCATATAGGGACTGTTCTTTATATGCATTTAAAGAGGATGTGACTGAAGCCTTGTAGTCTTTCTTAGAAAAACCCATCAAGTCGTCTTGTTTTGTCATCTTCGTAGTCTTTGCGCTGCCCTCACGTCTACATTCACGTTCACATCGGTATCGTTTTCCTGATTCTACCAAAGGTACTGACATGATACTTATCATGTTTCTATGGAGGTTCGTGGTGGTTGGCAGCTAAACACTTAATCACGATTAAAAGTATTCTTTCTTCCCTTTTCCCTAAAGGAAAAAAAAATCACATTTTCATCGAGGCTTTTCCAATAAATTGATCATGATGAAAAGTATGTTTCGTTTATAATATGCGTCGTCGGTTCTATTGTCTACCGTATAAAAGGGTTTGATATTTATATATAATATGAACCAAATCGCATTGGTTTGAAGGGAGAGAAATAGTTTTAAACTTGTGTAGGAGAATTTTATTCCAACTTTAATTGATTAACAAATTTTACATTCTTCCCATTTAAATTAATTATTTTAGCTTAGAAATTCAAAAATTACACCCATAAAAAAAAAAAAAGAGAGAGAGAGAGAGAGATGTATACAATTGCATATCAAATGGGTGAAAGATACTTAAACTTTTTTTAGGGTAAATTACAAAAATGTTACATGTGTTTTTGTCCTTTTGCAAACAAATAACATGTGATGTTTTTTTTTTTTTTCCTCCAACAAAGAACTGACCTAAGTTTTATTAACAAGTGTTAATGTTATGTTAGTTAATGAAATAAAAGAGATACATGGCAGCAACCTATTTGTCTAACACAATTAATTTAATTTAGGAATATTATTGAATTAAATTTAAATAAAAATATTAACCATTATCTTAAAAATTCTAGAAAATGAAAAAAAAAAGGTAAAAGTGAACTAAAAAAAATACAGAAACATATGAATGCACCAATTAAGCTTTTTGTAATTTATCCTATTTTATTATAATTCAACATGATTGATAAGTAAAAAGGCCATTTTAAATACCCATAAAATGGAATAATAATAAAAAAACAATTAAAAGAATTGTCACGTACTCATATCCAAGCATATTATCCAGGGCCCTTATGGACCAAGTAGGATAAGTTACATAGTTTAGCATTTTAAAAAAAAAACATATTTTATGTATGAATTAAATGTTAAAGTTATATGTTAAGTTCATTCAATTATCTTGTACAGTTAATTTAGAATAGCATTTACAAAAATTGCAATTATGAGTACTCTACTCTCCACTCTACTCGTCTTATTCATCTCGTAAGTGGATGGAAGTTTCAGTGGACCACCTACACTCAAATCATCAAGTCAACGGTTGACTTGTCAGGACCCACTTCTTCAGTTTTTGCCACCTAAAGAGTAGCATAAATATGTCTCCTTACTTACTCCTATCACAATATTAATACATAAGTTTTATCTAGTTTTCTTTCCGTAACAAAGTTGTTTGTCCTCGAAATGGCAAAATTTTGCTTCACTAGTTTTCTTTCCGTAACCCCACTATTATTATTATTATTATTATTATTATTATTCATGCTAAGTACTTTGCAGTTTTCTCTTTGCAGCAATGTAACGTTCATTTGCTCGGAAGAAGAAAGAGATGCTTTGATCAACTTTAACCAAAGTATCACTTACATTCCCCCCTTTTCAACTTTCTTCCGTTCATGGACTGGCAACAATTGCTGCAAATGGAAAGGTGTTATTTGCAATAGAGTCAATAGCCATGTTGTCAAGCTAGCTATAACACCACCACCATGGCCTTTGTATGAGTTATACAAAGCTACAGAGCTTAGTCCTAGTTTGCTCAGATTGCGATACTTAAACCACCTAGACTTAAGCGGAGTTTATTTCATGAATGCCACAATTCCTGAATTCATCGGAGAAATGAAACAGTTGAAGTATCTCGACATTTCATTTGATCACTCTGATAGTATCATTCGTGATGTCCATCATCTAGGAAATCTCACAAACTTGGAATTCCTAAGTCTACGATGTCCCTTTCTTAGCGCAGTTAAAGATGTTGAATGGCTTTCTCATCTTCGAGCAATAAAACATCTTTACTTAGAGGACGTAGATCTTGGAGGAACTCATGGCCTGGTGAAGACCCTAAACTCGCTTCCGTCGTTGTCTTTTTTAACTCTGTCATCGTGCTATCTTAATTACTCTCATCTGCATGCTAATTCTTATTTTAATTTTAATTCCACCACTTTTCCTCCAAAGCTTCAATACTTAGACCTTTCGGACAATTCCTTTGAAGGTCCTATCCCCAGTGCATTTCAGAACATGACTTCTTTAAAAGTCCTCAACCTCTCCAGTAACTCTTTCAATGGAATGGTCCCGAGGTGGTTTGGGAAATTTAGCGATCTTATCCATCTTAATCTTTATGATAATGATTTTCAAGGTATTGAAGGTGGCATTTTTTCACTCCTGAGAAATCTATCGAATCTGAAGACACTGAATTTAGGAAGAAATAAGCTCCAATGGGATCACATGTTTTTGAATGATGGAGAGTCGCCATTGAAGAAATACAACTTAGAGGAACTGCTTCTATCAGAGAACAATCTTGTCGGTCCTATCCCAGTGACTTTGGGATCATTGTCAAACCTAGCCGCACTTGATCTTTCTTATAATAAATTTGTTGGGTCAATTCCAGATTCTTTAGGGAAGTTATCATTATTACAAGTGTTGGATCTTTCTGGTAATCGTATGTTGAGTGGCATCATTCCCGAGTCATTAATGAACCTAGGTGCTTTAAACTCCTTGGATCTATCAAGTAACAATCTCACCGGTCCTGTCCCAGTGACTTTGGGATCATTGTCAAACTTAAGCACACTTGATCTTTCTTATAATATGTTGAGTGGCATTCTTCCCGAGACATTAGGGAGCCTAGGAGCTTTACAGTACTTGTATCTATCTAATAATGCTTTGAACGGAACCATCCCAGATACTCTCGGTCGACTTTCTAAACTTGTTGGGTTATATTTGTCCAGCAATAGATTAGAAGGCATAATCTCCGAAGTCCACTTTTCAAACCTTTCAAATTTACTGGTTTTGGACTTGAGTGATAATCCCTTGACATTGAAGGTGGATCATCAGTGGGTACCTCCTTTTCAACTCGAAGTCATCAGGTTGGGTTCTTGCAAGATTGGAACTACAGGATTTCCTCAGTGGATACAAACTCAGAAAGAGGTTAAATATTTGAGTCTCTCCAATGCTCATATTTCTGGGACAATTCCTGATTGGTTAAGTCACATTAATGTTTCTACAATAGATCTTTCACACACAACCAGCTTACTGGACCCATGCCTAGATTAGTTTTGCCGAATCTAGGTGTGTTAGATCTATCTAACAACTCCATTTCTGGACCCCTCCATGAAGACATGGGTGATATGTTACCGTCATTAGTTGATTTGTACCTGAACAACAATCATGTAAATGGAACTATTCCATCATCTCTATGTAAAATTAGTGATTTATCTGAAATAGATCTTCGAAGGAATATGTTATCAGGAAGTATCCCGGACTGCTGGGGGTCCCAAAGTCTTTATCTCATCAATTTTTCATATAACAACTTATTCGGAGTGCTTCCATCTTCTACTGGATCCCTACCCTCTCTCGCATCACTACACTTGAATGACAATGGTCTTCATGGAGAGATTCCAGCATCATTGGCAAATTGTCAACACTTGGTCGTCTTAGATCTTGGTGGGAACAATTTTAGTGGCCGCATACCACCATGGATTGGATTACAACTTCAGCGAATTCAAATTCTTAGAATGAGAAAGAACAACTTCAACGGAACCATTCCTCCACAACTTTGTTCTAAGTTGAAGCTTCGGGTCTTGGACTTGGCAGAAAATAACCTACAAGGAAGCATTCCTCGATGTTTCAAATCTATGAAAGGCATGCAGACAATGCCACCACGAGCAGATTACTCAACTTATAATAGAGCAAATCCTAGTGGTCTGGCGGCATATTGGGATCGAGAGAGAGCAGTAGAGGTCATGAAAGGAATAGAAATGGAGTACACAGCAGTACTACGATATGTCGCTGATCTTGATCTATCAAGCAATTATTTGAATGGATCGATACCAGAAGAATTGACATTGCTTTCTACACTGCAAGGTTTGAATTTGTCGTACAATAATTTTTCAGGAAAAATTCCTAAAAGAATTGGAAATATGAAGTCACTGGAGTCTCTTGACCTATCCAACAATCATATTTCGGGAACTATACCAGAGAGTATTGCAGCTCTGTCATCGCTAAGCCACCTTAACTTGTCAAACAATGAGTTGTCAGGGAAAATCCCAAACGGGAACCAACTCCAAACACTTGACGATCCATCCATCTATGCCGGAAACCCTTTATTATGTGGATCACCACTCCGTCATCAATGTCCAACTGCTCAAAGGAAAAAAAATCCTATTGGTGATGGTGGTGGCGATGGTGATGGTGGGATTGATGTATCGGAAGAATTGTTGTTCTGGATAATAGTGATGGTTGGATATGCGACTGGGTTTTGGGGAGTCATCGGTGTTTTGGTGTTAAAGAAAAGTTGGAGATTACGCTACTTCAAGTATGCTGAAGAAGTCAAAGACAAGGTGTATGTGGCTATAGCAGTAAAGGCGAAGCAATTCAATAGAAGACTGAGGGGACGTATTTAGTTATAAGCATAAGCTTCTCATCTCATCCATCCTTTTTTTTTTTTTTTAATCTTAATTTTCTGTACTTAGTACTTGTTTGATCGTCTTCTAGTACTTGTTTAGTTGCACTTGATTGTCTTAGCATCATCTGTATTTTATATGTTGTTAGTTCGTCTACGACTTTTATTGGATTTGTTGTGGAGGTAGCGTTTAATTATTTTCTCATTTGTATCAGGCATGACAATTTAAACGGCCCACTAGACCTAGTAACATTTACCAATAAATAACGATAATAAGGAATTATAATAAATCAATAATCATTATGAGATCTCTTATAAAAAAATCTTCTAAATTCTAAAGTTAATTACAATAAAATATGAACTTCCTAAATATTCATGTCTGATCATAAAACTGACCTTAATTCTCATACCTAAAATTATTTATAAGGCGGGTGTGTCTGTTTGTTTTATCGTCTTCTTGTCATTTTAGCATTATATTTTTGTCATTTTTAAATAGGTGTTTATTAAGAAATTGATATCGATAAAAAACTGATAATTTTACTTATAAATAGATTAAATAAATACGATATTAATATCATACTAATAAGTTATAGATAGATACGAATATAACAAAAAAAAAAATCTGATAATCCTAGCATAAATGAACTACATAAATAGAGAATCGAAAAAGACTCTTTGGAAAAAAAATCTGATAATCCTAGCATAAATGAACTACATAAAAACTGAGTATATCACTTTTTATCAATCTCATGAAATAAATATACTCATAAAACAAAAGTCAGTAAACAAGAGTAAAATAGTGCATGAAAGGCCAAAGCTTTGCATAAAAAATGCACTTTTTTTAGGAGTGCGCTTCTAGCTCATTAGCAAAAAAAATCCAACTTGTTTCGAAAGCATGTTGTCATGAACCTAGAGGGTCATTTTATGGAGAGATTGGAACCCCTAAAATTGCATTATCGTTTTATGAATTCTCATATTTGGTTTTGTAAAATACAAAAATTTTAACATACATATATAAAAATAACAATAATAAGGAATTATAATAAATCAATAATCATTATGAGATCTCTTATCGAAAACCTTCTAAATTCTAAAGTTAATTGCAATAAAGTATTTTAAAATTACGAACTCAAATATAAAAATAGATATATATACACATATGGTAATGGAATTTAGAAATATTAAAATTTTGATAAGTAACTCTAACAACATAAAAACATTGACATGGAACCAGAAAATAGATTTGAAAAAGGAAAAAAAAAAAAAAAGTAGAAACCCATGGAACAAAATGACGAAAGTAGCAAAAGTCCATGATTTATGAATAATCCTTTTCAAAGCTTTTCCTTCTCATGAAAAGTCTGCACCACATCAACTGCACAAGGCTTAACAAAACTCTAAGTGGCAAGATATCTTATGAAGTCTCATGATTACACTTCTTTATGGTATTTCCCTTTAGGAATAATGTTAGGATTGGTACATAAACTTTGAAAACAATTAATTTAGTGAATGAACTTTGAAATTGATCAATTTAATTTTTAAAAGAACTTTTTGTACACACCAATAATACTTCCATTATATTCTTTTAAGTATTAAATTGATTAATTTCAAAATTCAAATGCTAAATTACATATTTTATAAAAATTCAGATTTTTCGTCACATTAACCCTTTCCTTTAATCCAATGATTATTCCTTCTCATGTACACTAGACGTGTACCTTAACTAATCTCTTCCTTGTACACCACATAAGAAACCCAAGTTTCAATTCCTCCTCCATTTTCCATCCCATCCTTCAATCAAACACAATCCTCATGGCATTACAATAATAAGCTCTACATTCTTTTTTTCTTTAACTCAACTACTACTAACCGGAAATCACCACCGGGTCAGAAATAACATCACGTCACTACCTTGTTTGGATTATCACTCACCACACCTTCGTCAAACTCACGACTTAGCCATCTATGACTACGCATGACCCCACAGTAAGATACCCCTCTCCAAATCTTTGCCCTCTCATATCTATCTTAAGGACCATCAACTTCAAAACTTCCGCAAAACTCCACACCTCATCATGTAACTTACATAAACTAAATCTAAGTGAAAATTTGATGCATTAACATTTCTAGACCGTAAATTAAAACAACATAAGACACGGGTCGAAGCATGCTGGGATATAAGTAGCTAATAAGTAGGAGAGTATAAGTAATGATCAAGTTTAATGTTCATACTATTGTTTTCCTTCTTACTACACGATTCCAAGAGTTTCGCGCTACCTTCAGACTATCACGACTAGTCATGACAAGACCAGGGAAAGTGGGTCTTTCATTACTACTTTATTTGTATTGACCATGAAATCTTATTAGTACCTAGAATGAACTTTTTGTACACACCAATAATACTTTCGTCAAATTCTTTTAAGTTTTAAATTGATCGATTTCAAAATTTAGATACGTAATTATCTATTTTGTTAAAGTTCATGCACCATTTATGATATTATCTTTTAAAAATAAACTAATATATTATATATATTCTTTTTAGTTTAATTAGTTAGATCACCTATAAAATAGCATCATAAGACATGTCCTTCCGCATAAATGAAACAAAAGCATGTTTGTGACTTTTAGGTATTATTTAAATGTAACATGCCACATATTGAACGTCTATTCGATTAAAAAATGTATATCTACAAATGAGACTAATGGACTTTGCCATAGCAATGTTAGATAAGAACACTATGTTTGACAACCTTTTAAAAAGTGGAAAACTCAAGAAAATTGTGAATCGGAATATGTAAGAGAAGAAATTTTTACTTTTGTATGGATACAAAAAGTGGAAATAGATGGAAATTACTGGAAATTGAAGAGGAATATGATCATATTAATCTATATTATTTTTGTTTGCCTCCATTTTTAAAAGACACTTTTGTAACTTCTCCCTACTTCCACTCTTCAAATTTAAAGAGAAATTATTGAGGCTTTTAAGTGGAAACATATCATCTTGGAAAAAAAAAAAAAAGGAAACATTTCAACTAAACTCCATTCCCTTCGTCCACTTTTTACCCTCTTCAAAATTGTTTGACATATCCTTTTTTTTCTATTGTCCATATAATATATAGACACGCAAAGACTCAAAACCTACAAAGGAATTTTGCGATCAGATTTAGTTCAATGAATTTCAAAATATTGCTCCTCTAAAGTTAACCAATGAACATGATCTAATCCATCAAACTCAGAAATAGAGACGATCTTAGCATTTCATTTATAATCCTCATCATTAAGCAAATCAACTCCATCGCCACCTTCCATTCGTGCTCAAGACCTATTCGGTATTATTCTGATCATTAGAATTCCCGATAGATTCTATAATCGTACTCACTTCTCGCGATCGTTTCAACAAGTCTTGTATCATCATTTGGATATTAGCAATGGAGCTATCAGTTGAACTAACCTTGATATTCATACTTCGAACCTGTTGTTGAAGCTCTGACACACAACCGTACATCTCTTCTCCTATTTCCTTACTATCTTTCTCCATCGATTCCAACTAAGTCTCCATGTGAGTCATATTGCAACTCTCCTAGTGTTTTACACAGACGGCGTTAATTGATACAAGCCGCAATCAAGATATAGAACCAAAGTAAAAAAACTCAATAACTAAGCGAAATAGAGACTAGAGCTTACCAGTTAGGGTTCTTAGCTCCGACAATCTCTCCCAACAATTTTTTTGAACAATTGAAATGTATATTCTTTTCTGCCTCTCTCCCTTTCCAGCATCTCTTATTTATACTCTGGAACTAACACTTCTAACTAACTATATCCATGTCAGCACTCTATATAATAGTCTATATAACTATAACACTAACTACTACACTCTATACTATATACCACATATACTACACAGTATGTACACAAACATTATTGTTTAATTCTCCTACTATAAACTTGCACTATGGGCTGATGACCCCTCTGTTCCGTATCAATATGCTTGAATGGAGATTGCATAAACAATTTCCAATTCAGTTACTAACTTGTTAAGAGGCCATTCATCTTTGATGTTGTATCACGTTCATAAATAAAATAGTCACAATTTTAGACTGGCATACGATAGAGAGACTAGTTCTTAAGTAAACAAGTTTGAAATTTCTGCAAGGGTAAGTGCTTATGCATTATAATCTTGTTCCACCTCTAATGCAATAGGATGGTAATTTAAATTTGAGAGTTACAATTTATCAACTGTATCACTAAAATTACACATTTTCCTTCTGGTTTCCTTCTTCTCCTCCTCTTTAGGTGTACGATAATAATCCGATTAAATGTGCTATTTGAATGATATCCTAGCTTTGCACCTCCGCTATGGATAAATAGTGCAAATACAAAAGATTAACTCTTTAGGATCTTGTCTTTTTTGTTTCCACCTTCATAGTTGATCTTGCCTGATGAGGTGTTAGTTTTAGTCAAACTGATACATATAATTCATAGCTCATTGGTCCAATATCTGATAAGGCTTATAAAGAAGTTAATAAAGAAGTTAATGTTAAATGAAATAATGTTAAAATATTCCCATGAACTTTATGCCTTTATTATTATTATTTTTTATTCTAAACCTGATGTTTAAAATTATTATCGCATCACATCCAATCAAACCTTCATTTGTTAAATTATACATATATTTTTGGGAGTTGATTAATATCATATATGTTCTATTAAACTTAAACTTTTCGTATTTATTACATGTAGCAGATAATCATTTGTCGAAATAGAAGCATAGATAAGATACGAAACTTAATGGGGAAAAATGAAAAAAAGAAAGTCGACGCAAGTAGAGGTATTTTTACATCAAATGAATCTCACCTAAAGTGAATTCAGAGCTGTTGGTTTCTGGGCTGTTTCATGAGGAAGAAAGAGAAATTTATAAGAGAATTTCTTGTAAGTTGTAGCCACTAAGGGTTAAGGTAAGTTAGATCAAAATAACTGATATGGTGTAGCTATAGACTACTACAACCGCCATAGAGATTGTATATAATTTAAATTGCAATAATATTGTTATTGAATTGAATTCAATAAATGCTATTATGAAGTGGTTGTATTTACCTTGTGCTAATGAATCTTTCCTCCCTTTTGTGATTTTATTATGTAGTGCAAGAATGAGGGAGTTCGCTAATTTCAGGCTTTGCAATCTTGGCTAGATAATTTACATACTATTAGCATTGATATACCAAAATGTTGTTGAAGATGAATTTAATTGATATTAATAACAAAATTAATAAGTTAGTATTAAGAGTTAATTTATTGATATATTATATCGTAAATATCCTAAGTAATTTCCACCTTCTAATTTTCGATAGGCGGCTCTAAGGATTTCATGAGTTTGGATCCATGGTCTATAAACCAGCATTTTTTTAAGTTTAACTTGAAACTTCAAATGAAATTTCAAAATAAAAAATAAAATTTATTTGAATTCTAGTTCGTATACAACCACATTCAACTATAGTTATAATTTTAATATCGTGGAACTATAAAAAATCTAGAAGCTACAAAGAAACATTGAAAAATATACTTATTCCTTATTATTCGTAGCAACATAATAAATACCAATAGTAAGAGATAATTTATCAATCAACATGGAATATTAAAAAATTTTATTGTCATTTAAATATATCTATATACATACATTCCTTTCTACCGTAGTCTTTCTTTTTCTATTTTTTCCTTTTATCAATGGACCCATTCAAACTATGGAACTAGTGTGTCCATGCTAAGTTAAGACCCGTGCCTTTTGGATAAGGTTGCTAAATTGACATGCTAAGTCAATTTCTAGTTGGGTTTTAGTTCAGACGGAGCCATGTCAAGGTCTAATTTGCACTTGTTAAAATTTTAAAACAAGTTAAATCAAGTCAAATTTAACTAATATATTAAGGTTAAATTTAGGCATAACTAAAGATTTCAAAACTCCAGTTGACTTTAACTCAATTGAGTTTAAATATTTTAGCTTAAACTCGGCTTGAAATACTTTCTTACTTGATTAAGCTTCACTCAACCAAATTGCTTAGACTCCTTACTTAAAAGATTGCATTCATTTGAAGTATGCATGCACATGAGTTGAATTCAATAAACCTCAAAATATATTTATTTTTATTCAAGCTTGATCAGTTTTGTGGATTCATTTAGCCAAATGTGTTCTACTTTAAATTCAAATCAATAACTACGTAACAACCAAAAAATTGAAAAAAAAAATCAATAACTACTTGAGTAGCTAGAGATCAAACTTGAGTTTAGGTTAAACTCAAGGAAATGTTGAGCTGTTCGTATGGCTTATTGGCTAGTTAGTTCATTTATACCTCTATAACAATAACGCACCTCATTATTTTAAGTTTGTATAATATTAGTTCTTTTATTAATTAAACTAATATATAACAATATTTATATTAGTATTATTAGCAATGTTACATAATTAAAATAATATGAAATACTAATATTATATAAATGGAATATTAGACTCCTTTTCTAGTTAAAATGGAAACACAATTATAGAAATAATTTTTCTAGATAAATTATAAATTAAGGGGCATTTTTATTTCTTTTTGTAACAATTATAGTGATATAAGCTTAATATAAAAATTTAATAAGTTAATATCCTTATTCAAACTAAGGAGTCAAGGGGAAGAAAAATTAGCAAATCATTCACTGTAACATTAATATTGGTTGCTCTTTAAGGTACAATATAGATATTTTGGTTCTCCAAACTCAAATCAAATAACTTGGTCTATTTTCCAAATCAAAACCTTATCCTGAATCCAAATTGCCTAATTCAAAACCCTAATCCAAAAATCAAATTATTTATTCCAATAAGGAATTAGTGCATGTGCTTAATAAAACATTATTCATATCCAAATCGCAAAGCATTGGTGTTGTTGTTTTTATTGGCTTCTTTCATCCTGGGATTGCAATTGAAATAATACCTACCCATGTAAGCTCTTGAAAAAAAATCAACCCATTATCACTATAATAACTTGATTCTTATGAGCAATGCATTAGTCCTTGAAAAACCAATGTGATGTACGTCAGATAAACCTCCCTGACCTGGAGTTAGAAGAACAACACTAACCATTAAGCCAAGTTTAGTTTATAAGAAGTGACCATTTAATTTTAGCAATGGCTCATTGGCTTCTATGGTACCTCGGTGCACCTAAAGGTTCATGCACAAATATAAACGACCTCTACTAGTAATGTAGGTACGATTTCCTTAAGAAACCCATGGCTTTCATCACAATACCTCAATATACTCCATTAGCATGTAATGCATGTCCATTTTTTATACTTGAGACTCGGATATATAATTATTCCAATTTTCTAATTTGGTGAACAACCATATAGTAGACTAGGATGTGCACACCATATGATGTATCACTCTGTAAGCACTTCATAGTCATCCAACATTCAACCACCACCAACCATCCAGTAGCTTAATTCAATTGATTCTTATTGTTGCCCTCACAAGCAGAACTAGAATAGACTTACAAATTAAATACTGACTTCATTTTTTACATTTGTTTCGAGTTTAGAGTAGATTTTAGCAATTATCAATACATAGAGTCAAATGGACACAAGTACCGGTTATAATATCACCAAGCCATTATTTAACAATATCAAAGTAGCTAAAACGCAAGTTCAGACATAAGATTCTACAAAGTAACTAAACTGTTCTATATTATTTTACTGATTTTATACATTTTGATTATAAATAGAATCGCAAGTTCTACATAAATGTGAGAAGCATCGACATCTCTCAAAGGAGAGAAATCTAATTTCAATGTAACTCATAACTTATTATTCCAAAAAGCAATAAAAGAACAATTTTGCAAAACAAGCAGAAGTCCCAAAATCAAACTCATTATGATGATGATAAAGTCTGGTATAACTCAAGAAATGCATCTATGGAGCTCATTTCTATAAATTAAAATTTTTAATTGTACAATAGAAAAATAATGATGAATTACAACTATTACACTATTACCATATATGTAACGCAACGACAAAAATTTCCCACAAAACTTCGAGCAAGTTGACAAAAATGTGCATAAATATGAGCAGAGTAGGGAAAAGGGATTTGATGGGAGCAAATCCAGAACCATTTTCCATTTCGAAGTCTCTCTAGTTCTTCTTCGGCATCTTTCAATTTTTGTCTAAGCGTCGCTATTCTTGGCTCCAAGGCTTCTACACTACCTTTACTTGTAAAAGGTTGATAAGGAGAAACAAAATGATGCGAAAACAATCTTAAAGCTTCGACTCCTGTCACCTGCAAAACAAATTTAGATTCATAAAAGAAAAAAAAGAAAAAGAAAAAATTGTAATTCAAAGAGAAGGTAAAAATCAAAATGTAAACATATCGAACCGAAATCCTCAAGTATCAATGGTTTAATTGTTCACTTATAAATATCTGGGTAAGTGGAATACAGAGAAAATATCAACCCTCTATGTAGCCATAGATCGAGTGATCGACTAATAACATTAATGAAGAATGTCCTGGAAGGAAAAATAGAACAGTTCTTTCACTAGTCAAGTGATGAACCAGCTTATGAACTATCAGAGAACATCGACCATCAATCCTAACGATAAAACCAGTCATACTTCACATCTATCGCGGCGCCAATTCACCTCTTGTGGCAGCAAAGCGAGCTTGGTGATGTGAAAGTCATCGTACAACAGTAAAATTGATCAAAATATTTCTGTTACATCCGCATTCTAGGCTTGAGTAACTTCGACGCTGAATCTATAAACAGTAGAGATTTATAAGATCTTGTGCCTATAAGAGAGAGCAAACCTTCTTCATCAAATAGTACTTGATTAATGATGATATTATGAGTGTCGATCTCGAACTTAGTTGGCTCTTGCACCAGTCTCTCCGTTTCATAGAGAGATAGAAACTCGGGAACACAAACACAAACAAAAGTAGTCAAGTCCTGTAAAAGCAAATTGAATTAGTCAGAATTCTTAGAAAGCATAGTCAATTATCAGGGTAAATGATGTGTCTTTACTTTCACTTTTTTACAATTTGGTGTCTAAAGATCATCAAGTGAAATTATACTGTCAAATTTAAAAGAACGTTTATAGTAGTATGATAGTATCTGCATTAGTGTGACTGGTAACAGACGTTAAATTTAAAAATAATACAATCCTAATCCATACAAATACAGTGCCTATATATATTTTTTCATTGAAATTTAGAATAATGTAATCAATTTTTTTTGTGTGACCTTGTCCTTTTAAGACATGCCAAATTTTATGCAATCAAAGACCTCTTGAGACTCATCTTTTCTTTTTAAAAAATAGCACAAGCACATATCCAAGAATTTTCATGTAAATTTTCAAATTGCCCATAATTTGATATTTAAGATAATCTAGGTACAAATTGACTAACTATTCCCTTTCAGCAATTAATATTAATAGAATATAGTATATGTCAAACCCATAAATATTGATTTTGGTACTATACTGTGCAAAGGTTTTAAGTTAAAAACAATTGAACTTTTTAATTAATGTATCAATAGGGCTAAATCTAAAAATAGTCAATTTCATCCCTTTTTCAATTTCATCATTTTTATTTAAAATATATGTGATCTATTTATTTTTAAAGTGCTATTTATAATATTAAAGTGAATGAGACGTTTTTGGTATGATATTTATTTATTAATATTTACAATTACAAGTAATAATTTAAATTCGGTGGTTCTCTCTTACTTGGATAAATATGAAAGTGTTATAGTGTTCACCGTAACACCAGCCACTAACCATGAAATTGAAATCCACTAGCAAGTCCAATTTTAAAAGACTTACTATGTTTATGTTTTTATCTAAGCACATATATCGCAAGTACATTAGCCACATGTAAATTGATAAGGCAAGCCTTTAATGTCAGCTTTTGTTTAGGTATCATCTTTCCATGTCATTTCCCTCAAGTTTAGCGCTAGTTAATAGGCTTAGAACTATCTGATTTTACAATCATAATTCATAACATTTCACTGTACATATGATTTTACATCGGACTAAAGTACCCTTTAAGAGATTTTAGTATCATTGAGTTTGCCCGTATTGAATATTATGCACAATCGAAAACTAGACATATATATGCAAAAAGTGAAAGGTTTGAACACTGCAATAGAACTATCTGATTGCTGCTTCAGATTTTGCTAAAGGCTGTTACCACCTATACTAATAAACATTACTTTGTAAATCTTTTGAAAATTGATTTTGACCTTAGACACCAAATTGCGAAAAAGGGAAAGTACAAAATTTGGGCAGCCTTTATCCCAGCAATTCTATATATAAATTCTTCATAAAATTCATAGGATAAAAGTTAGGAGAAAGGAACACAAAATTTCATTTCTAGAACTTACAGGGTCTGTAAGTTGCCTATTTACTTGCTCAATAACATCTTTCATCCCCTCAAGTCTCACCAGTATTGCATCCTTGCCAAAGTTATCATCCATGCCAAACATGAGGGTCATCTGCAGTAGAATTAGCAAAGACATCACTACGTAAGGATATCTATGAGCTATCTATAATCAAATTTCTTGCAGTCACATTCATAAAGGGATGACAATCTGTTCATACGTGACGTAGGTGCGACCAAATGCACCTAGGAGGTGCATATGGGATTTCAGAGCATACATGTAGAAAACTGAAGACCATGCATGGGTCCCATTTTCCTATTTATCAAAAATCAATGAAAGGGCACCTAATTCTACATACAAGCCATCCTACCAATTCTTATATGCATCTTCCTATGATTCATTAAGCATATGGGATTTCAAAGCCTAAATATAGAAAAATAAAGACCATGGGTGGGTTCCATTTTCCTCTTTATCAAAAATCCATGGAAGAGCACCTATATCTGCATGCAACCCATACTACCTACTTTTCCCAAAATTTCACACTTTCAATGGCCTGTAGCAATAATTCTTTCAGGTCTATAGCTTTACATGGTTTCAATACTTGGGATCCAATTCCTACAATACAATTTATTGAAATCTGATTAAAAATCCATTACTCATTTATAAAAATGGAAACAGAATGCTGCTATAATCCATTACTAGTAAATCAGAATGGTCATGCTAACCAACCAAGAAAGGGAAGGAAAGGTATGTTTGGACTGGGGACAGACAAACAGCTCAAAAATCCAGTAGCCACATCTCAATAACTTAAGCAAAATTGCATGACCTAATAGACCATAAAGTGTAATAACAAATTTTTTCGGGGTAACTAGCTGTACAACAAGAAAAATGACATCAAAAGCCAGTGCTCTTACAAGAAAAGACATCATGCTTTTACAAACAAAATTGTGATTTGATGAGAGAGCAAAAGATTAGTTTAGAATGCACAATCTAAATCGGCAGTACAATATAAATGCAATTCTCGATCTTGATGGCTAAAGAGAAAAAATCCAGTATATGTTCTTGTTTGTTGACCAAAGTTGTACACGATATTTGGGGGGAAAAAATAAATAAAAATTTGACTAGAGAAAAAGCAAAATATTGCCTACGTTTCACTTGAACAAATCATTAACAGGTGAAGCTGTACAAATTTTGCAAATCCACCCCCGCTCTTTTCCCTTTGATCATGAAGGGAGAGGACAAACAGCCTTAAAACTCCATGATAAAGTCTGTTCTATGCTGCAATCAGAGAAAATTAACTGATTCCAAAAGATGTGGCTATAAAAATGAGTTCAACATCAGATAATCAATAATATTATTTTTCTAGGATTTCTCTTCAGTATCTTTATATCATATGGATCTGCATTTGGAACGATGTAGAGCATTAACCCTAACATGACAGGCAATAAGTTTTCATTAAATTACTATGAATATAGAGTAACCTATGTACGTTGCATTTTTCTTTTTGGGTTTGAGTTTTGAGGGGACAAATTCCACTGTCAATCTCCACGGTTATAGTGTAGGAATGAATACATGGTACATAATTACGTACCTGATTCAATAAGCCACCAAATCTGTTTTTCAAGGACATCACTTTGGCAAGCCCTCTCTCCAACGTGGATGGAAACTGAATAAGTCTACAGATATGGCCTGTTGGAGCTGTATCAAATACAATAACAGAATAATCCATTGTTTGGACCAACGTGCACAAACATCACATGCGAGATAATTCTGAAAACAAAACTAAGAAACAAAGATAATGATGAAGAACCACCAGTATAGAGTAATGGAGAATTATGTCTTGAAAAAAGGACATGCATAAGATGTTCAGGAAGGGGCACCACCTACACAGATTGCCATAGGCAGTAACAAATCATAGATGTAATATTCACAACATGAGATTGAACAAAAAAGGGCAGTATTATAGTCAACATTTAAAAATTTATCTGCTGTAAGAAAAGCAATAAAAAAATTGAACTTAGGATGAATTCTACTTTCAAGAAAAATGAACTTGATAATGTCTTTCCATTTTCCTTGTTTCCCCACGTGTAACTTCTTATTGTGACAAGCACTGCATGAAATATCAAGTCAAAAGACTTACTTCACCAGCCTCTTTAGAAACTATATAAAATTCCTACAGACTTCTCATTATTGATAACAGAAAAAAAAAAAAAAAAGAACCCTAATTTGAATCTAAATTGCCTATTTGCCTAAATCAAAACCTTAATCCACAAATCAAATTATTTATCCGAATACAGAGTTAGTGCATATGATATTATTCATATCCAAATTACTAGGCATTGCTGCTGTTACATGTACTGGCTTCATTCATCCTTATTTTGCAATTGAAATAATACCTACCTGTGTTGGCTCTTGAAAAAAAAAAAAAAAAAAATCAACCTATTATCATTACAATAGCTTAATTCTTATGATCAAATTAGTCCTCCAAAAGCCAATGTGAAGTATGTCGAAAAAATCCTCCCTGACCTTATTGACCATTAAGCTCAGTTTAGTCCATAAAAAGTGAGTACTTAGCAATGGCCCCTATGGTACCTTGGCACACCTCTGAATCCATGCATAAATCTAAACAACTTCTACTGGCAATGCAGGTACAATTTCCCCAAGAAACCCGTGGCTTTCATCACAAGCACAACACTCCCCATTATCTTCTAGTTTACAAACGACAATCCCAAGACCTCAATATACTCCATTAGCATGTAATGCATGTCCTTTTTTTTTTTATATTTGAGACTCAGATATATAATTATTCTAAATATCCAATTGGTGAACAACCATGCAGCAAGCACTTGGATGTGCACAATCATGTAATGTATCATCCTGCGAGCACTTCAGTCATTCAACATTCAATAACCGCCAACCATCTAGTAGCTTAATACAATTGATTCTCATCATTACCCTAACAAGCAGAACTAGATTAGACTTGCAAATTAAAAACTACTAACTTCATTTTTTACATTTGTTTCGAGTAGAGTAGATTTTAGCGATTCCAAAGATATATTTTCTTCATATGCGTTGACAACTTCAAATCTACACTTTTACTTTTTACCATATGTTTATGTTCAATTTTTATGTTTAACTCCATTTTGGGTCCATTCTAACATTCCAGGTTTCAAATTACCAAGTTTTTATTGAGGTGTGTATTTTCAAGATTAAGCATTTTAGACATTATATGGAGCTTATAAAACTTAACTGAACAGAAACTCAAATAAGCTCCACGAAGAGTGAGGATGGCTGCAATTATCAGTACATAGAGTCAAATGGACACAATTACAAGTTAGAATAAGCCGTTATTTTAACAACATTCAGAGTAGATAGAACACGAGCTTAATTATAAGATTCTACAAAGTAAAACTGTTCTATATGATTCTAATGATTTCATGCATTTTGATTCTAAATAGAATTATGAGTTTTACATAAATGTGAGAATCATCTTCATCTTTCAAAGGAGAGAAATCTAATGTCAATGTAACTCGTAAAACTTATTATTCCAATAGGAGACAGCAGAAAAATATTGCAGAATAAGCAAAAGTCCAAAAATCAAACTCATGATGATGATGATAGAGCCCAGTATGACTCAAGAAATGCTTCTATGGAGCTCACTTCTATAAATAAAAAAATTTAATTGTACAATAGAAAATAATGATGAATTACATCTACTACCATATGTGCAACACAACGAAAATTGCCCGTAAAACTTCGAGCAAGTTGACAACAATGTGCATAAATCCAGACCTATTTTCCCTTTCAAAGTCTCTCTAGCTCTTCTTCGGCAGCTTTCAACTTTTGTCTAGGCGTAGCTACTCTTTGTTCCAAGGCTTCTACACGGCCTTTACTTGTAGAAGGTTGATAAGGAAAGACAACATGACGTGAAAAAGATCTCAAAGCTTCGACTCCTGTCACCTACAAAGCAAATTTAGATTCATAGAAAAAAGAATGTTATTCAAAAAAGAAGGTAAAAACAAACATTAAAATTGAAACGCAAACATATTGAACCGAAATCCCTAGGTATCAATTATTTGATTGTCACTTGTAAATATCTAGTTAAGTCAAATGCATACAAACTAGCAAGCCTCTATGTAGCTATAGATTGACTAACAACGTTCATGAAGAATTGTCCTAGGAGGAAAAATAGAACAGTTCGAACTGTTATGAATAAATGATGATTACTGGTGAAATATTGAACACAAAAAATTAATATATATGATTATATCAACCAAAAATTAAAAACTTATTCATTCTATTAAAAAGTGCACTAGAAGACCTGAAAACATCCTTCCGTTTGGATTTTTCATACTATATTTCCAAAAAAATTTTAACATGTAACGGTGATCATCAATCCATTAATTCATTACGCCTTCTAAATTTTTATAGCATTTATGTTCTTTGTTTTTTATTAATTAAAGATAATAAATTTTACGAAGAACAAGACTAATATCATTAAGACAAAGTGAGAGGCAAATTATATACACTTGATGCAAAGTATAAACTATGCACAATTCAAAGACTTCACAGGTACCAAGAATCTTAACAAGCAAAAAATTTGATTAGCCAACACTTTTCTCACACTCATGCATACAAATACAAACGCACGAAGACTTGTATACCTCTCTCAATTCACAGCTCACCACCATGGAAAAAGGAAATAGCAAATGGATTCAAGAAAACCAAATATATAACTAAGCATATAATAAATACCTCCTGATGACATTGTTCCACCAGTTGCTATGGCAACCCTTTGGAGATCTCCAGTTACACAGCCAGCACAAAAACCATCTTGATCAGACAAATACTGCACATGCCATGACAAAAATATCCGTAAGTTCTTGATAAATCCTGATCAATAGTACTTTTTTGGACATTCTTGGTACTTGTATACAAAGCACAATGCCTAAACATGGTCATGATGACGAAAACAAATGGCCAGAAACATGAAAAACACTTATAGGGCCTTTTTTTATTCATCTCAGTTTCATCTTATATATATATATATATATATCAGCACTATTTCAAAACAGTGTGTTTGGCAAAATTAAATTTCCAAAAAAATGAAAAAAATAAGTGGTATAACCATGCAAGCATTTGCAGCATCATTTATCTAAGATTTTCAATCAAAATAAACCATTGCACCTTCTAAGATCCCTTAATGTAGAGGCAATTAGGAGTCAAAAGAATGTTCCAAAACAGAACCATATATGTATACTCTATTAAAAAGAAATCTATTAACAAAACTCACAACACAAGAAAATCATTCACCACACAAGGTAAAACCATGAAATTCTATATTAAGACCCGTACTAATAAGAAAACTATCAATACTTTTATATCACCTAATCTTAAATGGATTGGTAGGTGAAGCTCTATTTATCTCATTTACAAAATGATCCCCTGTAGAGTGAAGCTCTAACTGGGCTTAAAATTCAAAAAAGATTGGTAGGCTTATAAGGGAATTAGAGTGTTAGATAAGGACCCAAAATGGGATACAATGGTAGTCTTTTCACCAAGTTGCCTCCCAGAATTTCCTTTCCTGCTGTGATGCATGGATCGATTTTCCTCTGCCGAATGCACTGTGAAACGATACTTGGTTCGATTTGTTATACATTGATCAATAACATTCCACCAATGTCATTTGGCATACGAATTGAAATCGACACCTTGTGTATATACACGTATTAACCGATTAACAAATACAAATAAATCTACAGCTAATATATCTCCAAATCAAAACCCTAACCCTAATAATCCACAAGAAAAGGGGGAAACACTAACAATCCCTAAAAATCACATAAAACAAGCCAATATAGTACTAAAAATTGAATCAATTGGCAAAGATTTCGTCTTTTTTACCTCCTCTTGAGCAAGTTTAGAAGCGTAAGGAAGTATGAAATTGATGATGAGCTTGAAAGGAATAGAAGGTGTAGGTGGCGGAATGCGAGAGGAGTTTGGGGTACTTCTATGTTACGTATCCCTTTCGTCCATGCCTCCAAGAGTTCGACGTTGGTAGTCCGAGCCGCCTGCAGATCTGTTAATAATGACTGGCGGAGGAAGAGGTTAGATTCAAAATGGCATGGCGGTGAATACTGTTCAATCTCTCTCCCAACTTCATATCTCTCATCTGTTATGACTCCATGGAACACCATTATTCTCTTCCTAGTAATGATGAAATGCTCGTATCAAACTAAAATATCCCTCATTATAGCAACTCATAGCACCGTAGAAAGAGATGACCTATAATATAAGATGCAGCTTTTTTTTCTATTTTTCCGTTAAAAAAAGATTGTGAGAGAGACAGAGAATGCTTACGGTTAAAAAATTTAGGGACAAATTTTAGGCGCGTTTTTCCCCTCCGATTTTTTATTAACCTAACCTATCGTGTTTCATTTTTCATTTTTAACGAAAGCAAGGGTTCGTAGTGCTGCTTTTCATTGATAGGAAGCAACGGTTATAAATAGGCCTTGTCTAATATATTTACGGCAATATTTTTTAATAAATTGTTGCCCAAAATAAATGACTAATATAACAGTTAAAAAACCTTTGCATTAACTGTTGGTTATTAAAATTATAGTAAGGGTTATCAAACCATTGTTATGTATAATGTTGCCCAAAGTCATTTTTGTAGTAGTGTTCCTTTCACTAATCAATCGATGAACTAGTTTATTATCAGAGAACATCAATCATCAATCCAAACAATAGAACAATACATACTTCACGTCTATTGCTTGTAAGAGAAAGTTTACCTTCATCATCAAATGATACTTGAATTATGAGTGCCAATCCTGAACTTAGTTAGCTCTTGCACCATTTTCACTATTTCATATAGAGATGGAATCTTAGGAATACAAACACAAATGAAAGTGATCAAGTCCTGTGGTGAAAGAAATCAAATTGGGCAAAATTCTTAGAAAGCATAGTCAATTATCAGGGTAAGTGCTGCAAGTGTCTTTACTTTCACTTTTTTACAATTTGGTGTCTGAAGTTCATCAAGTGAAATCGTTCTGTCTCAAAATTTAAAACAATGCATATCTTGGTACGATAGTATCTACATTAGTGTGACCAGTAATAGATGTTAGATAATTCAATCAGACAATAAACAAGTATTGCAAATGTCTACACATTACACTTTTTGTGTAAAAGTTTCTAAGCATCAAATGTGCATAAGTTTTACGTATAATATCTCATTATTGCAAACTTTTACCCCATTGGAGCCATTAGCAAACAACTCAAAACATAATTGGATCTTCCTAGAGCCACTAAAACTAACTTTTCATTTTTACGATTTATCAACTTGCAAAGCAAGTGTGTAATAAAATGATCAACCTCAATTGAAAGATAGGATTGTCCTAAAAATATAATATATATTAAATAAGTTATAGAGACTTCCATGCAAGAAGAAGGACAAGAATCTAAGGCACAAGCCTAAAAATATAAGCTCTTATATCAAAATGCATTTATAATGGAGTTCAGACAAAAGATAACTTAAGGAAAAGGGAAATAATAGTGGATGCCATATGTCACCTCTATGAAAGAGAGGACAAAAGTATTGGGTAAATTACATTCGAAAGGTATGAACATTTGAGGGTGAATTCATTTATAGTATTAAAGTTTTGAGTAATTAAACTGAGGAATCAATATTTTGGAATATCAGCATTTTAAGTAGTTAAAAAGAGGAATGGACGTTGTGGAAAGTGAGTGAAATAAAGTATTAATGATTGACCATTGACTTAAATTAAGGAAACTTAATTGAAAACTAATCTAAACATTGATACCTTAAATAAACTTTATAAAATGTTGAAACATCATGTGATTTACTTTATAAATTGTTGATTTCTTTTTTTTAACTACTTGAAATATTAATACATTAAATGAAGTTGCTCTCAAACACCTTTTGGTGTAATTTACCCCTAAAAGTATTGTATATAGTCTAAATGTCTACAAATAGTCTATGTAGAAGGGTTAACTCTAAGATACTAGGAAAATGAAAAATACACTTTAGTTTATTTTAGATAGTGAAATTGAAACGAATCCCATCATGTCCAAACCAAACCAAACCAAACCAAACCATTATTTAATGGTTCAGAAAATTTATAATCCGAACCAAATTGTTACTTATTGGTTTGGTTTGGGATGAAAAAAAAAACTAAATCATAAATTATGGTTTGGTTTGGTTTGGTTCAAGAAAAAACCAAACCAAACCGATCCATGCCCACCCCTAATATTTATAATTTATATGTATTTCAGGGCCTCCATCCATTTGCCTTTAACTAAACAGGACTTGGCATGGATAGAGGCCTTAAAATGCATGCATATTGCAATTATATAGATCCTTAAATGCATAATTTAAAAATTTAGGTCCCTTTTTGCAAAGTTATATGAATACGAACTCTTAAATACCTAGTAAAAAATTCAAACACTTTTTTTTAATTACATAAATAAAAAATACATATTTTACTTTATTATTACTTACAACACTAATTTTTGAAATGTAGTAACAAAGTTTTCTAGCTTATAATATGATTTGATATTTATAGTTATGCCTTAAATGAACAGTTAAGAAAAACTTAGAATACTAATGTTTTTTTAACTAGCTCATAAAGTGGTTAAATGTTCTTATTTATTAGTTATCATCATACATGATAATCAATTAAGATTAATATAAGTTACTTTTTTTTTTATCTCTTTTGTTTTATAACAACTAAGTGATATTGTAATGCAAAATAAAAAAAATTATAATAAAGGGCAAGAAGTGAAAATTCACCAATTTAAAATAGGGATAATTTTGTTAACCCTAATTAAGTAGCTTTTACAAATAAAAGCTTTATACCTAAACTAAAGACTTCTCTTTTCTACAACAATTTCTTGAAATACCAAACCCTAGTTCTCCCTTCTTGGAAGTATTTTTATTAGAGAACCAATAAAATACGAGGATGGTAAGTCGTTTTTTTCATGGTATTTGATGTTTCAAAGAGGATTCTTTTGCTAACCCGTGTTTCCGATGTAAAGGTGTTTGTGTTAGGAGAAAGTTATTGATATTATGGTTGTAGATTTGCAAAGGAGAAGGAAAAGTCGAATCTTTGTAGGTATATTAATTAGAAAAAGGTATTTGTACGATATAGATTACGTTGTGGAGTTTTATGTTTAAGAATTAAAGAAGACAATGTACATACGTTGATAAGGCATTTTTTGAGTTTTTGTTTGGTTTAAGAATAACGAAAAGGGATGTTTAGCTAATAACAGCCGTGACGAAGGTTGTGAGGCTTGTCACTACCCCCATCATGACCGTAACAGAGGCCATGATAGCCATCACACCCCATATCACAGACATGACATGAAGTGTGATGATGTTTTCCTTTTCTCTCGAGCCTATCGCGCCTTCCATTATGGGCGTGATCAACAAGGTAATAATATAACTTTTTGTTTACCTTTTTAATGAGCCTCTTGAACTCCTAAACCTTTATCTAAACATCTAGTACACCTAAACTTAAGTGGAAAAGTATATTTAAGCTGAGAGTAGTAGTAGTTCTCGATAGCTTAGGAAGCTAAATATCCTTAGGGGTATTGTTACTTTCTTAATTCAAGTAATGAGTTAGTTTTTTTCTTTCCTTTTTTTTTTTTTTTGGTTATATGTGATCAGGTGATTCTAGTTTTATTCAGTCATCTATTCTATATGTCGTATCAGGTACGTCATTACCTTATTTGATGATTGTGCTTTTTAGGTAAAATATGTAATTGGATTAATTAATATTTGGCTACAATTGTCTACTGCTTGTACTTGGCTAGGTCTTGTGGATCGGGAGTACTAATGTCACTAGGATGACGCCCTAATGATCTATGTGTAGCGTTGTCCTGAGTGGAGTTGCACACAGAGATGATTTCAGTAGTCTATGAATGGTACGAGTACGATAACTAAGGTGTTGGGGAGTACCCAACACTAATATGCATACGCATTCTTGGTATTTGTATAAAATATCTATAAATGTTTGTTATAGAGTCGTGATTTACTCCAAGTTTACGATTAAATGCGTAACGCAGATAACCCTAGGTTGTGTTAGTTGATGACTAAAACCTCCAAATAATGAAAAAGTGGTTGTTGCATTAAGTGTCATGTCGCATGTAAATGTGTGTACGCTTGTAGCTTTGGCATACTAGGCTTTGGCTCAATCCTTTTTAAGTATTTTTAGGTACATGTAATGATCGTGTAAACCGATGTATCTTTAATTCTATTAGATAGTGGGTTGGGAATATTGCTAGCATTGAAGTCCCACTAAGTGATGCTTATAGATCATATGAAGTTTAATGGAAGCCATGGATTTATTTTTATGTGAGGTCAGTTTGAAGATTAGTAAGAGCTTAGTGTTTATTATAGAACATCTTGTAATGATAAATTATAACCCTTGATAACTAATAACCCTTGTAGCATTAGTATGGAAAATGTTAGTTAAACTCTTAAAGAATGTAAGTGGATATTGATGTGCTGTATTTAGTAGTGAATTTTAAAGCATCTTTCTAGCAAGCGTACTAGGTCTTTTATTGTAGTATAGCATGAATAAAGTGTCGATCCCACGGAGATTTACTTACTACTAGACAATTATCAACTAATACTAATATCTAGGCAATTAGTCTTTTTAAGATGATTAGATTAAACTAAATTACCTAATTGATTATCTATATGAATGCAATGAGCTTTTTAAAGAGAGGGATATGGTGGAAAAGTGTGGGAAGGAGCAGAATCCACTTTAACTATTGCCAATCAACTTGAAGTCATGTTTAATGATAATTAGATTCATGAATATTCATAAGAAATTGTCAAGATTTAAAAACAGAGTTTAAAAATCTTTTAAACCACAAAACAATTCAATAACTTCCGCTAAATAAATTATTAGTGGAATCAAAATTACAATTATAAACCTTCCGATTCTATAATTGACTAATACTTTATATTAACATCTCCTAATTCCTTAGTGAGAAATCAACATAAAACATTGCATTAATATTCATGGACAATTTCTAAATTAGATTAAACTCCGCCACTTCCGCAATTGCAATTTAATCTTAATTTATGAATTCATATGAACCCTAATTTCCCTTCCGAGTTACTAGAATTCTTATACACCAAAAGTATGATGAATAATCAGAATTCAATATGAATATTTCATGATTCTAACTATCTTATAACATGGATTCAAAAATCATTTTAGTATGTTTAAAGCTTCATCAACTTCCCACAAAAAGAATTTAGCTACTCATGGATGATGATTCAAAAATCAGATAAGAAATTGCAAATGATTTCATTATGATCAAAATATTAGATATATGAATTGCATAAAAGAAATAAGATTAGATATCACCAATTCAAAATACCAAAGCTTCACTTGCAACTTCTTGAATAACTTCAAATATCTCTTCAAAAATCTCTATGAAATGCCTAGTTCTAAGTATTCTAGAGCTACTTGGATTGTGGAATGTATGCTTGGATTGTTGGATACTTGGATGATTCTGAAAGTGAGGAGAGGACCCCCTATTTATAGGAAAAAATTCAAGAAAAACATTAAATGAACTTTGCTGTTTCACATTGTACGCCGGCCGTTATGGATTCTACGCCGGCGGCTTACAGGCGGCGTATCTTCGAATTCTTCTTTGCGCAAGCAGTGCACTGGCAGCCTTCAATATCAGTTACAATGTAGGCCGCTTCTACGCCGGCGGCTTAGATGTAGATCTAGCCGGCGTATATAGTCAGAAATGAAGCGTTGGGCTGATTTATAACGAACGCCGTCCCAAAGCCGGCAGCTTTCATGCCGGCGTTGACACTCCAACAGATTTGTCTCTTCAATTTCCTTCAAGCGTTGGATATCTTCATGTCGCTTCAAATCTATGATGTACACTGCCTCAAGGCCGGTGGCTTAAGTGCTGGCTTATAATGTAACTGCTTCAAAGCTGGTGATGTTTCATTTTGGACTGCGGCCTTATGTGCGTTGGTTGCTTCATCTTCTACGCCAGCAGCTTTGAGGCGGCTTTGAGTGTTGTGTTGATTTTTTTTGCTTGGCAAAGCTGGCAGTGCTGCAACGGCCTTGGATGTAAGCCGTCTGAAGGCCGGCGGCTTTGAATGGTGAATTGCCGGCCTTGACTTCAATTTTTCGTCTTTTCAATTCAAATTCTCTTGTTTTGATTTCTTTATCCAAATTAGTCCTAAAACATAAAAATTAATCAAAACAAATATCCATTCTAGTTCTTTTGATCATCAAGATTTGTATAAAATATGATCTTATCAATTCCCCCACACTTGAACTTTTGCTTGTCCTCAAGCAAAATGAAGAATAAAATGAAATCTCTTTATGGATAGTACAATTTTCCAATTTAATCTCAATTTCTTTAACTTGTTTTTCTTGTATCTACAACTCTAACCATACCAATTTCTTGCAATTAGAGTAGTATAATCAAAATTTAGGAGCTAATCCAAACAAAACAGGTTTTAATCTCAACTTTTAACAAAGGAACATTCTATTCAAAAGCAAATACTAAGGAAAAATACTCATTTAAACTTCTTTGGATTTCTAGCTTATATATTTTCTAAGTAACACAAAATGAAAGCATGTGGTATCTACTTTTTCCTTAGAATTTCTCCTTCTTTATTATAAGTCTCCTTCCTTTGCATATTTTGCATTCATTTTTCTTTTTCTTTCTCAAGCATTTATTTTCTTTTTGGGAGGTTTTTGCCTCCATCTTTTTGTTTTTTCAAACCTCATGAATTGAACTTTTGCCATTCATCCCTTCTCGTTACAGTGAGTTCATTGAGTCGGCACATCCCAGGCTCATCACCTAAGTGACCAGGTTTCAAAATACCTTTAAGAACTCTTCCTCACTTTAACATTCAAGTTCAGATACTCATAACTCAAAATTTGAAGTCAGAGGAGTAGTGGCTATGCTTGTTTCTTTCTTTTTGAATGCAATACAATATCAAAGACTTATTTTTATGAAGGATCACTAAGTTTAAAAGTTTCTTCTACCTCTTTCACCAAGTGTTAAAATTCAAAGAATATATACCAACTAAAATTTCCAAGAAATATACCTGTTTATTTTCAATAAAAGGACTCGACCAGCTCTTAAATTTCCAATTCCAAAGTTAAAAACAAAGTAAACTTGTTTCTTAAGGATTTTACAACTTAATTTTAACTTAGTAAACCAATCACAATAGCAGGTGAGTAAGATACTTTCACAAGTCAATTTCATTGTGTCGAGCCTGGATTTTTCCACTATCTGGTTCATTTCTCCTAACTCGATTCACATTAAACCCGAACCCATTTAACATGAATCTTCGACTAGGGGTTAAAAGAAATTTTAATTTTTGAAAACCTTTTAGAGTCGCCACCCTATATAAATCGAGAAAAAATAAAAAGCTAGGATCAATGGGTCGGTTGATCCTAACTTAGCTACTAGTCTGCGAAAATTTGATTTAAAAACCAAACTTTTAAAACCAGATATCATGAATTTGGGGGCTAACCTATTAAAACCAAATGGTTACCACTTTTGGAATTTTAAACTTATAATTTATCCTTTTCATACTCAAAAACTCAAATGAAACAAAACAAATATTTATATGTCACATTTTTCTATTTTTTTTTATGAATATCAACAAAACATCTTATATTTACAAAATATTTATTCACAATATTATTAAAAAACAAAAACATTTTTTCATTTTTTATGTCGCCCCGTAGGTGCCTACGTACTCGCTAATCGAGATCAGACAAAACGTAGTTCTTTTAAAAAAGAACTTAGTT
Organism: Combretum micranthum; assembly: GCA_024138025.1. Classification (NCBI taxonomy): domain Eukaryota; kingdom Viridiplantae; phylum Streptophyta; class Magnoliopsida; order Myrtales; family Combretaceae; genus Combretum; species Combretum micranthum. The sequence goes on from JAMXBD010001560.1 coordinate 198,037, forward strand.
TGTTGGTCAATTTTAATTTTTGAACTCTTTTCACTTTAAATTCATTAAATTTTGAATTTTTATGAAAATCATTTTTGATGATCCTATGATCTAATCAATTGATTTTTTATTTTATGAAAACATATTTTTCTAAGTCCAAAAATCATTTTTTTTTAATAATCATCACATAAATTCACAACATATTCAAAATATTTTACAATACATTAAAATTATTTTCATGCATCAAATACGCATTTCTAAAAGCAATTTATGTATAAATACATATTAAAAATATTCAAATATATCAAAAAAATAAATTTATATAAAAAATAATTATTTTGATTTTTCTGGATTTTTCTGAATTTTTCTGAATTTTTTACTATTTTCTGAAATTAAATATAATAAAATAATACGGACTGACCTGGACCGTTGGATGGAGCGGATGCGATCTGGATCGTCTGATCTGAAGACCAATCCTAGCCGTCTACACAGTGAGTCAATCTGGGGCGTTGATCACCTTGATCAAATATGGGTTGTCTGATCTGGATGATCGAATTTGGGCCGTTGATCTGCTTGCTTGAATCTGGACCGTCTGATCTGGTTGATTGAATCTGGGCCGTCTGATCTGAGCTGACCGTTGACCGTTGACCAGGGGGCGGGTTGGACTTCGGATTTTCGGGTCAAATTTCGGGTTGGATATGACCCGATCGGGCGAAGAAGATGAAGTCGATGGTTTCGAACGCTTCTTCGGCCGTTTCTGGTGGTTTTCGAGGCTGGAGGGGTTGTCGGCCCGACGCCTGTGGGGGAACCGCAGCTGGTAGCGGTGGTGGATCGCGCCCAGATCCACTGGAAGCGGCGGTTCGCTGTGGTGGCTACCGGCGGCTCAATCGGAAAATTTCAAAAAAATTTGCAGAATTCAATTCGAGAAAATTGATCAATTCTAAGCACACTTGATCACTTTAAACAACTCCCCAAACCTATTTATCACTTCTAATTGGATCAAAAACTCCAAACAAGCTTCGAATTTGTGAATTTTGCAAATTTTGCACAAACTCTCGAATTTTCAGATCTCACTCTCTCAGTGTATTTTTCTTGAAATTGAATTGTGTCTTTTTCTTATGGATCACCCCTATTTATAGTGCTAAGATTAATTGTCGTTTCGTGAATCCATTAATGCTCAATTGTTGGATTACGAATCGTTGTTTCTTTTATCAAAACGTTTGGGAATTTAGGAGTTGATTCATGATTAATCCTTCGAATTAGACACGATTCGAGTGTTTAAACTTCATGACTCTTCGTTTGGATGAGTTTAATTGAATTAATTCATTCAATTTTGCCATGAATCAAATTTGAAGAGTCACAACTTTTCATATTTTTTCCCAATTTTGAAGCTTTGATTGAAGTGTCTTTTGGCTTACTTTGATGCACGAATTTGGTCCAAAATTAATGTATCCCATGCCTCTTGAGTGTATCTATTTTTTTTTTTTAAAATTAATGAAGATTTATTGATGGAATTGTAACTCCAAGTATGTGAACCAATATGACATTAATTTATTGTAAACTTAAGCCTATTTTTAATTGGGCAAAAATTGGGTGTCTACAGCTGCCCCTCTTTGTGGTAAAGTTTGAACAAAACTTTTGCCACAAAGACAAAAAGATAACCAATTTTTGCTTAGCTTCTCCTCCCAAATTTTATTTTCAGCAAAGAGATTTTTATCTTGTGCTAAACCATCTGTTGAGTTTAGACTTTGAGATTTGCTAGGTCAACTGTCGGGCCTAGGCTTAGAAAACTGATAGACCATCTGTCTAGCCTAGATTTAGAAAAATGATAGGCCATCTGTCGGGCCTAGACTAAAAAAACTGATAGACCGTCTGTCGGGTCTAGATTTTGAAAAATGATAGGCCATCTGTCGGGCCTAGATTTAGAAAAATGATAGACCGTCTGTCGGGTCTAGATTTTAGAAAAATGATAGGCCATCTGTCAGGCCTAGACTAAAAAACTGATAGACCGTCTGTCGGGTCTAGTTTTAGAAAAATGATAGGCCATCTGTCTGGCCTAGATTTAAAATGATAGAAAGTCTGTCGGGTCTAGATTTAGAAAAATGATAGGCCATCTTCGAGCCTAGACTAAAAAACCGATAGACCGTCTGTCGGGTCTAGATTTTAGAAAAATGATAGGCCATCTGTCGGGCTAGATTTAAAAATGATAGATCGTTTGTCGGGTCTAGATTTTATAAAAATGATAGGCCATCTATCGGGCCTAGATTTAGAAAAATGATAGGCCATCTGTCGGGCCTAGACTAAAAAACTGATAGATCATCTGTCGGGTCTAGATTTAGAAAAATGTAGGCCATCTGTCGGCCTAGATTTAAAAACTGATAGACATCTGTCGGGCCTAGACTAAAAAACTGATAGACCGTCTGTGGGTCTAGATTTTAGAAAACTGCTAGGTCATCTGTCGGACCTATGGGCTTTAATTTGGTCATTGCGGACCTATGGGCTTTGGTTTTTTTTGAATTGGTGCTACTTGAACTGATTCTTGGCTGGACTGGTAACTATAATTCTTAAAGGCAGGATGACGCTCCTTTGAGCAAGTGACCCTAATTTTTTCAAACAATAGGACGACGCTCCTTTGAGCAAGTGATCCTAATTTTTCAAAACAATAGGACGACGCTCCTTTGAGCAAGTGATCCTAATTTTTCAAAACAATAGGACGACGCTCCTTTGAGCAAGTGATCCTAATTTTTCAAACAATAGGACGACGCTCCTTTGAGCAAGTGATCCTAATTTTTCAAACAATAGGACGACGCTCCTTTGAGCAAGTGATCCTAATTTTTCAACAATAGGACGACGCTCCTTTGAGCAAGTGATCCTAATTTTTCAAAATAGGACGACGCTCCTTTGAGCAAGTGATCCTAATTTTTCAAACAATAGGACGACGCTCCTTTGAGCAGGTGACCCTAATACCTAAACAGGTAGGATGACGCTCCTTTGAGCAGGTGACCCTAATACTTAAACAGACAGGATGACGCTTTTTTGAGCAATCGATCCTAAAACTTAAACAAATAGGATGACGCTCCTTTGAGCAGGTGATCCTAAAACTTAAACACAAACTTGAAAACCAAGTTTTGAAAACTGTAGCCTGAATTTTTTGGGCTAATTTTTTAATGTGGGAAATTCTTCCCCTTTTTTCATTGAAAATTTTTAAGAAAACCTTTGAGAATTTTTTTTCTTTTAAAAACCAAAACTTTATGCCCCTTTTTTTTTGCAAAGTTTTTTTTATTCTTTTATTTAAAAAATTTAAACCAAAGGCAATTTTTTTTTTACTTTTAATGAAGAAAACTTATTTTCTCTTTTTTTTTTTTTTTTTATTACTTTTCAGATATTTGGAAAAAATTTTTTTTTTTTATTTTTTTGGAAGAAATTCCTTCTTTTCTTGGACCTTTTAAAGGTAAAAAGTTTCCTTTTTTCTTTTTGAATTCCAACTTTTTTTAAAGTTACCAACAGGTAAAAATAATCATAAATAGGGTTTGCCCCATTGATCACTCATTTTTTTTTTCAGCCTAAGGCTTCACTATTAACCACCTAAGGTCTTTTATTGAAAAATTTTAATCATTGGGGGCAAAGTTTTTCTTTTAGGACATTAATTTGAAAATTGGGGCATTGTTTCCAACTTTGGGGCAATTAATTCCTAACCCTGAGGCAGACTTCTTTCAAATTGGGGCAAATGATTTCATGCCCCTGGGATGATTCTTACACCAAGGTTGGTTATCTTATTTTAAGTTACCTAATCAAAGAGGACTTCCTTACACTCTCTTAGGCTTATTTTCACACATTTGACTCGGATTCCAAAAATTATGGTCCGGCTTGCAAGTGACACACTTTGGTCAATCTATTAGGTCTTTTTTGGACTATAATGTGGGCTTTTGGTTGTTGGCTTTAATCAAAAAGAGATATTTCATAAAGGCTTTTTTTTTTTTTGAAAATTTTTCAACACATCCCGGGTTTACAAGTCAAGAACCCTTAAGGAAAACTTGAATATGCACTTATTCCTAGTTTCAAGAGCATTAATAAATCAACTCCTTTGATCCAAAGAGTCTCTAAAGGGTGGAATTGTGGATGGGCCCATAATATAGATTTTGGACCTTGTGTTTTGATGGGCTTTGAACTTTGAGCATGTGCCCCCAGTGTTTGGGTATGATCACCTTGTGTGATTGTCTTCCATCAGGGTGGAATTGTGGGTGGGTCCATGATATAAATTTTGGACCTTGTGTTTTGATGGGCCTTGAGCTTTAAGCATATGCTTCTAATTTCTTGGTTTAATCACCTTGCTTGGCTATTCTTCATTTTTTTTTTCATTTTTTTTGGCACTTTATTCATGTATCCCTTTTTTCTTCTTCTTTTGCAAGGTGATTTGTATTTTTTCCATTGGATGGCTTATAGCTCAAAGTATATGGATTGTGTATGGTTTGGGATAGAAACTCTTCTTCCTTTCAAAGGAAATGATTTATTTATGTCAATTGACTACTCTTGAATTGATGCAACTAGGGCAAGTGCATATAAGTTAATCCTTTTTCTCCTTGATAATGACCCTGACCTCCAAATTGCCCCGTTGTGGGGTACCCTAATGTAGGGTGGTTCTTGACAGGGCTTAATTTTAAAAAATTCTTCCTTAATAGGCTCAAATGGGTTAACAAAGGATAATGTGTTTAGGACTTTGAAATGAATGCCTAATGTCACTTTGACCTATGTATCAAATTCAAACTAGACCTCCTTTAAGGAATGAGTCCATTTTATCTCTCACAATTCACTCCACTCTTAGTGTGTAGGGTATGTGTTTGGGATTAAGTTTGCCTCTTTTCATTCTAGGCCACTATTTAATGAGAATTTTTGGGTTTTCAATCATCCATTTTTTTATTGCCTCAGGATATATAACTAAATGCCCCATTTGGATTTATCAAATGCCCCTAATCGGTAAAGTCCTTTTGGTTGCCCCCTAGTTTTGATTTCATTTGCCTTAATGATCATTGAGGTAACAATTTTGAAACATTCTTTTTCTGTTGGCAATTTTCCTTCTTTTCTAATTTTTTATTTTTTGAAAATAACCTTTATTCTCTTTCTCATTTGTTGGAAAACAATTTTCATTTTTTTTCTTAAAAAAAATTGTTGGAGAACAAGTTTGAAAAACTTTTATTCTCTTTTTTTTTTTAGACAACAACTTTTTGTTCTCACTTTTTAAAAAAATCTTCAAAAAAAAAAAGTTGTTAATGGATATTTACAAAAAAGAATGTTTGAAAATGATTATTTATCCTAAAGTGGAAAAAGGATATTTACAAAAATAATTCATTTTTTTCTTTTTTCTTTAAGGCAAAAATTATTTTACAAGAATAGTGGAACAAAAAAGACCCCCCTTTTTCTTTTAGAAGGAAATTCAAATGGGGGTTGATTTTTACAGGGATGATTATCCTGAAGACAAGGGAGAGGAATACATATGACAAAGGTAATTTTGATTGGAGAGGACCTATAACTATAGGTGGACAAAATTTACTCTATGAGTATTTACAAGTCTACTGTACACATTTTTTATTTTATTTTATTTTTTTCTTAAAAAAGATGCAAAGATGCAAAGATGCAAGCATACAGATGCAATTGGGGATAATGACCTTGAAAATTTGATGAAAAAATTTTGCTGGAGTTGATGAAAAATTATTTTTTTTTGAAAACCTTTTTTTTTAAAACAAAAAAAAATAACTCCATTTTTAAAAAAAAAATTTTGGTCACTATCCATATAAATGGAGATAAGGACCCTGAAAGTTTTGAAAAAGTTTTGTTGAAAAAATCATTTTTTTGAAAATCTTCTTTTTTTTTGAAAAATAACAAAATTAATTAAGACTCCATTTGAGAAAAAAAGAAATTAGTCACTATCCATGCCAATGGGGATAATGACAAAAAAACTTTACTTGAAGTGGTATTAAATTTTTTTTTAAAAATAAAGGTTTAAAAACCATCTCAATCTAAAATTTTATTTACTAAAAAAAATGTTTGATTTTTGAAAACTTCCTTTTTTAGGAAAGAAACAACTCCACATTTTTAAAAAAAATTTGGTGGACTTTTTTGAAATTTTTTTATTTTTGAAAAAACATTTTTTGGAAGAAAATACAACTCCATTTTTTTGAAAAGTTTGGTCAAAATCCCATGTTGAAATGCATGATTTGGTAGGGTTCTATAGGTCCCCGGTTTAGTGGTACTAAACCGGAGTGGGAGGACATTTCTTGATCTAGAGGGTGGAAAGCCACAGCCCCCGGACCTTACTTCGTCCTCCTCGCTTAGGCTCTTAAGACGGCCTGGGTCCGACCGTATCTAGCACACATTTATGCTAATATGCAGATGCAAATGCAAATGAATAATCTATTGCCCCCCTTTTTTATGCCTGAAATATTAGTATACAATATATTCACAAGACAAATATATGTACAAAGAATCAATAAATAAATAAATAAGACTATTGCCCCTTCTTTTTTTTTTTATCTGCAAGATTAGTATATATATTCACAAAACAATTATCCAAATAATGTACAAAGAATTATAATGTATATATTCACAAAAAATCGAGCAATTTTAAAGGATAAATTTAAAATTTAAAATTCCTAAGTGGCTAGCCCTCTTTTTTTAAAAAAAATTTAGGTTTCCCCAGTGGAGTCGCCAAGCTGTCGAGCCTGGATTTTTCCACTATCTGGTTCATTTCTCCTAACCCGATTCACATTAAACCCGAACCCATTTAACATGAATCCTCGACTAGGGGTTAAAAGAAATTTTAATTTTTGAAAACTTTTAGAGTCGCCACCCGATATAAATCGAAAAAATAAAAAGCTAGGATCAATGGGTCGGTTGATCCTAACTTAGCTACTAGTCTGCGAAAATTTGATTTAAAAACCAAACTTTTAAAACCAATATCATGGATTCGGGGGCTAACCTATTAAAACCAAATGGTTACCACTTTTGGAATTTTAAACTTATAATTTATCCTTTTATACTCAAAAACTCAAATGAACCAAAACAAATATTATAAGTCACATTTTTCTATTTTTTTTTATGAATCTCAACAAAACATCTTATATTTACAAAATATTTATTCAAATATTATAAAAAACAAAAACATTTTTTCATTTTTATGTCGCCCCGTAGGTGCCTACGTACTCGCTAATCGAGATCAGACAAAACGTAGTTCTTTTAAAAAAAGACTTGTGTTGTCAATTTTAATTTTTGAACTCTTTTCACTTTAAATTCATTAAATTTGATTTTATGAAAATCATTTTGATGATCCTATGATCTAATCATTGATTTTTATTTTATGAAAACATATTTTTCTAAGTCCAAAAATCATTTTTTTTTTAATAATCATCACATAAATTCACAACATATTCAAAATATTTTACAATACATTAAAATTATTTTCATGCATCAAATACGCATTTCTAAAAGCAATTTATGTATAAATACATATTAAAAATATTCAAATATATCAAAAAAATAAATTTATATAAAAAATAATTATTTTGATTTTTCTGGATTTTTCTGAATTTTTCTGAATTTTTATGAATTTTTCTGAATTTTTCTGAATTTTTTTGCTATTTTCTGAAATTAATATATAATAAAATAATACGGACTGACCTGGACCGTTGGATGGAGCGGATGCGATCTGGATCGTCTGATCTGAAGACCAATCCTAGCCGTCTGATCTCGTTGACTCAATCTGGGGCGTTGATCACCTTGATCAAATATGGGTTGTCTGATCTGGATGATCGAATCTGGGCCGTTGATCTGCTTGCTTGAATCTGGACCGTTCTGATCTGGTTGATTGAATCTGGGCCGTCTGATATGAGCTGACCGTTGACCGTTGACCAGGGCGGGTTGGACTTCGGATTTTCGGTCAAATTTTCGGGTGGATATGACCCGATCGGCGAAGAAGATGAAGTCGATGGTTTCGAACGCTTCTTCGGCCGTTTCTGGTGGTTTTCGAGCTGGAGGGTTGTCGGCCCGACGCCTTGGGGGAACCGCAGCTGGTGGCGGTGGTGGATCGCGCCCAGATCCACTGGAAGCGGCGGTTCGCTGTGGTGGCTACCGGCGGCTCAATCGGAAAATTTCAAAAAAATTTGCAGAATTCAATTCGAGAAAATTGATCAATTCTAAGCACACTTGATCACTTTAAACAACTCCCCAAACCTATTTATCACTTCTAATTGGATCAAAAACTCCAAACAAGCTTCGAATTTGTGAATTTTGCAAATTTTGCACAAACTCTCGAATTTTCAGATCTCACTCTCTCAGTGTATTTTTCTTGAAATTGAATTGTGTCTTTTTCTTATGGATCACCCCTATTTATAGTGCTAAGATTAATTGTCGTTTTGTGAATCCATTAATGCTCAATTGTTGGATTACTAATCGTTCTGTTCTTTTATCAAAACGTTTGGGAATTTGGGAGTTGATTCATGATTAATCCTTTGAATTAGACACGATTCGAGTGTTTAAACTTCATGACTCTTCGTTTGGATGAGTTTAATTGAATTAATTCATTCAATTTTGCCATGAATCAAACTTGAAGAGTCACAACTTTTCATATTTTCCCAATTTTGAAGCTTTGATTGAAGTGTCTTTTGGCTTACTTTGATGCACGAATTTGGTCCAAATTAATGTATCCCATGCCTCTTGAGTGTATCTTTTTTTTTTTTTTTAAATTAATGAAGATTATTGATGGAATTGTAACTCCAAGTATGAACCAATATGACATTAATTTATTGTAAACTTAAGCCTATTTTTAATTGGGCAAAAATTGGGTGTCTACACATTGATTTTCATTCTTTGCTTTACTATCTCTAAATTCAAGAGATTTTTGAAAAAATTTTGGCAGAATTTCCTCATGATTTGCTTTCAAACCAAAAATACAAGGTGAAGATTTTTCAATATAAACAACAGCAAACAGATCATATTCATCACTTCATGTAATTCTATCCTTCCCCCACACTTCAATTAAACAGTGACCTCACTATTTTTTAACAAATAAAACAGAGGAAAGGAATAAGAAATGAATTGGATACTTCCCTGAAGTCAGTCGATTCATAGTCATCAAAATTGGCATTGCAAGAGATTTGCTTTGCTCGATTCCTGTAATCACTACAAAACAAAAACAAAAACAAAATAAAAGCAGAAAAATAAGAAATGAGTTCACCCACAGGAACTTGGGTACTCTATAAATATACAGGCCAATATGTAAAAAATAAAAACAATAAAGCTCAAATTAAGAGCTAGCAGGGTCTCTAGCTCTCTGGCCCTGGGCTCTGTCTGCTGCTGCCCTCAGGAGTGTGTCTCGCAGTGTCTCCTAAGCTGGCTGTCCGTGTATGCTCTGAACTGACCCTATCTGAGTGATGTGACTCAATGAAGTCTGGATATGTCATGCCAGCCCCCGTCTCTGGGCTAATGCAGCAGATGACCGTCTTCATGCCTCAAAGATAGTCTTTCTGAATTTCTTATTCTTCTTCTTTTCCTGCTCATGACTATCTCTGAGCTCCTTGTTCTGGCGCTTCAATTCTTCAACATCTAGCCTAAGGTGGTCCATGCCATATGCCGATGAAGCGCTTACAGGAGGGGGTGGAGCAGATGTGGATGGCATCTCGAATGGGGCATCTCCAGGAAAGATATCCTGGTACTTAACCTCCTATAAAATCGGTGGCTGTGCTCCCCTGGGTTTTTCAGCAATCCCCAGCCTAAATGGTGCAGATGTGATCCTCTTGCACTCAAAACCTCGTCATCCTGTGGAGGCTAAAAATGTTCATCCCCTTCAATAATCGAGTAATGTAGCCTCCACAGCCCAGACCTCTAGTCCTCGTGTCATCTGCCTGCCAGTATATAAAATTGGCCACCTCTACCCCAAGATCAATCCAATAGTCTCTGATAAGGCTATATAGGTAGAACATGTCGAATGAAGTCACCTTGCTGTGACTAGTTTTCTTGCAACACAGTGTGTGTGCAAGAATATGGTGGATTAGCTTGTGCTCGACATCTCTGAAAGATGTGGCCAATGACTTGGATGGGACGAATGACTCATTTCCCCTCTCAGGAGCAACCAGCTGGAACCAATAACCCTCCTGAGTCATGTCTGCCGGCCAACTGTTAGGCAGATTCCTATGTTCCTCCTCACTATCGTACAGTCCCAATATATGGCCTATCTGCTTCAACTTTACTTCCCTGATGTGTCTATAGGCCTGGAACTGGAAAGTGGACTCCTCTCGGTCCGGGATGTTCTTCACAGTGGACAAGAACTCAATCGTCAAGTTCTTGTAAGCAGGCTCCTGAAAATCAAATAGTCTGAGCCATGCTGGATCTTGAATAATTGCTCTGATTCTATCTACCATCCCGGACTCATCCAGTAAACACCAGTCTAAGTACTGGATATTCAAAAAATCCATCTTCACGAGCCTTTTCCTTTTATCTTTGGCGTATTGCTGACTGGACAACAAATTCTGGCTCTGTGAACCCGATGTAGAAGCATCAGCCATTCTTGGTCGTTTTTGTTTTGGGGCCATTCTTGCAAATTATTTAAATTTAATTAGTATTCAGGAATGCACAATTTCAAGGGATTTCTAATTCATGCCTAAAACATGAGCTAGAGCAATTTTTATATCATGGCATATTATTAGGTGAAGCTAAAACATTTACACTTGCATAATACTATCAAAGCTGGCAACTTAGGATTGCCAGCTCAGAATTGAACGTTGGAATTTTCAAATTTTTCAAACAAAATTAATTTTCAAAAATTTTTCCTTTTTGTCCCAAAATCAATTTTATACTGAAATTTTATAAAATTCGAGCACAAATCCAATTCCAATTTCAATTCCAGGCAAATTTGAGCACAATGCAAGAATTAAAACCACTATGCAGTAATAAGGATCACAAATCCAGCAGATGTAAGATCAATTTCAATTAGCCCCAAATTTCGCAATTTCAAACACCCCCAATCTCAAGAATCCTAATTGTCCAATTAGCAAGTATCATGAATCAACACATTATGGCTTGTAAATGCAATGAAATTATAGTTCAACAGATCATTATCCAAACAATCAATTCTATGATGAACACAAATGTATATCAATGATAGTGATCCAAAAAATCCAATACAGACAAGTAATCCAGATCGACAGATTTCAAATACATAATGCAATGTAATATATGTAAACACAGGATTAAGAGCAAGAATCTTACTTGGACGGATGGATTCGACTCAAAAAATGAAGCTAATGAAGGGATGATTTCTTCCGTGAGAGTGATAGAGAGTGAGAGTGAGTAAGAATGAGAAAGAGAGAGAGAATTCGCACCTGTTAAAAGCATCTGCAGAACCTACGCCGGCACGGTAGTTTAAGCACTTAGCCCAATCCTTTGTCATGATGCAATGACTCAAATCCATGATGCAATGGTGGTTTCTTTTATTGGCTAAGTGGGTAGCTAATAGGGTTAATTGTATCGGTATATACTTTACTTAGGCTTGGGAGGAAATAATATGCTTTAGTTCACGGGATGAGACTGTTGAGCTAATTGATGTTATAGATCGGGATAAGTGGAGTGTATAAAGAAGTGTGAACCCTAGATGATGCTTTTAATATTCTTTATCGGTTAGAGATAGGAGATATAAATATCCGGTTTATCTATATCAACCCCCTGAGCAGCTGCTGTTACTGAGAACCCCTAGATTCTCATTGGCTTGTTCCGGAGTGTGAGTACTCCATTGTTGATTTGTTTATTTTAATGAAAAGATAATAACTTGTGGACTGATGCATTGCATTTAGTTAAGCTCGTGTGCCACTCCATGTGTGATTGTGTTATTGTGTACTGAGCTCTGATTCATTATTGTTGTTGTTATTCTTTTTACAGGTATTGTTGTTGTTGATGATGATGATGAGATGATGATGTGGAGGTTGTTGATGTTGTTGTTCTTATTATTGTTGTTGATGTTGATGTTGATGAGGATGGTGATGGTGATGATGATTGATGTGATGATGTTTGTTCCAGGTTTTGGGCGATTCTGAAGATTTGGGAGATGAGTGAAATGTAATAGGACCGAGATATATTTGTATTTTATTTCTTCTTTGTTTTGTTCTATAAAGACTGGATTTAATTATAAATTTGTATTTTCATTTAAGGGCTTGTTAGTGCCCATGTTTTTGTAAATAAGCTTTTGTAAATATTTATCAAAGTGAAAGTTTTTCCACTTTTAATAGTGGAAGTTTGAAATGCTTTTATGTAGCAACGTTTTTATTAAAGTTTATTTTTCTGCTGCTAAATCCGGTTGTTGCCAGAATCTAATTGAATGATTTCACAATCTAAAATCGAATAGCAATGTTCAACATAAACACCTTCTTTTAAGACAACCTTACGTATAATTCGTAAAAGTTATACGTGGTTGGGGACTTAGTGTGCTTAATTTGAGAATTGAGCATGTCGGGTCTTTACAGATGCCCTTGGCTCCTTACAGGAGTAGCTGCTACTGGTCTTTCTTTCGATTCGGGCGTATCTTTCATATGAATATGAATATATAAATTCCCATTGAGACTTGCTGAGTCTAGAACAGAGACAACCTATTCATCTGAGGAGGAAGGATCGAAGACTAAGACCGGTAATTCTGCATCCACTTTCTAGCCGACGATGTGGCATTTCTTACTAAAATAATGTCTAAAGTGGCTCTATACCGATTATCAAGGGCTCTAGAAGGCCTATCTTTTTAGCACTTCTTTTGGCATTTGTATTTTTCTTAATTGTAGCCATCTGTTATTTAAGTAGTTCTGGTCTTTCCCGATCCAGGGATCTTTCTATCAGCTATTGCTTTTAGTTTATAGACTAACCTCTACTGTTGTTTGGTGTGCTTCTTTTTATAGAGAGAAAGTGTCTAATCCTTTATCTATTGAGGTAAGTAGCTCGTTTGTTCTTTGTTCGTTTTATTTCATTTGTACTTTTATATCATTTTTATTACACTTAATAAATATAGTATGTAAATAAAAATTATGTAAGATATATATACATATAATAATTTTTTTATACTCAATAACATATGAATAATTATAATAAACAAATATAATAAAAACATTATAAATAATATGAATATATATATTTTATTAATATATTATTAAAATAAATTATAATATTTATATATTTGTATATATTTATATATACTAAGTTTACATTTTATAACAGTTATTTTATTTTACATATTGTATTGTTGAAATATAGTTTATTTTTAAGTAGTATTTTGTGATATTACTTATATATAACATATTATACTATTGTTGTACATAATTTTATCAAGTTGTATAATTTCATTTTTTTATATAAGAAATTATTATGTAAAAATATATAATAAGATATAGATAATAACTTATGAAATGTATATAGTTTATAACAACCATATTTTAAGTACTATTTATTATTTACTTTATAATATATAAATATGTAATATATCAATAAATATATTATAAATAAAATATATAGAATTAGTTGTAAATGACAAGTGATTATACATATTATAGTTATTATATAATAAAATTAATTTACAAATATAATATGAGTCCTTATTATATATATTATATATTTATATATATTTGATATGTATAACTAAAACTAAATTTTAAAAATAATTATTTATATATACATATATATAATAATAATTTAGTTTAGAGACAAATTTGCAACAAAATTAAAAAAAAATTGGCGCTAAAATAATTTATTTCCCACTAAAATCAGAGATTTTCAGTCACAAATCAATTTGTAATCTATCGTAAATTTCATCGCAAAACCATATAAAAATTATAAGACTATTCATAATTTATGTTATCACAAATTTGTTGCAAATCTGTCGCTAATTCTTTCTTTTTAGAGACAAAAGTTTTCCGTCGCAAAGTTTCTATTTCTAAAGGCTTGTTTTTTAGTAGTGAAAATCTACTTTGTTGCTAAGGGCTATGCTCAAACTAATGGAGTAGACTATTCTAATACTTTCCCCCCTTAGGGCTAAATTAACATCTATTCGCTTGTTTATGTCTATGGCTGCTACTCATAGTTGGTCATTGTATCAATTGGATATTGAGAATGCCTTCCTATATGGTGCTCTCAAAAGGAAGTCTATATGAAGCAACCGTCAAGGATTGTTGCTCAAGGGGACAATGGGAAAGTCTGTCATCTTCACAAATCTTTATGTGGTTTAAAGTAGAGTCCTCATGTATAGTTTAGCAAAATATAGTTAGGCAATTGAAAAGTTTGAATGACCAAGAGTAAGTGAGACCATTCAGTATTTCATAAGCACTCTTCCTCTGGTATTATTCTTCTTTTTTGTGTATGTGAAAAATATTATTATATTAGAGGAATATCATTTCTAAAGGCTTTTCTCCACAGTTAGTTTTATGCAAAAGACATAGGATCATTGAAGTATTTCTTATGAGTTGAGGTAATGAGGAGCAAGAAAGGTATTTTCTTATCTTAACAAAAATATGTACTTGATCAATTAGCTGAGATAGGAAAGTCAAGTGCAAAACCATGTAGTACTCTAATGATACCAAATCTGCAACTGTCACAACTCCAAATAGGGGCCTTTTAGGATTTATCTAAAGCTATCATATCACGTGTGCACCCGTAACATAAGAGCCATCTTGTAAGTCAGAGTGTACAAGACTCTATTTATTTATAAAAGTTTATCATACAAATGATATAATATATTATAGTATTTCAACTATGGAATCCGATTTTCCAATTGCTACCAAGATCGCAGATAATTGGTATCCCCTACCAAATAGTGAAAATGGGTTTCAAACTACAACTTACAAATTTCAACAATATAAAATTTATCAAGTTTACATTCTAAGTTTACCATACCCTATATCTCTATCTTCAATAGAGTTCGTTGGAGAAGCTCTCTTCACACATTCCTAACCCAATCCCAACTAGTATTAATCCTACATAAAAACTGTTGGGGGGTGAGCGAACCACGGGCTTAGTGAGATAACCTGACAAGACCACACATCAAACAATAGCAACCAAGTATAATTATCAATCATATGTAATGCAACAATCAATTATATGCACATTACAAGCTTAGATGATCTAGAATCCAAAGTAGGATGAAGATTTATGCCCTCTCATTGGGGTTAAAGGAACCGATCTCTGAATCACCTATCCAGGAGAAACTAAGTACACAGGAAATCCACAATCCTCACAATAATTATCTCTTTATGTTAATGATGTTTTAAGCACTCATTTCCTGTTTTAAGCCTTAGAAACTCCACTAAGTGTTAGACATTTCACAACGATACCATGAGCGGCATCCTTCATTACCAGTTAGTTCCCATGGAACCGACGGAACAAAGGTAAACTTGAGTAGAACTACTAGCCTCTTGCCTAGAAAAACTAAGTATTACCAGAGAACCGAAATTCTAACACGTAGTAGGCTATCATACAAACATAATGCAGTTTATGCAAATCATGTAATGCATGTCCGTTTCATTTACAGTACCAGTAGTTGTTAATCCAGTTTAAGGCGACCATACAATTTACAGACAATCGTCAACATGTTTCATACAATATTTATCATACATAGAATTTTCACTTATATTATGGTAATTTATCATTCAATCATACACCACACATCATGCATTACTATTACTCCCAATCCCGCATGCAAATCCATTGAATATATATTATTCAAAATGCAACTATACTACAAGCACAAACAATGTGATAAAGTCAAGTAACTCACTTGTGGTCCTCGCTAAGCTGTTGTATAAGCTACTGGAAATCCAGGGATTGATCTATTTTTCGTATGAAAGGATAGCAGAGATTTATTATTGGACTATTTCTATAAGAGAAGTTCTCCTAGAATTAAAGGCGCTGATCTCGATCTCTGTACATTAGACTAAGTTCGTTATATTAATTATTGCATCATCAAATAATTTATTTGAATCCTTATAGGTGCCTAAATATTTCGTATTGGTATTTGATTCAGTTTTTATTAAGGTTTCAATCCCTATAGTAGAGAATATTTATCTGTATTTTGTTTCTCTAGATATATATTTTTAATTAAGGAGTTTGTCTTTTCTTTAAGTCCTACTGCTTTTAGTAGAAGATTTTTATTTATTAATGCTTTACCTGTCAACCTTATATATCTCTTAAATTAGTATTTTTATTTATTTAAGGGTATGTTCTAGTGACTATACCTTCCAAAATTATAAAATCGTATGTATGTGGAGTTTAGATATCTCAAAATTTTCATTATACTTTTTTCATTTTTTTATTGCAAAACAACTAAGTTTGATACTACAGTATTATCAGTAATATTAGTTTTGAAACGTTAACATCAATATTAGTAATAAATACAGGTATAATAATAACAATCATCTTCATACCATTAGTAAATAATAATTGTATTGATGATAGTATAAATATGGTGACATTAACGTAAATAATAACGGTATTAATAATTCTAATGATCCTTGATGAAAATATCAATAATACGGAATATTATAAACAGTAGTAATAATAATGGTAATAATCAAACTATATCAATAAAAACAGCAGTAACCTTAGTTTTGGTTTGTTGAGATTGAAAATTGAGTGAATTTCTATTTGCGATTTCTTATTTGTTTTAAATCCGATTTCATTGTATAAATGGTCGATTTGGTAGTACTCGAATAGTACTTTATAGTAGTGGAATTATTTTCAAGAAAAGACATTTGTACAATTTTTAAATTTATGAAATACATGCATAGATTTCAAGTGAATCCTAACAATTGTAGTCAAAACTTGTTTTGATGTTATCTAACTCATTTCTAGTCCGTTTTTTACGAATAAATAGTCTTTTCCATAGTATTTTCCAAGTATAATCCATTAGTGGTGTTATTTTTATCAAACAAAGTCATTAAGGGGACGAAAAAGACAAGAACAGTCCGCTTTGTTCGCACCAATCTGGCAGCAGTAATTTAGTTTTTGTTTTTGTAATATCTAATTCATTTCTTATCCGTTTTTAACAAATAAATAGTCAATTTCATAGGATTTTTCGTGTTCTTTCCATTTGTGGGGTCATTTTTGGCTTAAAAACAAACACATAAATATAGTTTATTCAATCTTCCTAGGGATATACATGAGTAATCTAAAGTTCAACTTAGTTTGTTGTAATTGAAGTATGGTTTTGGTTTTTCCTTTCTAAGACTTGAATTTCTACACTTAAAAATCTTCAAGTTGATGTATCTATATCCTAAATAGTCTAAATATCATCAATATCATATCAATTTTAATAAATTTATAAGTCAATTTCTAAAGATCAAACATAATGAATATTTGAACTTGATATAGTCCTTACCTTGATTGGACAATAGATAGGGTTTAGTTCCTCCTTGATGAAAGTAATGATCTAAAGAGGATAGTAAGGAAATGAGTAACTAAGGAAACAAATTAATCTAGCTAAACTAAAATATATATTCATTTTATTTCTTACCTTATTGATCTTGAGTTCTAGCTTGGTGTCGTGACAACTAAGAGTTATTGGGTTGGTTTTTGATGTTGTTGGAGGAAGGAATTTAGTGTTCTTAATGTGTTTGGTATGTAGATGGAACATAGGATGTAGACTAGAGGTTTATGTTCTATTTTGGAATGTGTTCAAGGTTATCTAGGTGCAAATATCACAAGGAGAAGAGGCTGGACGCAACTCCTTTTGTAGTTAGGATTTCAAGTTGTTTTTGTAGAGTTTTTTTAGCTAATTTTGTGTCAAACTTAAGGTTTTATATATGTACTAATGTTAGGCTACAGTTAGGAGACTTAAAGAGAGTATTTTGGGCTTGAAAAATGCAAATTTCTGTTGTTGTTTTCTCGGGTAGAAATTTCATGCAAATTTGAGGATGAATTTTTGATGAATTTGTATGGAATTTGTGGTTGATTTCAAGGGGCATTAATTGGGTTTGTTTGTTAGTTAATTAAGTTCATTTATGTGTGTAAAATAGGGGCTCAAGTTACAAGAAAATCAGATCAAAATTCGTGTGAAATCAGAGGTCAATTTCCAACTTTTCTACTGTAGTTTATTTGTTGATTTCCTCATGCTGCAGCTACTGGTTTGGAATTTTCTAGGCAGATTTGGAGTTGTTTGGGTTGCATATTTGAGTTGGAATTCTTAGCATTAAATGTTGATCACATGTGGAGTGTTTTGGTTGGAGATTCTATCATTTTCATGTTGAATTTTTGTGTTCAATATTGGGTAAATATGTTGGATGTGAATGTTGCTGTTTTATTTGAATTCTCCTGCTACAGCTTGTTTTTATTGGGTATTTGAAGTCAAATTTAGAACCATTTTGGTTGTTTATTTGAGTTGAATTTCTTGGTATTTAATGTTGATTACATGTGGATTATTTTAGTTGGAGTTCACATCATTTTCATGTTGAGATTGTGTGCTTAAATTCGGAGCAAAGTTATGTAAAAGTCAGCTTGTGGGTGCTCTGTTTTGCTGCTTTGTTCCAGCTTTCCATTTCCAACGTGAAGCCCCACTCGTAATTTTCAATTCCAGTAGCTGTCTCGTGTCCTTTGCTGTACGAGATAGATCATGTTCCGCACGTGGAGGATTTTAAGTGTGAAGCCCAGCTGTCCGTGCGTTGAAGAAGACTTGTAGCCGTGAGTTTCAATTTGCCGCTTATCCTTTGCAGCAGCTGTTTCCTATTCAACGTGGAGGCTCTGTTCCCCTTTTTTAATTCCAGCCTTGGTACACCCTCCAGCACGAAGAAAATATTCAGCCCGTATCATCTGTTGGTGGATTTATTTTGCAGCAAGCCGATTTCTCCTGCTTCTTGCGTGATGGAATTCCCATACAAGTCCACTGTTTTACGTAAAGCATTTTCTAACGTGATGGCTTGTTCGTGACTCCAACTTCTACTTTGTTCGATTTTTCTTTTTATTTATTTATTAGATTATTAGTTAATTAAAATTATTTAAGCCACTATTAAATTATAAACGCATATTTATGACAGTTCTGTACAAGTTTTATCGAAATAGAGTTTTCCTAAGTTATTACAAAGCTCTAAGTTGTTTATACGTACAAGTTTCTAATGTTGAGTTTACACAATTTATTATTTTTATTATTTTAACTTACGTGATTAAATTTTCTAAGTTCAATAAATTAAATTAGGAACCAAGTCCTAATAAATTCAGAATTTCCTAACAAGTAAAACATCGGGTTTGAAATTTTCATTTTAAATCTAGATTAATAATTATTGCTCGGTTTTAGTACCTATTATGTATTTATAATCTTAGTATTTCCTCTTTAAATTATTATTTTACACCGATAAGCTTTATTAATAAACTGTATCTTATTGGTTTTGAAATTTAGAGCTACTTCTAATTATATCTCGAATTATCAGTTCAAGATTTGAAATCTCATTTTTTGTATCTATTAGGGTCAAGGGAATTTTTATTCAGGTTTTTCAAACTAGGAGTGAGTTTATTACAATTCATAGATCTATTTTAAAATTTTTGTTGAATTATATATTTTGGTATTAGTTTCACATTTGCCAATTTGTTCATTTGCTAGTTATGAAAATTATTAAAGATTATGTTGGCAATTCCAGATTTTAATTTCTAAAATCTGTAAATCCTCTAATTAGAATGTTAATGTAATTTAAATATTTATTTAAGATCTAGATTCTTAGATATTAATCTATTTTTGATCTTTTTGTATCTTTTGTATTCTAATGTTCTCTTTTAGTCTATATTTTCAAAACTTGTAGGTTCTAAAAATTAATCGTCTGTTATTGTGACTTAAATTTAAGGTTAACTATGATTTCTTGTTGGACTATTGATCATTTTACCAAACATTCTATTTTTATGTATATGAGTTATTTATTCTAATTTGTTAATCATATGTTAACAGATTTTGAACACCATTATTTCATTATTTTACAAGAGTATGATTTATTTTATAAGTATTGAGCTTAAGAAAAAAAAAGGATTCAGTAATTTATATTAACGATTGGTTTATCGTCGTTTTATAAATTATTTGAAATCACATTTGTTACAGTTTGTATTTCGAAATTTTCATTGGTAACGATTCTAATCTTTCTAATTATAATCAAATTCATTCATACTTCAACAATTTCAAATCGAGAAAAATTTGGAGTGATTTTTACTACTTGTTCCAAATATTTTAAATAATCAAATATTACATTTTTAGTATTTGTTATAATCAGGTTATGTAAAATTTGGGGGATTACAACAACTCACCAAGATAGGGCATTATTTGAGAATCTCAACAAATATTGAAGACTCATTAGAAAGCTGAATTATCTTATAGTGACTCATCTTGACATTGTGTATTATGTTAATGTGGTGAGCCAATGCATTTCCTCTCCTACAGTCCATTATTGGGCTGCTTTGGAGCAGATCTTGTGTTATTTAAACGGTGCTCCTGGACGAGATATATCATATAAGGATCATGGTCATTCTCGTATAGAAATTTTTTAGATGTAGATTAGGTTAGATCTAAGGAAGATTGAAAGTTCATTACTAGTTACTGTGTTTTCTTTGGAGGGAATTTTGCTTTATTGAGAAGTAAGAAGTAAAGTATTATATCCAGTTCTAATATAGAGTCAACATATCAAGCCATGGCTCAGTCCACATGTGTATACCAGATATTGTCTAAGGTTAGGCTTTAAGTTTCAATACCAATTAGGTTATGTGTAATAACCAAGCCACTCTTCAAATCACATCAAATCCAGTATTTCACGAGTGAGCTAAACATATTGAGATTGGTTGTCATTTTGTTTGCTAGAAAATGCAACAAAACTTGATTTCTATGGGACATGTGAAAAACCATAGAACAATTAGGCGATCCCCTTACTAAAGCTCTAAATGAGACTGGGGTTAATTATCTTTGTAACTATTAAATATTAAATATAAGACTCTAGCATCTTTCTACAAAAATAACATGGTATTAAAGTAGGAGATCCTCCGAATGGCTATGCATTCATTTCAACCCCTATTGAAATTAAATTGTCTACTTGATGGGCCTTAGTCAAAATCAAAGTTCTAGCTTACAAGTGAGGGGGAGTGTTATAATTTAAATATAATAGTTTACACCATATCTGCAAATTTAAGCTTTTAGATCAGATGGTTGTGGTGCTAACCCTTATAGTAACAAGATGGGCATGATTAATATCTATCTTGTAGCTTGAATGTGAATCTTATAGAATAGGGATTTTTGTCAATTAGAATTTTTTAAATTTATTTTTCCTTCATTTTTTTACCTTCTAGTATGCATATAAATACGTATGATAAATATCAATAAAGATATAAAAGTATTTCGCTCACCTTCTACACGGATAATCATAATTTGAAATCAAAGACTTAGGAGGCTCAAGTATCTCTTGGGATAGAAGTTGCATATTCATATCAAGGTTTCTTTTTGTCTCAACAAAAGTATACCACTAAAAGAGACACAAAAACTAAGTTACCGGGTAGCTTGTCTGTCCTTTATTATTGATAAATACGAGCTCAAACCGGAGGTTTTCTGGTTGGTAGAGGACCTAACAAAAAAATGAAATGGTAAAATTGTTCATCTAATGTGATTGTGTCCAATTTTTTTAAGCATGTCCTAGCACATCAGTAATTATTCCTAGCTTATTGTGCCTAGATTTTGGTGTAATTTTCTTTCCTAGCTTAAGCTTGTTTTGCGTAGAAAAGCTCTGTATCCTATATTCTATATTCACTTGATTAATGAAAGCAATCAAACTTTCATCTTCATATAATGAATTAATGACCACAATCAATTACTCAAGAATCTTTTGCTTGACCCAAAAAGCACCTTTGAAGCAACTAAGTGGAGATAATCACTGCTTGCTACACTAGATTATCTTCGCTTAATAAGTGCTAGGAAAAAAGATCCAATCTTTTTTCCTTTTGCCAAAAGGTGAAAAATGCAATAAACAAAATTGCATAAAGTAAATAACAAGCACTAGGATATAACGTGGAAAACCCAAAGTGGAAAAAACCATGGACCAACAGTGCATAGATTCATCTACTATAAACAATACAATGGGATTATAGATTGTTGTTCATCACTAGATTTGTCGTGTATTACCGATTCATCACCTTCAGCCAGTGGAATTACAAATAGAAACAAGATCTATTCATCTAGAGTTTCTCTCTCTAGATCTATCTTATCTAGGCTTGAGAAGAGACACCCATCTTGTTCTCCTATTTCTTCTCTTCATCACCGTTGACTGGCGGAACACCTTTCATTACTGTTGATCGATAGAACACCGGAACAAGGATCAATATCTTGTCTCTCCACACACCCCACGATGTGTCTCTATACCTTCTGGTGTATATAATCCACACGTCTCACAACATGTCTCTACACCCCCCCAGTGTATATAATCCACATGCCTCACGGTGTGTCTCTACATCCTTATCGGTGTATATAATCCACATGCCTCATGGCGTATCTTTACACCTCCCTGGTATATACAATCCACACGCCTCACGGCGTGTCTCTACACCTCTCTGGTGTATACAATCCACACGCCTCACGATGTGTCTCTACACCTCCCCGGTGTATATCTAAAAGACAAAATAAGGAGGATTTATAAGAAAAAACAATGAAGCCTTACATTCAATGCTAGCCACATTTATTCGATTTGACCAGCATTAATTTCTTGCATTTATCCATTACATGTCTCTTTAATTACACATGTCTCCTTATTTACATGTCTCCTTATTTTCCCATATATATCTGTCTAAATATATCACATATATTTAGGATTTCCATTTTCGGTGTCTTCTAAATATATACAATATGTATTTATGATTTATTGGTTATACACCCATATGAGTTGGATCTATAACCCCAACAATAAGGAATGCTTAAGATTGAGAATTACAGGTAATAAAGTATATTTTTGCATCATAATTCAACCAATGCAATTGGTTTCGCATAGAATTGTATTCATGGGGGATATAGATGAATTTTACAGTAGAATTTTGGCAAGGCTGGCAGTTGTTGGTATAACACAACAACACGAGACATGACAATACACGATTAAAAACATAAATTATAAAATAAGATACATGAGACATAACATAAAACATGATAAGGAGGCATGATTCTGACTCGAATGAACGTAATTAACTTATAACTTAACTATTTATACATGTAAGAAATTGTGGCCCAATATGCAATATTTCATATAAAAAGTTGTAACTCTTCATAATGGATGTCTTAATGGAAGAAATTTCTTATAATTTCATGAAGAGGTATGGTCCTCTTCCTGCCCTTCTATATATGTGCAAGAGTCGACATTAAATAATAGTTCTCACTCTTGTCTTCATTTAAAAAAATCCATCATAACAAATTAAAGAAATAAAAAAAGAGAAATCATTCCTTTGGTTGAATAAGATCGGATTGGAGGAATAAGGTGTATCTTAAGAAAACAAGTGATTTTTTGTTCTTTAGGATTCAAAATAATATCACGACTATGGAGAAAGGTATGTTGATTCATCCAATTACATATGTGAAAATCATGTAGTTCAAAGATTCTAGGATTGAATTCATGAAATATTGAATTATGAAATTATAAAATAATCTTACATGTAGTATCAAAGCACATGATTTTCCAACAATTATAATTCATAATTTGAAAATTAATATGCATAAGGATGCGTACGAACAATTACACTTGAACTTTCTGTAGTATGTTGTGTTAAATCGCATTTGTCAAAGTTGTAACTTCGGATACATGCTACCCAAAAATCTAATTTAAAAAAAAAAAAAAAAAAACTTTCAATGCCAAGTGACGATGTAATAATGAGTCAATAACGGTTATGACACCAATAAAAGTGATGCAAACCGTAGAATAGTGTACATGATGATTCATAAATGAACATGTTTTCCTCCCTTCGTACCGGCATTAATGACGAACAATATGATAATCTCCGATGTTTGACCAGCTTTAACCACGGACAACATAATAATCTTCAACAACTACGAAATTGCTTCGCTAAGGCATGGAACTTTATCAATTGAATGTAATGCTTTTACATATGCATTAAAAAAAAAAAAAAAAGAAGGAAAAGAAAAAGAAAGACGTGGAAGTGACAGTTATTAAATGTTGCAGACTGTTATGAAAATAACAGTTGTGTGGAATTTGTTTGCATTTATTGTTTGTCGGTGTTGTTTATTGTTTGGAAATCTTGCTAAATGGTTGCATGAGATTCACTGTGAAACGGTTATTGACCGTTGAAGTATTTTTTCCTCTATTGGGAAAATAAAGGAAAATGAAATTAGATAATATATTATAACTTGAAAATATATGGCATAATATTTTGTTTGATGAAATATGACTCCAAATCTTTGTATTTTAATTATTGTGGTATATGAGAAATTTATATAATGAATGGTTTGTTAGTCACCAAAGTGACCAAATCATTAAATGTATAAATTTTATTACATAAAATCTAAATTTTACCCATGAATTTATTTGTAAATGATATAATAGATTATATTTGGATAAATGAAAAGTTTATATTATAAGACATTATAAATCATCTAAAGATGATTTTCGTTCTTATAATGTATAATGTAAATGCCTTTGATATTTTATTTGATTTATTTGTATATCAAAAGATAGAAAAAATATCAAATAGTATACTTGTTTGATAATGTTTATATATAATTATTGCAGTATCTATTCCTATTTCTTTGCATTCTCGTGCTTCATTTGTTCTTATATTCAATGGATTGAATTTTTCAAATTGGTATGAGTAGGTCCAATTTCACTTAGGTGTTTTGGATCTTGACTTATCTCTTCAAATTGAGAAACCCACTGCTATTACTAATGAAAGCAGTGATGAGGAAAAATGTCTCCATAAACTTTAGGAGAGGTCGAATTAAGCTTAATGTTTATGAGAATGATAGTAGCAAAAAATATTAAAGCTACTCTTTCCCAAACTGATAATGCAAAAGAATTCATTAAATTTGTGGAAGAGCGTTCTCACACTGTTGACAAGTCTCTTGCTAGTACATTGATGGGTATTTTGACCAATATGGAGTTTGATGAGTCTCGTACTATGCATGAGTATAGCAACAATATTCAGGACTTTAGGAATGACTGTGGATGAGTTCTTTTTGGTACAATTCATTTTGAACTCCTTTCCTCCTGAACAATATAGGCCTTTTCAAATGAATTATAACACTATAGAGAACAAGTGGAATATCAATGAATTGACCAGTATGCTAATTCAGGAGGGAACAAGATTAAAGAACCAAAAGTCTCATTCTGTTCATTTTACAAGTAACAAATCAAACACATCATAAAGTTATAAATGATACCCCAGTGATGGAGGAACCACATGAAATAGCATTAAGAAGATCTCAAAGAGAGAAGATATGCTATTCCTAATGATTATGTGGTTTATTTACAAGAGTTAGAACTTGACATAGGAATTGACAATGATCCAGTTTCTTTCCCACAAGCCATGGAGTGTAATGATTCTATTAAGTGCTTAAATGCCATGAAAGATGAGTTGAAATCTATGAATCAAAACCAAGTCTGGAAACTTGTTGCATTGCCAAAAATATCATTCTACCCTTCAACTACCTTCAACTTAAAAGAATAATTGACAGCAACATCAAGGGTTTGCCAATAAATTGGACTGAGCACCAAAGTAAACATACGATGATTTTATATTTGGACCCGTATAATAAAGCGGTTTGATATTGTATCCAATATAAATTAATCGCATTGCTTAGAAATAAAATAGTTTCTATGTGCAGGAGAATATTCCAACCTTAATATTTATTGATTTTATTTTTATTAGCTTATTTTACATTATTCCCATTTAGATTAAGTTATTTTAGATTAGAAATTCTAAAATTTTACATCAGTTGATGAATACATTTGTGTATCCAATGGGTTAAAAATACTTATAGTTTTTTTATCATTTTATAATTGAACATGATTGATAGGTAAAAAAGCCATCTTAAATGCAGATAAAATGATGGCAAAAAAATGCAGATAAAATGAAAAATGGAAAAACAATTTAATGAAACCATAATATCCAAGCACTTCCAGGGCTCTTGTGGACCAAGTAGGGTAAGTTAGGTGCATAATTTATAAAATTACAATTATCAATACTACTTTTATGGAATGGTCTATAAGTATCTCACAGTATTCAAAAAGTTTTTCATCCATCTCTTCAATTTTTATACACATTTTTCCTGGTATTTCTGTAACCATTCTTTTAGTATTATCTTTTTATCTATAATATTATTTATACATCTTGTATCTATAAGTGCTTCTGTCTCTAAAATTTCAGTTCCTACTATAAATTTTACTTTTATTCTCATGTTTGTAATCTGTAGTCCTAGCTTTTCATCTACTTCTCTATTTATGTAAGTTTAAACTATTTTCTCTTCTATCTTATTTTCTTCTAGAAAATATTATCCTCCTATATTAGTGTACTTTTTCCTTTGTATTCTTTTTGTATTTCTTCTAGTCTATCTACTATTTCTTCTATTCTTAATATCTTGGTTTCTAGTAAGTCTAAATTCCTATTCCATCTATTGTAACTACTGAGATTTTGTAATTCATATTTTTCTCCTTGTAAGTCTAGACATTTCTTACAACTTTCATTTTGACATTCTTTACATCTAAATCTAACTGTAATATGAGGGTATCCAGAACAGTATTTACATGGATGGTCATCTGATCTTGACTTATGTATCCAATCATGTTTACATTATGTCTATATTTCTACATATCCTCCTATTTCTCCATTGTCTGTAAGATTTAATTCATCTAATTCATCTATTATGTCTAACATTTCTTTTTTATTTCTATACCTGGGGTTTTCTTTTTCTAATAAATCTGCAACAAAAGGTGTTTCCATTTCATCACTACTAATTTCTTTAATGTCTTCTTCTAACATATTTTCTTCTACTTCTAATATACTGTGTATTGTCTTTGTTTCACTCATTTGATCATCTATAGCCTGTAAGTCTTCTTCTAAACAGTTTACTATCATGGCTCTTTTATCATGAAGATTGTGTCTTTTGTAACAGTCCATAGATAAATGGCCTTCTTCTCCACATACAAAACAGGTTAATTTATTCTTGTAAGTTCTCCTTTTATTATATTTTCTAACATGCTTATTGCTAGTGATGTGCCCTAGTCCATTATGGATTCTTTATCATTTGTATGTTTGTTATCAAGTCATTTTAATTATCAAAGTTATTTTTGGCCTATTTACTTTGGTAATGTTATTCCTTGAATATTTAGTTATACCTTATATCGTTAAAGTATGTGACTTTAATAGTAGAACCATAAGCTGAATTATAACTTTATTCTAAATTATCCCTAGTCACTCATTATGTGGAATGATAATGAATTAAGACTAGTATGATTGCTGTAAGATGATCAAGTTTTACTAATCATGGATATGGGATATCAATTTAGCACATAGATACAAACAGGAGTGTATTGTATTGGATTGACCAACTATAAGAATACTGTATGGATCAATGCAATAAGTATTATACAGTATTCTTATTTACAATGTTGTTTTAGTCCTTTGACCTAATGGCACCATGGATTCCTATATAGCAGTTTCCATGTTTTGATTCATCTCTTCAATATCTTTAATCGGATGATTGTAAGAATAAACTTGGGCATGCAATATGTTCTATAGAGGAATGTGAATGTTAGTAAAGGGATTTGTTCATCTCATTAATTTGAGAGAGATATCTATCAGGCCTCTTGATGAGTAAAACTGAGAAATGCATGGCCATGCTCGAATGAATTGATAAAGAGTTATCAATATCATTTGTTTAAGTCAGTCAAACTCTAGATTCAAGAAATAAGTAATTAGACAATATAAAAGTGTTTTGATCCACACCTTATGTTTGATTATAAGATATCGTGTAACAAAAGGACTGAATGACTAACTGTTAGTAGGTAAAGTCGGATCATCGATCTTCACTAAAATTGGGTAGACATAATGTCTTACTAGAGACCAATTATGTCTTGTAGTCCTAAAAGAATGTTTAAGAGCTACTACCAATTTTAAGTAAACCTACAAGGTCACACACAAAGAATGAATAAAATGGATCTTCGATAATCGTATTGGGAATTGATTAATTATTTATTTGTCGATTTTAATTAGATTAAAATTGACAAATAAATAAATTCGGATAATAAGGATATATATGTCTTTCTACATAAACCCTAATTCGTTTAGGGTAATTTAAAGAGACATAACCCTTATATATATCAGGGTAATTTAAAGAGACATAACCCTTATATATATCACTATATATATTCTCCACTAGGTTAATTTTTCGATCATCTGATGCTGGCCGTCATTTAGAAAGAAATTTCGTAACCTAGAAAGAGAGTGTGAGGGATTCCCAAAGGTCGAAACTTTTTCGACGTGCTAGCACACACGAAGATCCAATTCATTCTTTTGGATACCGGTAGAGGGAGTTGGTGTAATCTGCATCTCCTGTGATCCCATCATCAAGACAAAAAGGTACACGATTCCCTTTTCTTTCTGATTTAATTGGAGCGCTTGGATCCGATTGGGAATAAAAAAAAAAAAACGATTTTCCGCTGCACGATTCATATTTGGATCGAAAATTCCCAACACTTATCTCCATCTAAACATGGCATCCTAGCATCACTCTGTCTTTTGTATTATGCCTTTCTAGGTTTGTAATTCTGTTTTGGTTTTCTAGGTCTATAAGGTTCTTTATTCCTTCTAGTTCTTCTGTAAGTTTTTCTTGGTTTTGTCCTTGCCTTTGGTCCATAAGTCTTCCTCCATATATTTGTAGTGCGTAAATATGTTCATAGTAACTATATTCTCCTTTAAGTTGTCTTGTAATTTGTAAATTTGTACATTTTTCAACTAAAAACCTAATTATGTATTGTATCCTTGTTCCTAAGTTATTTAGTATAGGGGTATTGACTATTTTTGGTTGTGCAGGTGGTTTGTAATTAGAAAATCCTGTGGCTTCTTCTTGGAAGATGGATGATACTCTTAATTCCTCAAGATATATAGGGTGTGACGCTAGTTTATTTTCCTTATATTAAGTATCTAATGTTTTCTAATTTCTATAAAACCTCTTCTTGTTTCTCTTTTGTTTCTTCTTTTTCTCTAAGTGAATCCTGTATGGTTCTATGCTCTTGTAATTTTCTCTGTAAAGGTGTAATTATATATTTAATATTATCTAAAGTTTGTTGTAATTCTGTATTTGTTTGTCTTATCTATTCTATTACAGGTCTTATTTGACTATGTATGCTAACGTGTCTTTCTTCTAAAGCTATTCCTAGATTTATTAGTAAATCTGCAACAGTATTTAATTGTTCACTTTCTCCGTGGATCTGGTGTCTATAATTCTAAAAATAACAACGATGTATAATATCTGGATGTCTAATTATTTTCCTATTTCTATAATCTATTTCTAAATCTAACCACTCTAACTTTTTGAATTCATCTATTTTAATCTGTGTCTAAATACTAATCAGTATCTATCTATGTATATGTGATCCAGTCAGCAAGTGTAATTTCTGTTCCTGTATCTGATTTTGTCTATGAACTATTATTTTTATTTCTTGTGAAACAGTTTAAGACCAACTTATAGCTTATTAAGACTCTCTCTTTGACCATCTAACCATTCTTCCTTTAAAAAGCTAATTAGATTTTCTACTTCTAGATTTGAGACTTCTTTGTTAGGCCAAACTCTTGTAACTCTTTGTAAAGTGCGTCGAGGCTTCCTGGTGATCTTAACTGTAATGTTCTTAGATAAAACTGTAAACTTACTACAATCAACCTAAAAGTTTATCTCTACAAATAAAGTAGAATATGGCTAGGTTCTTTGGTCCTTGTTCTCTTATGTAATCTTCTAGTCCTTCTAACTGATGTCTTGTCATATCTTTTAACTCTTGTATGGCTTCTCAACTTCAGAGGTTCTAGTCAATTCTGGTGCTAGTTCACTTGAAGCATTAATTACTCTTTCTATGTCCTTATCATCTTCTAATTTAATATGCAGTAACTATGTCTTCTATGTTATCTTTTAATACTTGTAAGTTTTGTATTATACTACTAAGCCGATTTTCTAATTCTATGCTGTTATTTACTAGGTTCCCTAAGCTTTTGCTTTCTACTTGCCTATATCTAGCTATTATATCATTACTTAAAGTATTATCTAACCTTAACTCTATTGTATCTTCTATGTTATTATTTATGCTATTTACGAGTGAAGTTCTATGGTAGCTTACCCTATTCTTATGACTATTAAATGTTGTAATCCAGGTATTAGCAATATTTTTATAGTTTGTTAAGGAGCTAACTAAAGATCTCTTTGCAGTTATATAATTAAGTAAAGGTAAGTTGTTTCTGTGCAAAGTTAATTGGTTTCTATTGTTGTCCGGTATAATTCTTCCTGTTGATCTATTTCTGTTCATTAAGTGTGGTAAAGATATTTAAAAAGGTATTTGTCTTATGGTTTGAAAGTGCTATTCGGTACTAGGTGTGTGTTACTATTTACTTATCCTACTTGTTATACTGTTTGTAAACACTGTTTATCTTCTTTTCTTTCTACCTTAGTCTTGTTATCAGTTAAAACTAGTCTTCTGCTAATCTAAGCTTCAACTAATGCTTAGACAACCATCAACCATCAAGTTAGAGGATTTCCTAACAAAGCCTTCTTCACGGCAACAAACAGACATAATAACGACTAGGTACTGTAGGTCTTGTAACAAAATTCTGGTCAGGCTCTGATACCAATTTAAGGATTGATTGATAACAAGATAGAACAAGATGTTAATCAAGAAACATAACAAGGTGAGACATGCAAATGAACACAACACTTTTCCCTTTCGCTTGGTCCCAAAAGGTACTTAAGATAACTGGAGTATAAAGAAATATAAGTGCAGAGTAAGAGACTGAATCTTACAAAATTTCTTGAGCTTTATTGATTCTGGAAGAAGAAAGAGTACAAGGGTAATTATGAGAGTAAAGAAGTAATCAAAGTGTCTGAGAGTGAGTGTGTGTTTTTCTCTTCTGATTTTTTCCGTGTCTTCTAAAGAGAAAGAAAGCATATTTACAGAATAACTGAATGGCAGGACATTTCCCTGTTTTCAATTTTTCAATTGTTCTTCTTTTTAAGGGTAAAAAGGGTATACACAAATTATGAAGAAGGGTAAAAGAGGAAAATAACTATTTACAACTGTTTGGAATTGTTTAGAATTGTTCATGTAAGTCTTTTCTGTCTGTTCTAGTCGTCAATTTTTTGTCAGTTCTGGTCGTCTGTAACTGTTGTGGTAGGTCTTATCATTAATTATTGTCATCTGCATTCCCATATTGATTTATTTCTTCCATGACCGAGGTATCTTCTTCGTAGGCTTCAACTTCCATGGAAAATTTTGTATCAATACTTCTCCATATTATCATGTTATGGGAAGAGAAAATGTTGTAAATCTTGGATTGGTAAATCAAGTAATTTTCTGCAGGTGGTGGAATGGTTGCATGAGCAATTGCATGAGCTATCCAATTT
Source organism: Combretum micranthum (assembly GCA_024138025.1). Classification (NCBI taxonomy): domain Eukaryota; kingdom Viridiplantae; phylum Streptophyta; class Magnoliopsida; order Myrtales; family Combretaceae; genus Combretum; species Combretum micranthum. The sequence continues at coordinate 229,628 of JAMXBD010001560.1, forward strand.
TATACCCATAATTCAATTGGTTTTTCACATGTTTTTAATTCTTGAGATGGGTAAGTAAGTTTGTAAACTCCATCTATTATTTTCTTGTGACCAGCAGGCTTTATATCGTAAAAAAGCTATTCTGGGGGAATGCTGTCAATTTTCATTTTTATCTGTAAGGTCTTTGCTTTTTTCACAACTATCCATCTGTCCATTGATTGTACAAACAACCTCTTTAATAGATGATCTGAATTAGGAATCTAGGAATTTTTCAAGTTGTCCATAGACAATATTCAGTAATCCATAATCAAGGAGAGTTTGTTTTGTAAATTCACATCCTTTTTCTATGTATAAAGGATTATATGTATCAAGGTCAATGTTCATCTTGTAAATGCTGTAATCAAGTTCTCTCTTGTGGTTGTAATGGTAATCATATTTAAATCTGTAATTATCCTTTGCAACTAATTTTGCATATTCTTGAGATTTTAAGAATGGTTCCCAAAAATTTTTACAAGCAGAAGAAGAAATTTTTGTTCTGGCTCTTTTTGGTTATTTTTCAACAAAATTCATTCTTTTGAAGAGAAGACCACTTGTTATTTCAAAAGCTTCTTCTTTGTCTATATTATATTGTAAACAATGCCTAGGATTGAGTTGTTTGTAAGTCTGCCATTTTTCTACTTTCTCATTCTTAACTTTTAATAACTCAGTGTCTCTAGTTGTTTTGAATTCTGAAGCTAACAAGGTTCAACTCCAAAATCACTATGTCCAAGTTTAGTTTCCAGTAACTTAATACCTTGTTGTAAGGAAAAGCATCCTCGCCAAACTAGTCCAATAAAATTCTCAATTTGAGCTTTTGCATAGGCTTAAGTTTTGTAGATTCCAGGATTGAATCCTCTTATGATAGCGTAACAGTTAATATTTACATTTTTATTTCTTGTAATGTGTACATGTGCACCAGTATTTCTAGTATGTAATTCAGTATTTATATTCCCCATGTAATTAAGTAATGCCAAACACACTCTCACCTTGTTTTTATCCAAGGTTTGTAGTCCCCATACAACATCTATCAGTGTTTTTTGTTCAACAGTAATTCTTGTAGCATCAAATTTAGTATGCCTAAATGCCTGTGTGTTTTCGGGGTTTTGATCAGGTACAAGTAATTCAACATCTCCAAACATCACTTTTCCAATTGGAGGAAAATAATTTTTCATTAACTCATTTCCAGTAGGTTTTATTTTCTTTTAGAAGGGTGCATGCATGGTAGGAAAAGGTGGTCTGTAAGGAAAAGAAAGATTCTCTGATGAGAACTGAGAAGTTTGTGATAAGAACTAAGAAGATTGACCCATATGAGAAGACTGACCAATTTGAAATTTTTGTAACTCCTTTTCTTGTTGTAAGTCTTTGAGAATCTTGTATCTGTTATCCATTGTTGATGTACCTGCTCAAGAGATCAGGCATATCATTATCTTTTCCTTTCATGTGTTCAAAATCAACATTATATCCTTTATTAACCAGTAAATCAGTAAATTTGATCCATCTTTTTTGTGACATGCTTTTTTCATTTTTCTTTTTGTAAAACTTAACTATAGCTTCACAGTTTGTTCTAACTAGTATTTCCTTTTTATTTAGTAAAAATAACCTAAAAAAATTTAAGCCATATATTACTACCATTAACTCCATATCTATGTTACTTTTAAGTCATTTTTCTGTAAATTTACCACTATTATATCTACAAATTTCTTCATCCTTTTTTAAAGAGTATTTATGAGGTTTTCTAATTAAAACATCTCCCCATCCGTTTTCACAACCATCGATTTCTACAATTAGAAAGTCTGTATCTAAAGGTAATTTTAATTTTGGTAGTTTTCTGATTAGTAACTATCAATTGTAATTCTGTATTGTCTAATTTTGTAAAAGTATGAGTCTTTTATAGAGTAACTTAGTATGTTTTCCTAGATTTTTAATCAAAGGTCTAGTATAATTTACAAGTCCTAAAAATTGTTGTAACTTCTTTTTATCAGTTATTTTTGTAAATTCTAATACTTTTTTAGCTATGTTGTTGTAACTTTATTTTTCCATTTCCTATTTCTATTCCTAAGAATTCTATGTTTCTTCTGTAAAATTATATTTTCTTTTGACTAACAAATATTCCATTATTTTTGAAATTCTGTGAGTACATGTTTTAAATGAGCAGTATGTTCTTTTTCATTTTTTGAAAAGACCAAAATATCATCTATATATACACAAATAAAAGGGATATGTCAAAAATTGACTCCATCTTTCTTTGGAAAATTGCTGGTCCATTTTTAATCCAAAAGGCGTAACCAGCCATTCAAAATGTCCTAAAGAACAAGTAAAGGTTGTCCATGGTATAGAGTCTTTTTTTTTATTTTTATTTGCCAAAACCCTGATTTGTAGTTAAATTTACTAAAAACATTACAATCTTGTATCTTATTCAGTAAATCTGTTTTGTCTGGTATGTTGTAAGCATCGGTCTCAGTATTATTATTCAGTTTTCTGTAATCTATTATCATTCTACTTTTTCCTCTAACTATTTCGCTATGTTTTTTAACTAAGAAAGCTGGGCTTTTGTGTGGGCTGTATGATCTTCTTATAACTCCTAATTTTAGTAATTCATTAATATGTATTTTAAATTGTTCTCTATCTATATTATCACAGACTATCTGTTTAGCTTTTATTTCTATATCTGGGTTTATTATTTTTAATTCACATTCTATTTTATTTCTATTCCAAAATTTTGTTGGGTTATTTCTAATTATTTCTTCCTTTTCTAGTCTACTTAAAATTGTACCTATTTCCGTACGTCCTGTTTCTATCAAATTATAAATAAAACAGTAATTTACGCATTTGGTTTCTATTTCTAAGTTATCATAATTTTCCAAAAATTCGGTAAATAAATCTCCATCTACTTGTGCTTCTAAATTATTTCCTTCTTTTTCATTTTCTTCCTTTTTCATTTTTTCTTGGTGTTTCTCCTGTTAAAAAGGCAACTCCTTTTCTTATAATTGTTATTCCTAATCTATCATTTACAATAAACTGTAATCCTAGGATATACACATGTTTCCTTATAGTCATATCTCTTACATAAGTTCTAGAACTCCAAATCTGTAATTCCATCCATGTTTAGTTTTTACTTCTATGGAATGATCTATAAGTATCTCGCAGTATTCAAAAAGTTTTTCATCCATCTGTTCAGATTTTATACAGTTTTTTTCTGGTATTTCTGTAACTCACTCTTTTGGTACTATCTTTTTATCTATAATATTATTTGTACATCTTGTATCTATGAGTGCTTCTGTCTCTAAAATTTTAGTTCCTACTATAAATTTTACTTTTATTCTCATGTTTGTAATCTATAGTCCTAGCTTTTCATCTACTTCTGTATTTATGTAAGTTTTAACTATTTTCTCTTCTACCTTATTTTCTTCTAGAAAAATTTTATCCTCATGTATTATTGTACTTTTTCCCTTGTATTCTTTTGTATTTCTTCTAGTCTATCTACTCTTCTTCTATTCTTAATATCTTGGTTTCTAGTAGGTCTGAATTAGAAGAAATATTTACAGGGATAAAAAATATAAAATTACAGGATAAAAAGTTGGGTAAGAAATCAGAATATGGTTGTGTAGACGGAACAGATATTTGGGAAAGCATTTATAGAAAACATGTCTAAAAGTGGATGCCGCATATCATCAATTCATCAAGTCAACAGTTGACTTGCCAGGACCCACTTCTTTTGTTTTTTTTTTTTTTTCCATCTAGAGTAGGATAAGTACGTGTCGTGACTCCTACCACATTATTCGTATGTAAGTTTTATCATCTTTAGTTAGAGCTAGGAGTGCAAATAAATCAAGTCCGCTTCATAAACTACTCGAGCTTGCCTTGATATTTACTTGAGTTCGATTTGAGAATAGTCGAGTTGAGTTTGAGCTCGATCTACTTAAGTAGTTATCGAGTCGAGCTTGAGATTCATATATTTAGCTTGTTAGCTCATGAGTCTAATTTTATCAAACTCGAGTCGAGTGTGAATGTTAACCAAGTTTAGGTATTAATATTATTTTAATTATAATTAAGATATTTTTTAATGAATTGAGCTTAAACAAGTCTAACTGAGTTGAGCTTAAGTTTATGTAGTGTTACATCGAACTGAACTTGAGTTTAAAATTTTAAGCTTGATTGAGCTCGACCTGATGAAGTGGAAGAAGTAGCAAATAGGTACCTAAGAAAGTGGGGTAAAGACTAGCTAGTGGTAGTTCCATAATTGCAGGTCTCATCTCAAAGGGAATAAGCCAACAGAAAGAAGTCACTCGAGGGAGTGCTAAATTGTTTTTAGGGCAAATTCTTTTACTTAGGCCCTCAAATAGACATTTTCATATTTTTGGCAAGTTTTGGTTTCATTATAACTCATTAAAGGCATATAAAATTTTAATGTTGTATGTGGCGTTACGTTAGTAAAAAAATTAAATCAAGTTGTAAAGAAATCATGGTCAACATCAATAAAAACTGCCAGTGTCACGCCCCAAAAGGTATCCTAAACGTAACAATCTACCGCATATTAAACGAGACTTAGGAATCACTACCAAAATTATTCAAAAGTCTTATATTAGATGCAAGGCGTTCCTTATGATAATAGACTTGTGCAATTGGAGATAGGAGTTTAACTTAATAGAATAAGCATAAAAATATAAACCACATATATCTTAAGATCATTTACAAAATACTAAGGGGCATTCTCTCACAAAATAATAATAAGTCCAGGTATTAATTTTGACAACAACTCGAGCATTTAAGGTAACCTTTGGAAGTCCATAAAAAAGCTAAACATAAACTTCTAGGAAAAACTCCTAATCTCGCGTTACCTAAGATGGCTAAGTCTAGGGACGCAACTAAAAGTATGAGAACTACATCAAAAAGAAACTGTAGGGGAATAAGCTATGCTAGCTTAGTGAGAAAATACATCCAGAACATACATATCCCACAATTGCATACATGCAATCAAGTTTATTAATCATTCATATGAAATGCAACAACCATGGGCAAACAAGACATATGATCAATGGGAAATCATATGTTGAATAAATTTACGCCCTCCATTCGGGGTTAACAGATTAACGAATCCTGTGGTACTACTTTGAATTACTGTTCCGTTTTAATGCTCATGGGAAACCCATCAACTGTACCATTTTATGGCTTACAAGAACCCATCTCATTCATACCACTTATGGATCATGGAGAACCAACCATGATTAAATGCACCATCCCCATCATGAAGTGATTATGTCTGTGTTACTTGTTATTCCAATTAAGCAATAATCTAATTTCATAGGTGACCAATCAATTGGTAGACACTCATAATCATGGCATATAAACATAAATCGATTAATTACCCGGTTTCAATATTCTTAGCACATTTTTCTCAACACATCAAGATAGCATACATAATTCCATAATTACCCATCATGCATTTCCAATTTTTATATTTACTTGTCATTCTAGTGCAACTATAATTTACAAGCACAAAACAAAATAGTAAATAGGAAGTGCGACTTACTCCGCCATGGATGCCAGTCTCTAATCGTAGTAATCCGGAGGCAAGAAATCTTCTGATTCAAAGTTACCTAAACGAAAAGAAATACCCAAATGAGTATTTCGAACTATAACTAATTCCAACTTATTAAACAACACTTTTAAATTTCGTAATTTTTGTGGTAAATGGAAATGTAAGCCCTGGAAAATTTCAGTAAATAATTCTAAAGATAGACTTTGGAAATAAAAGCCCGAAAGTCACCCCGAATTAAAACTGAACTTCGATAAGTCCCAAATTCCGAACGAATCTGGAAATTTCTGAATCGTGAGAAAAATAAGAAATCTCAGAAATAAATAGCAACTCAATATACTTCCATTCTAAAACCCCTACGTACGACAAATTTTATATTTAACTCCAACTTATAAATTCAGGTAAAATAGAGCCCTAAAACAAATTGTTAAGAAGTAAATATGATTAACCTTCGGGAATAAAACTCAATCCAAAGAATTCCGAGAACATTGTGAGATATTAAATACTTTAAAAATCGACCTTAAAGTAACTCTCACAATCAGATATGTCATATAAGTATAAGATATCAGTTTCTAGTCTGGCAAGTAAATAAACCGGAAAGTCAACTGTGAAACCTAGGTCCCTGAAACACAAAGAAACCCGTAGTCTAGATCCGGCATTCCATGTTCCTAAACCGAGGAGTTGGAATAAGAGGAAAAAGGTGTAATTGGTTCGTATTAAGCCTAGGATGCTATAAAGGATGAGATCAATGAGTTTTTGACCTATTCTAATCCGGTCAGGTGCCGACTTCGAAACGCGCGCCCTGGGATTCGAAGTGTTAAAAAAAAAACATGTTATTAATGCCCTAGACTCATATTTCTATAAGGATCTCTAAATTATTAGTTTTACAGATTTTCAAATAGCTAGAATTATCCGATTTTGCAATTTACTTGTATTTCATTGCTACCGGTGATTAGTGAGTCTTCCAGTACTATTTAATATTATTAGTTACCTAATTATTATTATTATTATTATTATTATTCTTATAATGTATACCCTAGTTCTCCTAGTGAATCGAAAAAACTTCGGAAACCGGAGAACGAAACCCTATATCGGTCTGGTTCAAGCTTAGTTAGAGGAGCTTAGAAACCCTAGATCCGGCTTTCCTTCGGTTTCATAAACAAAAGAAATTTTATAAGTTGAATATGGATTATTGTTCTAAGTATATTTTAAACCTATGAAAGATTCAAATTCGGAAATTTTTCAATTCCGAGCTTTCTCGAGCTCAATTACCGAAAAGCGTTGCCCCAGGACCACTAACTCAGAAAAATGTTCCAGAATACTCATTAGAACCGTAATTTTATAAGGATCCAAAAATATCGATTTTATAATTTTCCGGGCTATAAAAATTACAATTATAACCTTTTCCCGTGTTTTTGTTACAACCGGTAAAGTAGATGTCTTGTCTACTATTCACAACCTACACTACACACTACCCAATACCCTATTCTTACATCATTGCAACTACTCAATATATTTTCTTTTCCAAGAAATTTTTGTCTCCTATTAAATTATCACTTTTATTACATTTTATTACACAAATTTCAAATTTATCAATATTCAACACCCCCCCCCCCCTTTTCCTAGCCGGCGCCTCCTCCCCAATTTTTCCCCCTAATTTGTTTTTATTTTTACTCATTTTATTCCATTAAAACCCTAATCCATTCAAATATAAGCTAATGTTCTCTCTCTCTCCTCATTTTTCATTCTTCAAAAATTTTACAAAAGAGAAAACCCTCTCCTCTCCTCTCTCTCCCTGTAGCTTGCCGTGAGACCCCCCCTCTCTCACATTCACACACACAACTCAACTCCTCTTCATTCATCTTCAAACCTTCTTTAGTGATGATTCTAAACCTTGTTCCTATCTTTTCTTGTAACGGTAAAGTTATCCATGTGTGTTTTTCACATTTAATCCCAATGAGTATATGCTAGGGACATGAAAACACTTGTACAAGAATATCAAGCTATCACAAGGAGTGGATCTAGAGTTTAAAGGAGTTTTTGATGAGATAAAGTGATGTTCATGCATGTAAAATAGGAACATTGCATAGATATTTATGTTCATGCCATGAAACTCATGATTCATGCATTATATTTAGTAGATCTAGTGTTTAGACATTCACATCCTCATCTACATTTATATTCATATGGTTATTTTGATTTTCATGCATTGATGATCATAAAAATGTAGCCTTGCTTATGTATAGATATGTTAGATGGTAGATCTTCATTATAGGAGGCAAGAAAATTGAAAAAGAGAAGGGTTTTGTTAGAAATGCTTAGTTGAAAATTCGGATGATTTTGGAACCCTACTTTAAAAACCACCTAAACCACTTTAAAACTCATATTTTTCATAAAAAACGGAAGGTATATGTAATAGATGCCCTTAAGGAATGATTTTCATAAGTTTAGATGAGTTTAGGCATGAGAAGAATGTAAAACAAGTGGTGGAGTTAGAATGAAAAATATTGGGATAGTGATTAGTTGTTAAATTCGTATTTTAGGATGATGCCTACATAAACAGTTAGTATCTAAGCTTAGATGGCATGTTTTATGAGTCAAATAGAGTCCTTAGATAATAGATATAATGAAGCTTTAATTTTTAATGCATTAAACAAGTTTTCTCATAAAGAAAATGCAAGAAAATGAAATTTACAAAATTTGGATTTTTTTGAGTAACTTGTTTAAAAACATATTTACCCAATGAAAAATGTGGATTTTTATGCATAAATGAAGATCATGATTAGTATAGATATTGAGAAGTCATTTTTATTTAGATGGTAAGTAAATTTCAAGAATAAAATCATAAAAACCCTAGGGAATATAAAGTTGGAAAGAATAGCTTTTCATAGGTGATCATTATGAAGTTCTTAATAATTAGGAGTTCATAAGAGTCCATCATCAAAGATCATCAAAACCATGCATATATTGAGCTCATTACATGATATTCATACTAGGAATTCATTCATATACCATCTATACATGAATCATCAACTAGGAACATTTTTATCAAATGCGAAACAATTTTTCGTAGTTGGAAAAGTTACAGAACAGATCTGATCCCACTGTTCCGTGACTTTAATGTTTTCAAAACTTGAAAATAATACTAGACATAGATATATCTTTCAAAGTAGATAGAGATCGATATAAAATTTGCGAAATTCCAAGTTAAAATGACCAAGTTATGGCCGTTTTAAATCGGAGCTTCCGCAAGTAGCGAGAATTCCGAATTTGTGAAATTTAGATATATAGCTTAAATTAGTTTAGTGATGAGATTCTTATTAGGTTATTCTTATTTGGTAGGTGATCCCGAGCAAGACGATACATTACCACCCGATTACTATTACTAAAAGACCGGCGAACCATGGCCGAGTGAGTTCCTCTTCCGATTTCAATTATTGCTTTGTGATTGTAATGATAGCCGCACTAGTTGCTAGGTAAAGATAAAAAGAATGATTATGTATGATGGGGTTAGTTGGGAATTATAATTGCCTATTGTTGATATGTGAAATTGAACTTAAAAAATATCGAAACCGGGTGATAAGTTATTGTTTGTGTAGAGATGAGTTAGAATTGATTGTCTGCGAACATTGCTTGGCCACATAAAAGAATTGGGTTAATCTATTATTGGACCTCAATTATAATTGAACTCATTCATATCACAAGGGGGATGGAGCATTAGCATTTGTTGGTTTTTCGTGATCCATAAAACGAATATATGTTGGTTAATCGTGATCCATCAAACGAAATGTTGTTCAGTTGACCGTGAGCTTAAATGGCATCGTACCGCAGGATTTGTCAATCTGCTAACCCCGGGATGGAGGGCGCAAGTCCATCCACATATGATTTCCGGCTGGTCATATGTTTGTTGAACTCACTCGTTTGATGCATTTCACTTGTTGATTAATTACTTGCTTGAATGTTTTGTATTAATTGTGATTCGGAACTTTTCACTCACTAAGCTAGTATAGCTTATACCCCAATAGTTTCCTGTTGCAGTATGAGTACCTTTGGTTATCTCCGAGGACCCGTGGACATCAGGTACGACTCTTAGAGGTTGAGGAGCTTTTGTTAAGGCCGGGTCTTAAAAGTAGAAATGGACTTCTAATCCTGTTTCCAGGAACCAGTGTCTGAAGGACAATACAAGGAATTTTGTGAGCTTGAGAATTCTTAGTATTGTTATCGGGGGTATGCCCCCTAATTCATGTAATAGAATAATTCTCTGTAAGACGGTTATGCTTTACATTCTTGCTGCTATGTATGTCTCCTTAAGCTACAAACAAAATATGGCCTATGTATGTCGAGAGTGAGCCTTACACCCGATGTTCAAACTCAGGGAAAGACTAAGGTTGTCTTACTTGAGTTTAAATATTGAGTGTGGCGGACTGTCACGTATAGGGCACACTTTGGGGCGTGATAGGAAATTCCAATTTAAAACGGTTAAAACTTGGTCATTTTAACTAGAAATTTCACAAATAAGCTATCGATTTCTATTTACTTCAAAAGATCTATCTATTTATGATGTTATTCCTAAGTTTTGAAAACTTTTAGGTCTTGGAAAGCTCGGATCAGATTTGATCAGTAGATAAAAATCGCATTTCCAAAATTTTTTTGTGAAATTTGAATTGTTTCTATCGAGTATATTATATGTGCATGAAATATCTACAAGTTACTATCATGAATGACATGATATGAGCCATCTATATGCATATTCTTGATGGTATTTGGTTAAAAAGAATTTCTAGAAAACTTTTACTTTGCAAAAATTTCAAGAACACTTGGTTGAGAAAAACTAGCTTTATTTCTTTAGAAAATATCCTTATTTTTATTAAGATAAAGCTTTGATGACCTATATGCCTAATACCTTCATTATCTTAATAAAGTTCTTCATTTAGGAGTTGGAAAATATATGTTTAAATAAGTGTTTTGCCTAGTTACGAATTTTACAAAATTTTAAGGAGTGAAAAATATTGTTTGATCTATGTTTCGAAACATTTCCTTTGTTTTAGAAATATATTTTGATAAAATCCATTTATTCTTGTTAAATTAAGTTTTTACTATATCTATTCTCTAAGGCTTCTATTTTTCTATTAAAATCCTCATTTTGGCATTTGGAAATAGGTGTTTAAGTGGGGGTCATTTCTAAATCCGAATTTTGAAATTTGTGCTTGAGATTATTTCTTGTGTAAAACTCATTTAATTTTTCTAAAATTAAGTCCTAACTAAACCTACTCCCTAAGGCTTCCATTTCTTTAACAAAGCTCTTGTTTTGGGGTTGGAAAATATGTGTTTATTTAGCATCTCATCCTAGTTACGAATTTTAAGTTTTTGTTGGGGTTGAGACAAAGTTCTAACATGACTTTTGTAAACTTTTCTTATTTTGAGCATATCTCTAAGTAAAACTAGATTTAACTCATCAAAATCATGTCTTTAAGATACCTATTTTATAAGCCCTTCATATTTTCTATAAAAAACTCAATTTGAAGTTGGAGGTTTATAATATAGGTATCTTTTTCCATCTAAATTTCCAAAAATTATTTTTGTTGAAACTAAAATAGATCTTGAACTTTTTGGCATATTCTCATTATTATCATACTACTACGAGCCTTTATTCACATAAAACAAAGTTTTCATGGCATTTATGAACTCAAAACAAAATAGATCTATGATATCATGCACGTTATGGATGCAAATGCAAGATGAAAATTATGAAGATAATGTTAGTAAAAGAATATATGCACAAAAATATTAATATGAACTATAATAAGCAATAATATAGCAAAATATAGTAAAACAACTCAAATAACAAGGTCCGCAACATTGTGATGGTAAAGATATCACGCTTAAGTGTTTCCACATCCCTAGCATAAAGCTCATGAGGATTTTGATGGAACCACATATGTATGATCTTGCCATTACATATTTTATTTGTGGTAAGGTTTAGATCTATTACCTGTTAAATGTGTGGAGTAAGAAAACTTGAAGAAAAAGAAGTGTGTGTGTGTGTGAAGGGAGGGAGTCACAACACAAAAGGGGAGGGGAAGAGAGGAGAGAAAATATTTTGCAAGAGTTTGTTTAGTGAAAAAGAGAAAAAGTGAAAAGAGATAGGCATAAAGGGGTTTATATAGGGAATTGGATTAGAGTTTGTGTAGAATAAAAGAAGGAAAATAAAATAGATTGAGAGAGAGTGTAAAGGGGAAAGGGGCGTCGGTTTTGGGGCTTAAGGGGGAAGAGAGAGATGTGAGTTTGTTTTGTGTAATAAAATTTAAAATTTAGATAAGTAATTTAAGTAATAATATGTATTGGAAAAGTAAATGTAAGGAATGTGATGTAAGGAGGTAAGGTTAGATTGTAAGGATGTAAGAATAGGTATGGTTGGTTGTATTTGTGAATAATGTGATTAGAAATCAAAAAGTAGATTAGACAATTAAATTACCGATGGTAATGAAAATACGATAAAAAAGCTATAACTGTAATTTTTATAAACAGAAAATTTTTTACAATTATATTTTTGAACTCCTTATTAAATTTCGGTTCTAAAGAGTCCCATATAATATTTTTCTATTTTCGAGTCTCAGGGACCAGTTTTTGAGAACAGATCCTGATCTAGTTTGAAACGAAAGAATTTCTTTGAAATCTGATCTTTTTATGTTTTGATATATTATTTAGGAATATATTTTAAAGCTAACTCACTTTTATTATTCCGGGGTTTCGTTCTCGGTATTGTCGGACTTAGGGTTCCTAGGTTCAAACTAGCCCTAGGTATTCTTTTAGGGTTTTGGTTTCCAATTTTGATTTCCAAAATCGAGTTCAGTTTGCTAAGAAAACGAGGACTTACAGCCAACATTAATGATTTTTATTATGTTAATAATATTTATGTTTGTAACTAGCGATTTATTAGAGTATTTAAGTTTTGTTTTAATGAGTAATTAATAGGTTTTAAGTTTTCATTTATTAGTTAATCTTTTCAGTTACATGTAATGGTCTTATATAAGTACCTTTTGCTATTGTTTGAATATAAGTATCAATTTTGAGATTGCAATAATGTGTGAAGCTCTATCTCTCTTATTCTTTTGTTTTTATGTGTGTGCTTTTAGTAAAATTAATGTCTAAATTATATCAAATGTTGTTTTATTAAAATCAGCATGGTATCAGAGCTACGTTTGTTCTTGAAAAAAATGCCTCCCAAGTGATAAGGCAATCAACGTCGTGCTACAGTGAATGAGACATATGGTCATGATGACCTAGATCGGCGAATTGAATAGATTGTCAAAGAATGAGTGGATGTAGTCTTTGAGTGTCAGATTAGTAGGATGATGGATCAACTCACTAAAAGGATGGCAGCAATGATGCGGAATCAACATAATGATAACCTCAGACACAGAGAAAACCCTTGCCCTATGCCAGGTGTAGGTAAGCAGAGCATGATTCCTCTTCCATTGAGGAGGATAAGCAATATGGGAAACTTCCACATAAGCATGGTAGGCCATGTGTGGTGGAAGACCAGAGACGTTGGGAGTTAGGTATGAGAATAAAGATTCTCGAATTTCATGCAACTTTGAAGTTGGAGGAGTTTCTAGATTGGTTGGCCATTGTAGAGGAGATCCTAGAGTTTAAAGGTGTTCCTAAGAATAAGAGGTGTAGTTAGTGGCGACTCGGCTTCATGATAGGGCCACAGCATGGTGGCAACAAACAAAATTGAACCATGCTAGTAATGAAGTTATTGGTGGTAGTAAGAATAAGCAAATATGGTGGAGATGATTGAAGAAGAAACTTTATTTTGAATTACTTGGTGAGAAGTGCACCAAGAGATTTTGGAGAGAAGTGCTCTAATTAAATGTTGATGAGAAGTGTATCATATAGTGAAGAGAAGTGCTTCACATAAAAAAAATATATATATGATGCAAGCTTGATTTAAGGGAAGTAATGTTAGTAAGAAAATTAAATCAAGTTGTAAAGAAATCATGGTCAACATCAATAGAAACTACCAGCATTAATAATTGTTATTATGTTAATAATATTTATGTTTGTAACTGGCAATTTATTAGAGTATTTAAGTTTTGTTTTAATGAGTAATTAATAGGCTTTAAGTTTTCATTTATTGGTTAGTCTTTTCAATTACATGTAATGATCTTATATAAGGACCTTTTGCTATTGTTTGAATATACGTATCAATTTTCAGATTGCAATAATATGTGAAGCCCTGTCTCTCTTATTCTTTTGTTTCTATGTGTGTGAGTTTAGTAAAATTAATGTCTAAATTATATCAAATGTCGTTTCATTAAAAGCAGCATGTTCATTTTGTCTTTTTATGTACTTTTTGTCCTGAAGTTTTTGAGGACTTTTCTATTTTTGGCAGTTTTTTATGTTTTTATTTTTGGTAGCTTTAAATCTACTTATATTATATGCCCTAAGGCAAATGAGTAGGTAGTTATCATTCTTTAAAATACAAAATTGAGCTGTCTTGCTCTTTTTTTCACCCGAATTTCGAATTATGCTATTAATTTCTATTTATTGGATGTCATTTATTTAGGTATTATCAAAATCAATAGGTATTTTAATATCACTATTCAGATACTCTGTGGAATCAACGAAATTGTGATAATTTTCATATTGTACATTGTGTCACAAACCAAGCTTGACCTTTGAAATTTCGAGTGGACTCGAGCTTAAGCTTAATACTTAACCATTTCAACTCAACTCATTTATAGTCCTGGTCAAAACAAAATTGTTTGTCATCTATATGGAAAAATTTTATATCAGTAGTTTTCTTTACATAACCTTACTACTACTACTAAATTATTTGCCCTCGATATGGCAAAATTTTATATCACTAGTTTTCTTTACGTAAACCTACTACTATTACAAAATTGTTTGTCCTTGATAATGCAAAATTTTATATCATTGGTTTTCTTTACATAAACCCACTGGTTTCCTTTACATAACCCTACTACTAGAGGTATTGGATCTATTAGGTAACAATCTCATTGGGAAGCTTAAGAGCTTTAAAATTAAGTAATTGTCTCACTGATCCTATCCCAGTGACTTTACTATTACTACTACTATTACTATCACCATTACCACTACCACTACTGTTATTGCTACTACTGGAGGTATTGGATCTATCAGGTAACAATCTCATTAGGAAACCTAGGAGCTTTAGAATTCATGTATCTATTAAGTAATTGTCTCATTGATCCTACTGCAATGACTTTGGGATCATTGTCAAATTTAACTACACTTCGTTTTTCTCATAATAAGTTTAGTGGTTAGTTCTAGATTCATTTAGGAAAGTTATTAGCATTACAAGAGTTGCGTGATAAACTCAGAAAACTGATATAATTTTCATCTCTGAATTGACATTTAATTGTGTTAATTATTATAAAAGCAAAGGAATTGGCATTTGGTTTTTGTCATTTGTTTTGAATCAGGTCAGGAATTAAAATGGAAATTTGCAACAAGGAAAAATGAAGAATTGTGCGAATTGGCATTGAAAAGCATCAACACCGGTGAATTTGGGCTCAACGCAGCCAGTGTTGAGAGGGCTTGAAGAGTACGCCGGCAAACTTGAAGGCAACGCCGCCGGCGTTGAAAGGCGGCGTTGAAACATCACAGAGCCTAAGTCCTTAACGCCAGATCCAACACCGCCGGTGCTTGTGGATAGATACAGTACTTGAACTTGAGGCAATGCCGGCAAATTGGAGGAGCACGCCGCCGGCGTTCAAAGGTGGCGTTGAAGACCATCAGTTTACAAATCCTTAGCGCTTGATTGAACGCCGTCGGTGTTGGACGAGAAACCGCCGGCGTTGGATGCAGCAGTTACACGAAAAGCTTGTATTTTTACATGCTTTGAGGAGAGAGAAAAAGAGGAATTCTGACATTCTGCTTCTATTTTTTTCAGTTTCACCCGATAGTTTTGTAGAGAGAGATAGAAGTAGAAAATAGAGATTTACTTTGGATCTTTGTCAAAGTTGTTTTATTTGTTCGTAGATTGAGTAGAATTTGCTAACAAGGATCTCAGTTACACTTTGTACGGTCTGTTTCTCTAATTAATGGTAATTTCTTCTTAACTTGCTTTGTTCTTTGCAATTCGTGATGAATATTATCATAATTTTCATTAGTATCATGTTAGATAGAGTAGAAATGATTGTTGGCTGAATTTGAATGGTGGGAAATGGTGAAATCCTTGATTTTCTGAAGTGATTGTTGAACTAGTGTTATTGGATTGGTAGAATGATGTATATCCATGTTAAATTCAAAATAAGAACTTAAAATTCGGATGAATTCAAGTTTGAATGAAATTGGGTATCTTGGCGAAGACTTTAATTTCATTTGGGTAAAGAATTCAAGAATGCGATGGCAAGAGAGTTTTTAATCCTGGTAGAATCTATCATTACTGCTCAAACATTGTTTTAAGTACAAGTTTTCATGAAGGAATTCTCTAATTTGTGATTTAGGACAATGAGTCAACTAAGATTTGGGAAACTCTTAGTTGCACAAATCGACTCTTTCAAAATACTCAGTAGTGGAAGCTATAGAGTGTTTTAGGTGGAAAAGGTTTTCAAATTTCCTTTAGAATTTGTAAATCTTGGTAGATTCACATGGATGTGCATGTACTCTAACAATTTTAATAACCCGAGTTCAACATGATTGGAGAAAATAGGATTTGATCTAAATCCACTAACCTTACTTGTTAAAACTTGTGTGAGTAGGATTAGTGAACACTAGACATAGTAGAGTGTAGATACTTTAGTAAATATTTATAGAAAGAATCTGGTTTCTCTTTACCTAAATATTAAAGTGAACTAATAACGTTTAGTAATTAAACTTTCCTCGTGGATCGATACTCATTCATCACTTTATTGCTTGATTGACCCAGTACACTTGCTGGAGAATTGGTTTTAAAATACTAAACATTTCAAGCGGATCAAGTTTTTAGCGCCGTTGCCGGGGAAAGAATTAATATTAAACAACTTTAGTTCTATTAGTAATTTAGGCTCATTTTACGGTTTGGTTTTTTTTCTGATTTCCTTTTTAAGGTGTATGCATAGGAGTAGAAGTTGAGAGCTTCTACCCTTAAATCCAGAGATTGAACGCACCTTGCGTTTGTTAAGAAGAGGAAACAGATTGAGAAAGGAAAGAAGTGAAGCAATGGCAGAAGAAAACAATAACAACCAAATTCAAGCTCCTGTCAGAGCTTTGAGGGATTACACAGTACCAACTGTGTCTGGAAATCCAATTAGAAGGCCAGCAGTGCAAGCCAACAACTTTGAGATCAAGGGGACTAATTCAGATGGTAGAAGCTCATCAGTTTGGAGGATATCCAAATGAGACACCTGATGATCATCTTGCCAAATTCCTTCAGTATTGCAACACCATCAAGATGAATGGTGTTACTGATGATGCAATAAGGTTGCAGCTATTTCCTTTTTCATTAAGGGACAAGGCTTTGGCTTGGTTCAATTCATTACCCCAGGAGTCCATCACAAATTGGACAGATTTGTCAAACAAGTTTTGAGGAGATTTTTCCCACCGGCTAGGACAGCTAGGTTGAGGAATGAGATCACCAACTTTGCAAAATTTCATGGTGAATCCTTGTATGAAGGTTGGGAAAGATACAAGGAAGCTATCAGGAAATGTCCTCATCATGGACTACCTGATAATCTCCTCATTGAGATATTCTATCTGAGTTTGGATGAAACTTTGAGATCACTTGTAGACGCTGCTGCAGGAGGAGCATTAATGGGTAAGAGCTATGATGAAGCTAGCTCTTTGATAGAAGAAATGGCTTCAAGTGCTCACAATTGGAGTTGTGAGAGGACTAAACTCAAGGTTGCAGCTGTGCAAGATAATGAGGCCATGTCTCAACTTACAGCTCAGATTTCGGCTTTGGCAAATCAAGTAAGTAAGCTCACTACTTCAAGTTCTATTACTCCTAACCAAGTTTTGTGTTGTGAGATTTGTTCAGGTTCACATTCATTCCATGATTGTCCTCAAACACATTCACCAACTTCAGCTAGTGGAGAGCAAATGAATTATGTGGGGAATTTTCAAAGAGGAAATCAAGGACCTTATACCAACACCTACAATCCAGGATGGGCCAATCATCCGAATTTCTCATGGAGGAATGAGAATAATGTTTATCGACCGCCTGGATTTCAAAGACAAGGTCCCATGATTCAAGGTCCAGTGAGGAATGCTTTACCACCACCACCACCTCAACATCCACATCAACAACAACAGAACCATTCTTCGGTTGAAGATCTGATGAAAACTTTCATGCAGAAGACTGAGACGTTGATTAACAATCAACAAGCCACCATTCGGGATCTTCAAGGGCAAATAAGTCAGATTTCTCAGCAGATAAGTAGTAGACCTTCAGGGTCACTACCAAGCAAGACTGAGGAGAATCCAAAAGGAGTGAATGCTATCACTCTTAGGAGTGGTAAGGAGGTGGAAACTCCAGATGGTTTGGTGGAAGAGAAGGAGGAGGTGCAGATAAGAGATAAAGGAAAAAGGAAGCTTGAGGAACCGAATTTAACTTCACCTAGTGTGAAGCCTTATGTTCCTCCAGTGCCTTTTCCAGGAAGGCTGAAGCAGCAGAAATTGGATGAGCACTTCGCTAAGTTCTTGGATGTGTTTAAGAACTTACAGATTAACATTCCTTTCTTGGAGGCCATTCAAGAGATGCCCTCTTATGCTAAGTTCATTAAGGAATTGCTATCCAAGAAGAGGAGGATAGATGGGAATGAACCGGTTGTTTTAACAGGAGAGTGCTCAATGATACTTCAGCAAAATCAAGGCTTGCCTACAAAGCAAAAAGATCAGGGAAGTTTCACTGTACCTTGCACTATTGGTAATATTTATTTTGATAAAGTGCTAATTGATTCTGGTGCAAGTATAAACTTAATGCCTTTCTCTATCTTCAGGAGACTAGGAATGGGAGAATGCAAGGAAACCCATGTGACCTTGCAATTGGCTGATCGGAGTATCAAATACCCTAAGGGTATTGTAGAAAATGTACTAGTGAAGGTGGACAAATTCATATTTCCTGTGGACTTCATAGTCCTGGAAATGGAGGAAGATAGAGAGGTGCCCATGATCTTGGGGAGACCATTCTTGGCTACAGGTAAGGCCTTGATCGATGTTGAGCAAGGTAAGCTTACTCTACGTGTTATGGATGAACAGGTTACATTTAATGTATATGATGCTATGCATCAATTTGATGAGAAAAGAACCTGTTTTAATATTGATGTTATAGAGGAGCTTACATGTGAATTCTGGGAAGATGAAGTAGGAATTGAGACCGTGGAGTCGGTTTTGAGAGAGTTTGATGACTGGAGTGATGAGGAGAAAGAAGTAGATTGTGAGGAAGTGTCTGAAATTCGGGTTAGAATGTATGAGGAACTAGGAACAAGTGAGAAGAAACCGGTTCCTTCTTTGACACAGCCTCCAGATTTGGAGTTGAAGCCATTACCTGATCACCTAAGGTATGCTTACTTAGGTCATGATGAAACTTTACCTGTGATTGTTTCATCATTTTTGACAGAAAATCAGGAGGAGAAGTTGTTGGGAGTTTTGAGAGAACATAGAGAAGCAATAGGCTGGACGATTGCTGATATCAAAGGAATTAGTCCTTTGATTTGCACTCATAGAATTTTGATGGAAGAGGAGTGCAAGCCTACAGTGCAACCACAGAGGCGATTGAATCCTACCCTTAAGGAAGTAGTAAAAAAAGAGGTACTTAAGCTTTTAGATGCAGGAATGATCTACCCTATTTCAGATAGTAAGTGGGTTAGCCCTGTCCATGTAGTACCTAAGAAAGGTGGTATGACTGTAGTGAGGAATGAGGCGAATGAATTGATCCCTACTAGGACAGTGTCTGGATGGAGAGTTTGCATTGATTATAGGAAGCTAAATGATGCCACCAGAAAAGACCATTTCTGTCATGCCCCAAAGTGTGCCCTACACGTGACAGTCCGCCACACTCAACATTTAAACTCAAGTAAGACAACCTTAGTCTTTCCATGAATTTAAACATCGGGTGTAAGGCTCGCTCTCAACATTTATAGATCATACTTTGCTTCGTAGTAGCTTAAGGAGACATACATAGCAGTGAGAACGTAAATCATGACCGTCTTACAGAGAATTATTCTATTACATGAACTAGGGGGCATACCCCTGATAACAAAAGCTATAATTTCTCAAGTCCACAAATTTCCTTGTATTATCCTTTAGATACCGGTTCGAGGAACAGGATTAGAGGCCGATACTAATCTTTAGGCCCCCGGTCCCATCAAAAGCTCCTTAGTATCTAAGAGCTGTACCTGGTGTCCACGGGTCCTCAGAGATAGCCAAAGGTATTCATACCGCAACAGGAAACTATTGGGGTATAAGCTACACTAGCTTAGTGAGTGAAGACTTCCGAATCATAATTAATACAAACATTCAAACAAGTAATTTATCAACCAAGTGAAATGCATCAAACGGGTGAGTTCAACAAACATATGACCAGCTGGAAATCATATGTGGATGGACTTGCACCCTCCATCCCGAGTTAGCAGATTCACGAATCCTGCGGTACGACGCCGTTTAAGCTCACGGTCAACTGAACAACATTTCGTTTTATGGATCACGATTAACCAACATATATTCGTTTTATGGATCACGATTAACCAACATGTATTCGTTTTATGGATCACGATTAATCAACATATATTCATTTTATGGATCACGAAAAACCAACAAATGCTAATGCTCCATCCCCATCGTGATATGAATGAGTTCAATTATAATTGAGGTCCAATAATAGATTAATCCAATTCTTTTAGGTGGCCAAGCAATGTTCGCAGACAATCAATTCTAACTTTCTATACAACAACAACTTATCACCCGGTTTCGATATTTCTTAATTTCAATTCCGCATATCAACAACAGGCAATCATAACTCCCAACTAACCCCATCATGCATAATCATTCTTTTATCTTTACCTAGCAACTAGTGCGGCTATCATTACAATCACAAGCAATAATTGAAATCGGAAGAGAAACTTACTCGGCCATGGTACGCCGGTCTCTTAGCAACGGTGGTCGGGTGATACGGTATCATCGTGTTCGGGTTCACCTACCAAATAAGAATAGCCTAATAAGAATCTCATCACTAAACTAATTTGAACTATGCATCTAAACTACATGAAATCGGGATTCTCGCTATTTGCGGAAGTTCCGACTTAAAACGGCCATAACTTGGTTATTTTAACTCGG
This sequence comes from Combretum micranthum, assembly GCA_024138025.1. Taxonomy (NCBI): domain Eukaryota; kingdom Viridiplantae; phylum Streptophyta; class Magnoliopsida; order Myrtales; family Combretaceae; genus Combretum; species Combretum micranthum. Next base: position 250,485 of record JAMXBD010001560.1, read on the forward strand.
AATTTCGCAAATTTTATATCGATCTCTATCTACTTCGAAAGATCTATCTATTTCTAATATTATTTTCAAGTTTTGAAAACATTAAGGTCATGGAACAGTAGGATCAGATCTGTTCTGTCATTTTCCCGATTCCGAAAAATTGTTTCGCTTTTGATAAAAATGTTCCTAGTTGATGATTCATGTATAGATGGTATAGGAATGAATTCCTAACATGAATGTCATGTAATGAGCTCAATATATGCATGGTTTTGATGATCTTTGATGGTGAACTCACATGAACTCCTAATTATCAAGAAATTCCATGATGATTACTTATAAGAAGCCATTCTTTCAAATTTACATTTCCTAGGGTTTTTATGATTTTGTTCTTGAAATTTACTTGTTATCTAAATAAAAATGAGTTCCCAACATCCATATTAATCATGACCTTAATTTATGCATAAAAATCCACATTTGTCATGGGGTAAGTATGTTTTTGAACAAGCTACTTGTAGAAATCCGAATTTTGTAAATTCCATTTCCTTGCATTTTCTTTATGAGAAAACTTGTTTAATACATCAAAAATTGAAGTTCCAATATATCTATCATCTAAAGACTTCATTTAACTCATAAAACATGCCATCTAAGCTTGGATACTAAGTGTTCATGTAGGCACCATCCTAAATTACGAATTTTACTTCTAGTCACCATCTCAATATTTTTAATTCTAACCTTACTACTTGTTTTACATTTTCCTCATGCCTAAACTCATCTAAACTTATGAGAATCATTCCTTCAAGATACCTATTGCACATACCCTTCATTTTTCATGTGAAATATGAGTTTAAAGATGGTTTTGGTGGTTTTTAAAGTAGGGTACTAAATCCATCCGAATTTCCAATAAATCATTTCTAACAAAACCTTTTCTTTTTCAATCTTTTTGCCTTCTACACATGGAGATCTACTATCTAACATATCTATACATAGACAAGGCTACATTTTTATGATCATCCATGCATGAGAATCAAAATAATCATATGAACATGAATGTAGATGAAGATGTGAATGTCTAAACACTGGATCTACTAAATATTAAGAATGATTCATGAGTCTCATGGCATGAACATGAATATCTATGCATGATCCCTACTTTATATGCATGAACACAACATTATCTTCAACAAAAACTCATTTAAACTCTAGATCCACTTCTTGTGATGGCTTGTTATTCTTGTACAAGTGTTTTCATCATGTCCTAGCATTTGATCATTGGGATTAAATGTGAAAACACACAAGAATAGCTTTGCCATTACAAGACTTGGGAAGAACAAAGCTTAAAATCATCACATTAATGGAGATTTGAGATGAAAAGAAGAGAAAATAAGCTTGTGAGTGTGTGTGGAGTTTGTGTGTGTCACGGCACATGAGGGTGAAAAAGAGAGAGTTTCCAACCTTTGAAAAAAAAAATGAAAGAGTGAAAATGAGAAGAGAGAGAGAAAGATGAGCTTATATACTACATGCATTAGGGTTTTAGTGGAATAAAAGTAACAAAAATAAAATAAATGAGAGGGAAATATGGGGGAGGGGCGCCGGCCATATGGGGGGGGGGGGTGTGTGTGTGTGAAATTTGAAAATTTGTATTTTGTGTAATAAAATGTAATATTTGTATTAATTAATTAGGAAACAAAATTTCTTGGAAAAGAAAATTGTAATGAGTAGTTGTAAGGATGTAAGAATAGGGTATGGGTAGTATGTAGTGTAGGTTGTACTTGTGAATAGTAGACAAGATATCTACTTTATCGATTGTAACAAAAACACGGGAAAAAGGCTATAACAGTAATTTTTATAGCCCAAAAAATTATGAAATTGATATTTTTGGAACCTTATAAAATTACGGTTCTAATGAATATTCCGGAACATTTTTCTGAGTTCGTAGTCCCGAGGCACGCTTTTCCGTAACTGAGCTCGGGAAGGCTCGGAATTGAAAAATTCCCGAATTTAGAACTTTCAAAGGTTTAAAATATGCTTTAGAACAATAATTCATGTTCATTTACTTTATAAAACTTCTTTTATTATGAAATCGAAGGAAAGCCGGATCTAGGGTTTTTAGACTCCTCTCACTAAGCTGGAATCGGACCGATATAGGGTTTCATTCTCCGGTTTCCAAAGTTCGTCCGATTACTATCCGATCATTAGGAGAACTAGGGTATATCTTATAATAATAATAATAATAATAATAATAATATTAATAATAATAATAATAATAATAAAATAATAATAACAATTTAGGTAACTAATAATATTAAATCGTACTGGAAGACTCATTAATTACCGGTAGTAACGAAATACGAATAGATTTGTAAAATCAGATAATTCTAGCTATTTGAAAATTTGTAAAACTAATAACTTAGAGATCCTTTAGAAATATGAGTCTAACGGCATTAATAATATTCTTAACATTTCGAATCCCAGAGCGCGCTTTTCGAAACTGGCACCTGATCAGATTGGAATAGGTCGGAATTTCATTGATCTCATTTTTCTAGAGTATCCTAGACTTAATACGAACCGATTACACTTTTTCCTCTTGTTCCAACTCCTGGGTTTAGGAATACGAGATTGCCGGGTCTAGGTATGGAGTTTCTTGGGAGTTTTGGAGACTCAGGTTCCCTGGTTGACCTTCCGGTTTACCCCATTGCCAAAATAAAAACTAATATTTTATACTTATATGACTTGTCTGGTTGGTGAGACTTAATTTAAGGTCAATTTTCATCAGTGTTTAATATCTCACAACGTTCTCGGAATTCCTTTAGATTGAGTTGTATTCCCGAAGGTTAATCACTATTCACTTCTTAACAGTTTGTTTTTAGGGCTCTATTATATCCGAATTTATAAGTTAGAGTTAAATAGGAAATTTGTCGTACATAGAGGTTTTAGAATGGAAGTATATTGAGTTGCTATTTTATTTATGAGATTTCTTCTTTTTCTCACGATTCAGAAATTTCCGGATTCGTTCAGAGTTTGGGACTTACCAAAGTTCTGTTTTAATTCGGAGTGACTTTTAGGGTTTTATTTTCAAAGTTCCTCTCTAGAACTATTTACTGAAATTTTCCAGGGCTTACAATTTCCTACTCCCATTTATTGATCAAATGGTTGAAAAATTGTCAGGGCATTCATTTTATTGTTTTCTTGATGGGTATTCGGGATACAATCAAATCCCGATTGCCTCTACTGATCAAGAAAAAACTACTTTTACTTGTCCTTACGGCACTTTTGCCTTTAGGAGAATGCCTTTTGGCCTTTGCAATGCACCAGCTACTTTTCAAAGGTGTATGATGGCTATTTTTTCTGACATGCTTGAGAATTTTATTGAGATATTTATGGATGATTTTTTGGTTTTTGGAAAATCATTTGATGCTTGTTTAGAAAATTTAGCCAAAGTTTTACAAAGATGCAAAGAGACCAATCTGATTTTAAATTGGGAGAAGTGCCATTTTATGGTGCAAAAGGGAATCGTTTTAGGGCACAAAGTGTCAGAAAGAGGGGTTGAAGTAGATAAGGCAAAGGTTGAAATCATAGAGAAACTGCCTCCACCAACAAATGTCAAAGGAGTCAGAAGTTTCCTAGGACATGCGGGTTTCTATAGACGGTTCATTAAGGACTTCTCTAAGATTTCCGACCTTTGTGTAATTTACTTGAGAAAGATGCTGTGTTTGTTTTTATGACAAATGTTTGCAGGCATTTGAACTTTTGAAGGAGAAGCTCATCACTGCTCCGATGATCATAGCACTAGATTGGGAGCTTCCTTTTGAGCTGATGTGTGATGCCAGTGATTATGTTGTAGGAGCAGTATTGGGACAAAGGCGAGGTAAGATCTTTGATACTATCTACTATGCAAGTAGAACTTTGAATGAGGCACAAAGGAATTATGCAACTACTGAGAAGGAGTTGCTAGCTGTGATTTTTGCTTGTGATAAATTCCGGCCTTATTTAATTGGTTCTAAGGTGATAGTATATACTGATCATGCTGCTCTTAGATATTTATTTGTTAAGTCTGATGCTAAGCCTAGGTTAATCAGTTGGATATTGCTATTGCAAGAGTTTGATTTAGAAATTAAAGATAAAAAAGGAGCTGATAATGTGGTAGCTGATCACTTATCACGTTTGCAAAATGATGAATCAAACTTGCCTATTAATGAAAAATTTCCTGATGAGCAGTTGCATGCAATAGATATCCAAGGCTTACCATGGTATGCTGATATAGTTAATTATTTGGTTAGTGGAATTATACCATATGGTTTGTCTTATCAACAGAGAAAAAAGTTTTTACATGATGTAAAGTTTTATTTTTGGGATGAACCATATCTCTTTAAAAAATGTGCTGATCAAATAATTAGACGATGTGTACCCGAGACTGAGCAAATAAGCATAATCGAACATTGTCATGCAAGAGAGGCAGGAGGTCATTTTGGAGTTGAAAGGACTGCAGCTAAGGTACTATCTTGTGGATTTTATTAGCCCAAGTTGTTTCATGATTGTAGAAATTTCATCAAAGTGTGTGCTCAATGTCAAAGATCAGGCAACATTTCTAGAAAACACGAGTTACCATTAAACAACATTCTGGTGATTGAACTTTTTGATGTATGGGGAATTGACTTCATGGGTCCATTTCCTTCATCTTTTTCAAATAAATACATACTTGTAGCAGTGGATTATGTATCTAAATGGGTTGAAGATATTGCTTTGCAAACCAATGATGCTCGAGAAGTAGTGACAAAATTTTTGAAAAAGAATATTTTCACCAGATTTGGGGTGCCTAGGGCAATCATAAGTGATGGGGGTACTCACTTTTGCAATAAACAATTTGACAAGCTTTTAGCTAAATATGGAGTTGTCCATAAAGTAGCTACCCCATATCACCCCCAAACAAGTGGTCAAGTTGAGATTTCCAATAGAGAAATTAAACGGATTTTGGAAAAGAGAATTAATACATCGCGAAAGGACTGGTCTTTAAAACTGGATGATGCATTATGGGCATATAGAACTGCTTTTAAAACACCTATTGGAATGTCTCCTTACAAGTTAGTTTATGGTAAATCGTGTCATTTGCCTGTTGAACTTGAGCATAAGGCTTATTGGGCTATCAAATTCCTAAATTTTGATGGAAAAGCTGCAGGGGAGACAAGAACGCTTCAATTAAATCAGTTGGATGAGTGGAGAAATGAAGCATATGAGAGTGCTCGAATTTATAAAGAGCGTACCAAATAGTGGCATGATCGAAACATCTTGAAGAGAGAATTTTCACCAGGAAACAAAGTGTTGTTATACAATGCACGTCTCAAGTTGTTTCCAGGAAAGTTGAGATCAAGGTGGTCGGGACCTTTTGAAGTTATCCATGTTTTCCCTTATGGTGCAGTTGAGTTGAAAACTCAAGATAATCGGACTTTTAAAGTCAATGGACATTTACTCAAGCACTACTATGAGGGAGACATTAGAGAAAGTAGGACCACCTTCATTAGTGAAGGTAGTAAGTGACGCAGTTGCAAGTCGGGCTAAGCGACTTTAAACTCTAAGCGCTGCATGGGAGGCAACCTATGGTTGTTGTTGTGTTTTGTGTGTAATATATATGTAATTGTGTGTTGTGTGTTGAGTTGTTTCAGGTACAGTTAAGTGAGATGGATTCAGGTACAGTTAAGTGAGATGGATGAATTTGGTGTTTAGTGTGTTGAAGTATTGTGAGGAAAATAGAAAGTCATGTAACGGGTGGAATTTTTCTAACGCTGAAGTCTGGAGAAAGAACACCGGCAAAATTTGGTAGTGTAGGAAGTGAACGCCGGCAGATGATGGTTGAACACCACCGGCGTTGAAAGTGAAGCTTGGAAAGGCAGAAGCATCAACCCTTAACACCGGCAAAACAGCAGTCAACGCCGCCGGCGTTGATGTTTGGGAGTGCGACCAGAAAGCAATTTCTTAACACTGGCAAATACAAAGTAGCAACGCCGCCGGCGTTGAATTTATTTCACCGGCGTTCTCAAAGAGCCAGTCAAGGCCAGAATCAATTTTTCTAACGCCGGCATTTGCTGTCAACAACGCCGCCGGCGTTCATTAAATTTTAGCCGGCGTTGGGTTTGTGCATGCATTAAATGCTAATCCCCTGCATGTAAAGGGATTAAAATCCCTATTCTCTCTCTCTCATTTGCATTCTCATCTGTTCCTTTTGCCGAAATCCCATTCTTTTTGTTTTTGTTTCTTCTTCTCTCTCGCTCTCTCAATCAATCCATCATCAGGGCTTCGAATCATTAATCATCAAGATCACAAGGTAACTGATTCTCATGTTTGGTTCTTTTTATGCCTTTTCAATGATTAAATCTTTTGATTAGACAATAATGTGGATGCTAGGTTGAAAAAGAAAATTATGCTGATGAGTTGTTGTTGGTTAGGGTATCTGAAAGTCGGGTTCAATGGTTCTATTGTTTAATCAAGCATGGATTGATTAGAAGTTGTGTGGTTAGGCCTGTAACAGTAGAAATTAGGGTTTGTGTAATAAAAATTGGGGGTTTTGATAGTTTGTGATTATGGAAATATGAAATCAATTGTCAAGTCTAATTTTAATCCAAAGTTTTGAATCAAAGTACAATTTTCACTGTTCATCGAGTTTTTGAAACAAAGCCCCAACGGTTACCCTACACTGTGTGCCTACGCTGGCATTTTTAGGATTAGTTTGCCGGCGTTTTAAAAAAAAAAAAGAGAGAGAGAGACAGAAAAATTGAAAGAGTGGGCAAATCAATTGGTGTAATTGATGCTTAAGATGTGTTCTCAATGGAAATTAGTCAATTACATCACATTAGGGAAAATGTGGTTATAATGTGCATATATTAGTTGTTCTTGTGAAATGTGCTTTATTGTGATATATGTGGAGTGTGCTGTGTATGTGTTACAGATATGGCTCCAAAGAAGAAGCAAAGAACAGCTACTACTAGTCAAGTAAGGAATGTCTTGTCTAGTCAACTTTATGCACAAGAAAGGAAGGAAAGACTTATGAAAAAAGAGTTTCATAACAGTCATTTTCTGGATTGGCCTGTATTAGAGGATTATGGAATGCATGAGACTTTGCAAAATGCAGTGGAGGACAAGCGATGGTTCAAAGTCTTTGACATGAGGGAACCGGCTTACAAGAAGATCACCATTGAATTTCTTTCTACTATGAAATATGGTAGAGAAGATGATGATGATGATGATGATCAAGGGGATACCCATATAATCTTTCAGATATATGGGGAAGTTAAAAAAGTGCCAATTAAGAAGATAGGAGTCTACCTTGGCTACTATCAGCATGAGGATGAGAACTCTGCTCTCCCGACATCTTGGCCTACTGATGTTACCATGGAGCGTTTCTGGTTTGAGTTGATACACCCAAAGACTGATCCATTTGAGCCTTCAAAATCGATCAACTCGTCTTTTACCAGGTTAGAGCACAAACTTCTTCATCATATTCTGGCTCATACTTTGACTTGTCGAAAGACAAGTCATAGCAAGTTAAGCACTTCAGATATGATATGTTTGTATAGCCTTATTAAAGGCTATCAATTGGATTTGGGCTGTGAAGTGGCTAATTTTTTGCTGAGACAAGCTGAAGACACCAGGACCAATTATATCTTCTGTGGGGGATATATCACTCAGCTGCTCAAGGGCATGGGTGTTTTCAGGGAATTGCCAAATGATATCAAAGTGGCCAGCAAAAAGATATCTTCTGGGCCTTTTAGAGCTTGGGGTTTGGTGAAGGTACCCAGGGGGTACAAGATGTTCAGGCGATTGCAGTTATTGAGCCCCAGTTTGTAGTTCCACAGGGCGACAGGCCATCTTCATCCTCAGCTCCCCCCTCCTCAGCCACAGGTTCCACCATCCTCCTCTCAACCAGACTCATCTTCAGCTGGATATACCCTAGCCAGCTTAGGGTATGAAATGAGAGAATTGCAGGAGGATTTTCTTAGAGAAAAGAAGAAGAACAAGAAATTTAGACGCTCATTGATGTCAATGTTGAAATCTGCGTTTTCTTGTATCAATGCAGCTGCAGGTGAAGCGATGAAGTATTCTACTTCATCCGATGAGAGCGACTCCAGCACTGAACCTGAAAGCTAGAGTTCCTGCTAGCTTTAACTTTTTGGGAGACTTTTCCATTTCTATCTTATTTTTGTAATTAAGCACCCATTTTTGGGTAGACTTCCTTTCTCTAACTCACTTGGTCTGTATATATATGTTATGTGTTATTTTGTTTTTCTTTTTATGTATGTCTTGTATGTTTCTTTGATGAGAGACAGGTCTTTGAAGTAATCTCTGCAAATTGTGAACTCAAATGGGAATGCTGAACAAGGAAAGGAAAACAGGAAAGTTCCAACTGCTTTTATTTAGTTTTTTTCCCTTTTATTTGTTAATCAGGACAAACAGTGAGGACACTGTTCGGTTTTAAGTGTGGGGAAGGGAGATTAGGCTGAGATGAAATGAAATATATTATGGGTTTAAATATATGTTGACTTGGTATGTTTGTTTTGCAATTGTATGAATACTTGAGAAATATGAAGTCAATATATGAATTCATAGGTTTCACACACTTGCATTTGGATGTAGACATATTTAATGCATGTCCTCAAGAAGAAAACAAATTTGCAAAATTAAGGCAATTTTTTTTTTTTGGGAAATCTGAAACATAAAACAAAAGAAAAATTGACTTGTCAGATGCCGTGCTCACTAAACCATGTGGTTGGCTTACTTAGTTAAAATTAAGTAGATAAATCTTTAATTGACAAACTTACCTTCTGTTTAACCTAGGAGATAAAACTTATGTAAATATCTGAGTCCTATTGTGAAGAATGATCAGGTTTACTTCTCAAATATTCTTTTAACTTTTAGTTAACCTTTGTAACACTTGGTAGAAGAGGTAGATGAAGCTATTAACTTAGTGATCCGGGAAACAGAGTCAAAAATTGTGGAAGAGTGCATTTAGTAGTAAAAACAAATAGAGCCATTACTCAATTGATTCAAGTAATTGAGTCAGGAGTATTTACATTCAGAATAAGGTGAATGAGAGTTCTTAGGGGTCCCTTTAAAACCTGGTCACTTGGGTGATGAGCCCGGGATGTGCTTGTTGGGAATTTTTGATCCAAATATGAATCGTGCAGCGGAAAATCGTTTTTTTTTTTTTATAATTCCCAATCGGATCCAAGTGCTCCAATTAAATCGGAAAGAAAGGAAATCGTGTTATACCTTTTTGTCTTGATGATGGGATCAAAGGAGATGCAAATTACACCAACTCCCTCTACCGGTATCCACACGAACGAGTTGGATCTTCGTGTGTGCTAGCACGTCGAAAAGTTTTGACCTTTGGGAATCCCTCACACTCTCTTTCTAGGTTACGAAATTTCTTTCTAAATGACGGCCAGCGCCAGATAAATGACAAATTCACCTAGTGGAGAATATATATAGTGATATATATAAGGGTTATGTCTCTTTAAATTACCCTAAACGAATTAGGGTTTATGTAGAAAGACATATATATCCTTATTATCCGAATTTATTTATTTGTTAACTTTAATCTAATTAAAATTGACAATAAATAATTAATCAATTCCCAATACGATTATCGAAGATCCATTTTATTCATTCTTTGTGTGTGACCCTGTAGGTTCACTTAAAATTGGTAGTAGCTCTTAAACATTCTTTTAGGACTACAAGACATAATTGGTCTCTAGCAAGACATTATGTCTACCAATTTTAGTGAAGATCGATGATCCGACTTTACCTACTAACAGTTAGTTATTCAGTCCTTTTGTTACACGATATCTTATAATCAAACATAAGGTGTGGATCAAAACACTTTATATTGTCTAATTACTTATTTCTTGAATCTAGAGTTTGACTGACTTAAACAAATGATATTGATAACTCTTTATCAATTCATTCGAGCATGGCCATGCATTTCTCAGTCTTACTCATCAAAAGGCCTGATGATATCTCTCTCAAATTAATGAGATGAACAAATCCCTTTACTAACACTCACATTCCTCTATATAACATATTACATGCCCAAGTTTATTCTTACAATCATCCGATTAAAGATGATGAAGAGATGAATCAAAACATGGAAACTACTATATAGGAATCCATGGTGCCATTAGGTCAAAGGACTAAAACAACATTGTAAATAAGAATACTTATTGCATTGATCCATACAGTATTCTTATGTTGGTCAATCCAATACAATACACTCCTGTTTGTATCTATGTGCTGAATTGATATCTCATATCCATGATCAGTAAAACTTGATCATCATACAGCAATCATACGAGTCTTAATTCATTATCATTCCACATAATTAGTGACTAGGGATAATTTAGAATAAAGTTATAATTCAGCTTATGGTTATACTATTAAAGTCACACACTTTAACAACATAAGGTATAACTAAATATTCAAGGAATAACATTACCAAAGTAAATAGGCCAAAAATAACTTTGATAATTAAAATGACTTGATAACAAACATACAAATGATAAAGAATCCATATGGCCTAGGGCACATCACTAGCAGTGCCGACTCAAGGATTTCACTCTAACTAAATGGTGTAATATGGCTAATGAGCTTGAAAAGAAACGAGCTACACCCGTCCAGAGGAAAATTCAAGATGGAGGCAAAAACCTCTCCCTTTGTATTTGAAATGCACATATTAGTGAATTAAAGACTTTGACTATGGAAAAATCTAGGGAAATGGTAGATACCACATGCTTATACCTTGTGTTGCTAAGATTTAACTTGAGTTAAAAGGTTGATGAAGTTGAAATGATTATTTTTCCTTTGTGGACTAATTAGGCATGTTGAAAAGTTATAGCTTAAGTTAAACATTGGGATTAAAGTTTGTCTGGTCTAGATTAGCTAATTAATTTCAATTCAAGTAAGCAAATCACATAATCCAAGTTTGGTTAGATGGAGGCTTGTATTGCAAGTCATGAGATTTGAGAAGCAAGTTTTGAATTAAAAAGTCAGATTTCAATCTTTAAATTGTTTTGCTTGAGGACAAGCAAAGTTCAAGTATGAGGAAATTGATAAACTCAGAAAACTGGTATAATTTTCATCTCTGAATTGACACTTAATTGTGTTAATTATTATAAAAGCAAAGGAATTGGCATTTGGTTTTTGTCATTTGTTTTGAATCAGGTCAGGAATTAAAATGGAAATTTGCAACAAGGAAAAAATGAAGAATTGTGCGAATTGGCATTGAAAAGCATCAACACCGGTCAATTTGGGCTCAACGCAGCCAGCGTTGAGAGGGCTTGAAGAGTACGCCGGCAAACTTAAAGGCAACACCGCCGGCGTTAAAAGGCGGCGTTGAAACATCACAGAGCCTAAGTCCTTAATGCCAGATCCAACACCGCCGGTGCTTGTAGATGGATATAGTACTTGAACTTGAAGGAAACGCTGGCAAATTAGAGGAGTACGCCGCCGGCGTTCAAAGGATGTGTTGAAGACCATCAGTTTACAAATCCTTAGCGCTTGATTGAACGCCACCGGCATTGGATGAGAAACCACCGACGTTGGATGCAGCAGTTACACGAAAAGCTTGTATTTTTACATGCTTTGAGGAGAGAGAAAGGGGAATTCTTACATTCTGCTTCTATTTTCAGTTTCACCCGATAGTTTTGTAGAGAGAGATAAAAGTAGAAAATAGAAATTTACTTTGGATCTTAGTCAAAGTTGTTTTATTTGTTTATAGATTGAGTAGAATTTGCTAACAAGGATCTCAGTTACAATTTGTACGGTTTGTTTCTCTAATTAATGGTAATTTCTTCTTAACTAGCTTTGTTCTTTACAATTCGTGATGAATATTATTATAGTTTTCATTAGTATCATGTTAGATAGAGTAGAAATGATTGTTGGCTTAATTTGAATGGTGGGAAATGGTGAAATCCTTGATTTTCTGAAGTGATTGTTGAACTAGTGTTATTGGGTTGGTAGAATGATGTATATCCTTGTTAAATTCAAACTAAGAACTTAAAATTCGGATGAATTCAAGTTTGAATGAAATTGGGTATCATAGCGAAGACTTTAATTTCGTTTGAATTGATTTTTGGGTAAAGAATTCAAGAAGGCGATGGTAAGAGAGTTTTTAATCCTGGTAGAATCTATTCTTACTGCTCAAACATTGTTTTAAGTACAAGTTTTCATGAAGGAATTCTCTAATTTGTGATTTAGGACAATGAGTCAACTAATATTTGGGAAACTCTTAGTTGCACAAATCGACTCTTTCAAAATACTCAGTAGTGGAAGCTATAGAGTGTTTTAGGTGGAAAAAGGTTTTCAAATTTCCTTTTAGAATTTGTAAATCTTGGTAGATTCACATGGATGTGCATGTACTCAAACAATTTTAATAACGCGAGTTCAACATGATTGGAGAAAATAGGATTTGATCTAAATCCCACTAACATTACTTGTTAAAACTTGTGTGAGTAGGATTAGTGAATATTAGACATAGTAGAGTGTAGATACTTTAGTAAATAATTATAGAAAGAATCTGATTTCTCTTTGCCTAAATATTAAAGTGAACTAATAATATTTAGTAATTAAACTTTCCTCATGGGATCGATACTCATTCATCACTTTATTGCTTGATCGACCCAGTACACTTGCTGGAGAATTGGTTTTAAAATACTAAACATTTCAAGCGGATCAGAACTGCATCAAAAAGAAGCTATGGGTGTATAAGCTACACTAACTTAGTGAGTTTCACTTCCAAATTAAATACTTCATCAAACAATAAGGCAAGCAAGTTATATTAAACAATTGTATGAAATGCACAAACACATGACCATACAATACATAAGGCTTTTCCGGGAGTCCTATGTTGAATGGATTTATGCCCTCCACCCGGGGTTAGGTGTTTTAGGCTCATACGACCACAGATTTCAATTTTTCTCATTTATATAGTGGTTGATTCAGGTACCTACCCACTCACTAATTTTGTAGTTGATTCAAGTATCTACTCCACTTTTATTCTAATTCAGGCCATTCCATGCCAACATTCGAGTTTATAGGCCCACTCTTTGCCTAGCTATCATGCCTGCTTCCCACAAAGGTGTAATAACAAACGTGATGTGACTCAACATATGATATGCATGGACAATTTAGTTATAAGATCATGACATATTATTTAAGTGAATTATAAGCGATCATAGATATTTCAGACACTTTAATTATATACTAAATCATACAAATAATTATAGCAATTCCCATTTCGATATTCTTATTATCAATTCAGTCAAGTAGAAATCACATGCACATTCCAATTTTATCTTGCTCTAGTTCTAATGCCACTATCATTACAAACACAATCATAAGCATGTAAATTAAGGAAAGTGAACTCACTCGCCCATGGACACCGATCTCTAATGGTAGTGATTCAGAAATAAGAATTTCCCCTAATTCAAAGTCACCTAAACGAAAGAAATACCCAAATGAGTATTTCATATCTTAACTAATTCCAACTTAGTAAATAAAGGCTCTTGAGTTCGTAATTTTCATGGTAAATGGAAATTCCAACTTAAAACGGTCATAACTTGGTCATTTTAATTCGGAATTTTGCAAATAAGCTATCGATTTCTATCTAATTTGAAAGATCTATCTATTTATGATGTTATTCTTAAGTTTTGAAAAATTTTATGTCTTGGAAAGCTCGGATCAAATCTGATCAATAGCTAAATTTTGTATTTCTAAAATTGTTTTGTGAAATTCGCGTTATTTCTACCAAGTATGCTATATGTGCATGCATTATCTATAAGTTATTATCATGAATGACATGATATGAGCTATCTATATGTATTTTCTTAATGATTTTTGGTTAAAAAGAATTTTTTATAAACTTTTACTTTGCAACAATTTTAAGGACACTTGGTTGAGAAAACTAGCTTTATCTCTTTGAAAATCATCCATATTTTTACTAAGATAAAGCCTTGATGACCTATATACCTAATACTTTCATTATCTTAATAAAATTCTTCATTTAAAAGTTGGAAATAGATGTTTAAATATGGGTTTTGCTTAGTGATGAATTTTACACAATTTTAGGAAATGAAAATATTGTTTGATCCATGTTTGGAAACCTTTCCTTTGTTTTAGGTTTATACTTTGATAAAATATATTTACTCTTATCAAAAGTAAGTCTTTATTACATCTATTCCCTAAGGCTTTTATTTTTTTTATTGAAATCCTTATTTTGGCATTTGAAAATAGGTGTTTAAATGGAGGTCATTTTTAGATCCGAATTTTGAAACTTGTTTTTGAGATTATTCTTTGTGTAAAACTCATTTAATCTTTCTAAAATTAAATCCTAATCAAACCTACTCCCTAAAGCTTCCATTTTTTAATAAAACTCTTGTTTTAGGATTGGAAAATAGGTGTTTACTTACACTTCACCCTAGTTACGAATTTTAATTTTTTTTTTTTGTTAGTGTTAAAACATAGCTCTAACTTAACTTTTGTAATCGTTTTCTTGTTTTGACAATTCCTATTAGTAAAACTAAGCTCATTTATAAAAATCACTTCTTTATGATACCTATCACCTAAGCTCTTCATTTTACATGAAAGATCTTCATTTTAGAGTTGGAAAATAGGTTTTCTAAATAGTTATTTCTCAAGATCCGATTTTCAAAATCACTTTTTGATAAAAACAAAATAGATCTTAAGTTTTGGCAACATCTTTATTAAGACTATCATATCGCAAATCTTTTATGTATGTAAGATAAGTAACTATGGCATTTAGGTACTCTAAACAAATAGATCTACTATATTACTCATGCATGGATGCAAATGCAACATAAACAATATGTAGATGAATTTGATGAAATTGTATATGTACAATATATTTATAAGAATAACATTTAGCAATAATATAGCAACATAATAGTAAGAAAACTCAAATATCGAGATCCACAACATTGTGATGGCAAGGATATCATGTTTAAGTATTTTCACATCCCTAGCATGCTCATTGGGATTTTAGTGGAACTACACATGTATGATCATGCCATTACATGTTTTAGTATGATAGGGTCAAGATCTATTACCTATTTAGAGGTGTGGAGCAAGAAAACTTGAAGGAAAAAATGTGTGTGTGTGTGTGAGAGAGAGAGAGAGAGGGGGGGGGGGGGGAGGGTGTCACGACAATGGAGAGAAGAGAGGGAGAGAGAAAAGACTTTCCAAAAGTTGATTTTTGTTAGAAAATAGAGAATGTGAAAAAGTGAAAGGAGAAAGAGATATTATATGAAAAGAATTTAGGGTTTTGTATGAATAATTAATTGAAAAAAAAATCAAACAAATGAGAGAGGGAGCAAAGGAGGGGGCACCGGTTCATGTAAGGGGGAGGAGAGAGAGATTTGAATTTGTTTTGTGTAATAAAATTCAATTTTAATAAGTAACTTTAAGTAATACAATGTATTGGAAGGTAAATTTGTAAGGAAATGATGTAAAATTGTAAGAATAGGTTGTAAGAACGTAAGAATATGGTATAGGTGATTGTACTTGGTGAATACTGTGAAAGAAATAAAAAAGTTGATTAGACAATTAAATTACCGGTAGTAATGAAAATACAATAAAAATGCTATAACTGTAATTTTTATAATCCAAAAAATTATTATAATTATATTTTTGAATTCCTCATTAAATTTTGGTTCTAATGAGTCCTATATATTATTTTTCTACTTCCGAGTCCTGGGGACCGATTTTCGAGAACATATCCCGATCAGGTTCAAAACAAATGAATTGTCATGAAATCTAATCTTTTATTTTTTGATAATTTATTTAGGGCTATATTCTAGAGTTAACTCACTTCTATTGTCCTAAGGTTTCGTTCTCGGGATTGCTGGACCTAGGGTTTTTAGGTCCAACTAGTCCTAGAGTATTCTTTTAGGGTTTTGGTTCCCGGTTCCAAATTTCGAAACCAAATTCAGTTGCTAAGAAAACGAGGGCTTACATCATGTGTTTCTCAGAATATCTCCAACAAATGGTGTGATCAGATTTGGAGTTAAAGGAAAATTGAATCCTATATATATTGACCCATATGAGATTTTGGAAAAGATTGGACCATTATCATATCGTTTGGCATTGCCTCCAAGTCTATCTAATGTTTACAATGTCTTCCATGTGTCTAAATTAAGGAAGTGTGTATCAGACTCAGATACTACCATCAGTAAGCACCAACCGAAGATTCAGCCGAATTTGATTATAGTAGAAAAGCCTATCAAGACTCTGGATGGAATAGATAAAGTTATGAGAAGGAAGACAGTTCCTTCTGTGAAAGTTTAGTGGAGTAGATAAATGGGATGAGAAGCGACTTGGGAAGTTGTAGGTGATATGAAACAGAATTATCCTGAGTTGTTTGAATAGTAAGGTAAGTCAAGTTTCGAGGAAGAAACTTCTTGAAGGATGGAAGAATGAAATTTCTTAACTTTTAATCATGATTAAATTTAATATATATCTATTTGTTGATTTAATCAAATCATGAATTTTGTTAAGTGTTTAGTTGATTAGAATGTAATGAGTTAATGTGATTTAGTATCAGTAGTAAATTCCATGATTGGTGTATTAGTAATGCATTCTATGATTTATGTGCGAATGTGATTTGTGTGATTGATATTGTTATTTCAACTCATGTTAAACATATGTTTCAAGAACAAACCCAACCTAAATCTAAATACTAAACATAGCAGAATTTTTGGTTTAAAAGAAAGCCTAAAACCAAGCTAAATAAAGCTTAAAGCCCACTTATTTCTCTCCCAAAAAGCTACCAACAAAAGTCAAACATAAATGATAATATATCTTTTATTTAGATAAAATAGACATCCAAAATAGAGAAAAAAACAAACCCAAGTAGACCCAAAATTCATGGCAAATTTCAAGACTATTTTCCTAACCTTTTTAATGAAGTTTTCTTCCTCAATTCACCAAGAATTCACTTCCACTCATCATATACAAGTTAAGGTAATCTTACATGTCTTTTTGTGATGATTATTACTCTTTATTCCAAGAAATTTCTATCAAAAGTTAGTTCATGGTAGATTATAAGTAATCTTGTCATGTTGAGTTATTGTTGGGTTGTTTGAGAAAGTATTTGGATGTTTGAAGTCATAGTAAATAAGTTGTTATAAGCTTTAGAGTTGTTTTGTGTTGAAGTATTAGGGTTAGATGAGTTGTGTTATATATTGGAGTCGTTTTGATTAAACATGAGTCGGTGAAATTAGAGATGAAGGGTTTGATTCATTGAGTGATGTTTGAGAGTTGTTTGGTGTTGTTGAAGTGGATTTTGTAATTGTTTGTGATGTAATTGCATGAGACATGATGAATGATGTTTGTATTGAGCTTAGGGTATGATAGAATATGAGAAAAGTGGAGAAAAATCGAGTTTGAAATAAGAGCAAGTAAAAATTTTCGTAACATCTTGCTATACGACCTATTTGGAAGGGTGTATGAGCCTCCACCGCTTGATACGGCCTGTATGAAAGGGTGTATCAATTATTGACCTTTAAATGCATTTCCCTAGGTTGAAACAGCCTTGGATACAGCCCGTATCCAAGGGGGTTTCATTTTCTAGAACCTATGGTGTGTTTTTCCTGAGTTGATGTAGCCTTGGATACAACCAATATGCAAGGATGTTCACTTTCTAATTTTCATGCAATTTTGGTCTGTGTTGAATGTCGCCAACCTTACCTCCTACACCATCAGCGTAACTTCCAACATTGCCAACGTACCGTCAATTAAAACCTATGTCCTCTATTTAAACTTAAAAGAAAACGTAAATTTTCTCAATATTTATTGTGCTATTTATTTTTTTGCTTAAAAAAGCACTAAATGATGAGGAGCAATATTTTTTAAAAGATAAATCATAGCATAATAACGTTTAAAGATAAATTTATTTAAGATATGAATATAATAGAAGATATTAATTTTTAGAAATAAGTTTATTTAAGATGTCAATATTTTAAGTGACTTAGAAAATAATGGCTATAATTATTTTAAGGTGTCATTATTTAGACAATAATTACTCTCCAAACCCACCCGTTCAACATTAACACAATATCAGCCTATAATTATTGATGATGGACACAAAGAACAATTAAAAGAGGATTAATTTATTATTTAAGTAATATTTTGGGAGTAGGGTTTCATAGGAATGTCTCCTATCAAGTTAACCATTAAAGGGACTAATTTACTGTCCTCGTAATAACAACCGAAAAGGAGTAAACAATTTTAGTTGATTGTCATAAAACCTCATGATTTCAGCAAAATATTAAGTGAGAGCTACTTACTGCATTTGAAATATCTTAAACCCTCACTTATTTAATTTAAAAATATTTAATTGAATAATATAATAGATAATTAATTTTGAATATAATTAGATAATTAAATAAATAAAATAGTAGACAATAAAAAAAGAAATAGACAATTTGATATAATTAAATTAGTAACTAGGTTAAATTGAGATTTGAGATTTTAAATATTCTTTTTAAAATGTATATTTCTTCTTTCATCGATTTTATAAATCAAACTATCCAACTTCTATTCAATCTTCATTTTAAATAAATTCCTTTTACCTCAAATTTGAGTTACTAAATCACAAATTATATTTTTGAATTGCATTTTTGTATCAAATTATAGATTTATAGCATATATGTTCTCAAATTATTTTCTAACTAATTACTATTCTTAAAATAATTATCAAAAGATTTAAATCTAATACCTTATCTAAAAAATATTTCATAATTTTCCCTATATATATATATATATAATCCTTTTTTTCCCTTTCCTTTTTTCCATTTGGCTGCTTCCTCTCTCTTCTTTCCTTCCTATCCATCGTTTCTTTTTCCCTCTCTTTCTTTTTATTCCATTTCTCAAAACTCAAGCCACATCTCTATCTCAACAAGTTAATAGAGGAAATCAAAGATGAAAAAAAGAAAAGAATGAAATAGGGATTAAACTAGTAGTAGCCTCAACAACAAATACGAAGTAATAGTAAAGAAGATCAATAAGAGGAATTTGCTTAAAACAATAAGTGTTGTTATTTTCCTTACTTTAAAACTTGTATATGTATGTAAATGACGTCTTAGGACTAGAAATATGTAATTCTTATGATGATAGTGATAAACCAAAGAGGTATAAACATATTTGTTAAAAACCTAAAAATAAGCATATTTTGTAGATTAAGTATTTGATAAAATGAATTGTGATAATATGATATAGATAATATATGTAGAAGTGTTTAGGAAATAAGATTATGCATGTTTATGCTTATAACAAGTTTTTGTTGTTGATATATGATGAAAACAAGTAGTTAGAAGTAGTGCAAAAGGTAAAGGAAAAATGAAGCATGATCCCCCTATTCGGGCGTGACATGGCCGGTGATGCTTGTGGAAAATAAAATTTAGGTAGATAACAAGCATGACAAAGGGCGTGATCTCCTTTGATGAAAAAACAAAACATGATAACGAGTGTAATTTTGTAAGTTATAAACATCACGACCGTTACAAAGGGCATGATCTCCTTTGGTAAGGATTTTCAAAGGAAAAAGCTTAGATCACGGTTGTGACAAGGGGTGTTATCTCCTTGTTATAAGCGTAAAAAGGTTGTATTGGTGATCACAGTCTTCATCGTAGGCATGATGAGGAAGGTAATGACGATCATGGCCTCCATCACGGGTGTGATATATCACTTGGTATTGTTCATAAAGAAGAAAGAAAAGGAAAGAAAGATAAAATGAAATAGATTAATGGTAGATTAAATAACATGCTAGTGTTTTTATAATTAGGAATGAATTGATGAATTAATAGGATTAATAATTAACTTAGGTTAATATAGTTTCTAAGGATAAAATGAACTTAATTAATAAACTTAAGTTTAACTTAACTAAATAGACTTGAATGAGTAAAATGAATGTTTTTGTATATGAATGATTTGTTCGTATTTTGGCGGGGCGATCTTCGCAGCTATAGCAGGGTTCCTAATTAATGTCTAATCAAATAGGACAACAAAATAGGTTTGATGTAATGGATAGTTAATTCAATTTCTTATATGAGCTTAATTATTGAACACATATGGATGTCTGATTTATCTTTTAAGATTGCCCTGGGTGTCTTCTATTTTTTATTAGACTTCAAATAAGAAAGGTACCAGTAACTTGCGTGATGATTGTTATGATAGACATCCTAAAATGAATTAAAACTTAAACTCGGCTTAATAATTGATGAATGAAGGTTGCGCATGTGCCATTGAATCCGGTCTAAGGAGCAACAACCCTGTCTTGATGCAATGGTATGATAGTTAGGTGCTAAGATGTCATGATGCAATGACAAATATACCATGACACAATGATACACCATAATGCAATAGCTGATTTATATGTGACTCAATGGATAGCTGATGGGGTAAATAGTATCGACGTAATGTCTACTTAGGCTCGAAGTAAAGTAATATGTTTTAGTTTATGTTTATAAGACCAATTGAAATAACTGATATTATGAACTTGGATAAGTGGTGTGTATGATGGTTGTGAACCTTCGCTAAAACTATTTTCTCTTTCTTGGATAGATATAGGAGATATAGGTATTCGAACTTTTTATATCAACCTCCTAAGCAACTACTGTAACTCAGAACCCCCAAATTCCATTAGCTTATTCTGGAGTGTGAGTGCTTCAGTATTGATTTGTTTATTTTAATGGAAAAATAATAACTTATTGATTAATGCATTGCATTTAGTTAAGCCCATGAGTCACTCCGTATATGATTGTGATGCTGTGCACTGAGCTTCGGCTCATTCTTCTTCTTGTTGTTGTTTTCATACTAGGTGATGTTGATAATTGATGATGATGATGGTGAGGTTTTGATGATAATGATGGTGTTATTTTTTATGATGTTGTTGTTGTTGTTGATAATGATAATGTTGGTGATGATGATGAAATGATGAGGATGATGTTTATGTTGTTGATGTCTAATTCAGGTTGTGAGCAATCCTAGAGATTTGACAAGAGAAGTAAAGTGAGTTAGGATCGTGGATTTCTTTTGTATTTGTTTTTGTTTTGTTTTAAGAGCTGGATTTGTCTTTTGAATTTGTATTTTTTTTTTCCTTTAAATGGCTTGGTGATACTCATATGTTAGTAAATGCTGATCTACCTTTGAGAGTAGATTGTAAAATGATTTTATAAAGTTATGTTTCTTAGAAAGTTGATTTGCTTTAGTGGGAGAGAGATTTTTTACTATGTTTTTATAAAGTTTGATTTCTCTACAACAAATCTAGTTGCTTTAGAAATCTAAATAAATGATTTCATTAATTAAAATTGGTTAGCAATGTTCAAAATACACATATCATTCTAGAAAGCCTGAACATATAATACATAAAGTATTATATGGCGGTAATGTCTTAATTAAATTTAAAGTGTTACAACGTGGTATGTAACTACCAATTATATGCCAACATGTGGACAATGTAGTAGATAGTTTTTAAAATAACCATGACCCTACATACCTACATGTTATCATATAGTTTATTCTTACACGTGGTATGTAATGCCACTGAATATTTTCTATTGGACAAATCCCTTATTTCAACTATAATTGTGCAATAACCAATCAATTTTTTTTTCAATACTTAATATGACCCATTAACAGTTAAATGTGTCGTCCAATGGGAAATAGGGGTGGGTAAAAATTTGAGGCTTTTTTTTATTGCCTTTAATGCACTTCAGTTCATGATTTGGTTTATATTAAGTATATCATTTTGCAGTTTGATTTGAGTAGGGAAAATCAAAGTGGACGGATTGTACATATAAAACCCAATAAACTAGTTTTTGGTGTCAACATTACCCATCCCAAGTGTAGGTTGTTTGTGTGATTGAAGATCAGAGGTGATTTCTTTTATTTCGTGTTAAGTTTGCAAACAAGTTTGAGTCTAAGATGCATAATATAACAAGTAATGGAACTTGGACCACATAAAAGCAAATGCTGACAATATGTGTAAGAATAAGATAAAAATGCCTATAGGTAGTTGATAAGTTAAAACCTATGGCGCAAGATGTACCAAATTTATGTCCATAGCCTCACTTTTGGTTCTCAAATAATAAGAATGTAACATCTTATTTTGTTTTCTCTTTCCCATCTAAATTGGTATTAGGCATAAACGTGTGCATCTAACGTAGGTAACCCTTATACATGGATCAGCTTAAAAGTTCACAATGAAAGACAAAAATTAACAAACACATAAAAATACAAATTTATGAAAACTTTTTGTACTAGTCCGATAAATAGTTTTTAGCCATAGAGGTAAGCTATGGTAAAAATTTTATTATGGTTCAAACTATGAACCAAATTGGTTGAATTGTTTTAGTTTTAAGATAAATTTATGATTCGTATAATTCAAATTAAAAATGTAGAAAAATTAAATTATTATAGATGATCTAGCCTTGTGCTAACACTATAGATGAATCTGGAAAAAATAAATGAGGAAAGGAATTTAGGTGCATTGAATTGTATTTGATTTAAAAGAGTAAGTACAATAAAGAGGAAAACCAAGATATATATTTTCTTAGGTTCACTAAATTTAGTTCCCCTAGAACGGAGATGAAACTTTAAAATGAGAAGATTAGATATGATGATCTCTAACTGGGTATATCAATATGAGTTTGACTTTCTCATCAATGGTTATGAATAAATTTTATGTTTGATTTAGAGATTTATTAGAGGACACTCATGTGTTTTGTGCTAACTTTAATTATGAATAGTCAATTACCTAATGATACATAATATGTGTTTGGAAAATGGGCAAATTATATCAAAAGATATCAACGTTTATAGGTAAGTTCATGTAAGGTATAAATATTTTAAATGGTTAAAAAGAGAAATCAATGTTTCGGAGGTAAATTTATTTAATATATCAACGTTTCGAGTAATTAAAAAGGATTAAATGTTTAGTAAAGTGTGTCAAATAAGGTAAATGAGAAGATTAGACACGTTGATCTCTAATTGGGCATATGACTATGATTATGATTTTCTCGTTAATGGTTTATGAATAACTTCTATGTTTGATTTAGAGATTTATTAGAGAACACATTGTGTGTGCTAATTTTAATTATTAACAATCAATTACCTAATGATACACAACACGTGGAATGTGTAAAATTATTAAATTATATTAAAAGGCATCAACGTTTATGTGTAAGTTCATTTAAACTATCAATGTTTTGAATGGTTCAAAAGAAGAATCAACGTTTGAATATAAATTCATTTAAACTTCCCCATGCTTAAGCTTTGCTTGCCTTAAGCAAACAAGCTGATAAAAAATTAAACAAAAAATTGGACTTAGTGTTAAGAAAAACAATTCACGAATGGTGTATTGATCAAAAGCCATGTATCTCTCATTAATTGAGCATATTTCACCAAGTGACTTCATATGTTAAATGCATGATTATCCTACTCAACCCACTATAGCATGCACTTTAGTTAACCTTGCTAGAATTCTATTGCTAATCCAAGTAACCTAGCATTTACCCTCATCAATTAAACAAGCTTTCATAGAATTGAACATATCAAACACAAGACCTCCCAAGAAAAAAGAGTTAGCTAACCCATCCCCTCAACATGAGAGTATAGAAAGTCTCACTCGTCTCTATAGCTCATATCATTTCAAGTAAAGTCCATGCATTTTTATTTTTCCTTCCCCTTAGTATTTATATAATTATACTTCTTCAATTGAATGAATTTCTTAACCCATGTAGCGAGCTTTTAATCAATAATCACGTGCACATCACTCAAGTTAATAGATGTCATTCCCCTAAAGAGGTATCTTGCGAGTTTAGTGACTTGGGTTACAAGAGCCACTGAACCATAATTCTTTTGTTAAATGAGTTTTCTCAATCAGTCGATCCCAGGCTAGATGACTTAGGTGACTAGGTTTTAAAGGGAGCCCTTTGAACCTCTACCACTTAACTTATTGATTGTTTTTTTTTTAACATGAATAAAGGGGTTTATTATTAAATAACTTCAATTGGACTTTAATCACAAAAGAATTAAGCCTTTAAGACAATTGTAATGCATACTATGAAATTAGTCAAGATGATGAAATTGACTAACTAACCTTTACTAAGAACCTTATGCTAATCTTACACATGAATTCCTGGTTAAATGACAAGTAAGACTATGCTACTTTGATTTCATCATGCAATTCTAACATGTTAAACTAAGTGCAAAGGTAAGTGAAAATTTAGGACAACATTCAATACTAGTCACCTGATTTCTATAGTATGAGAGATATCCGAAAAAAATTGTTCAAAATTGTGGCACCACGCAAGTTTCTTAAACATGCTTAATTGATGGAAATTTGATGTCATAATCACCATGTCTCATCTCATGTTCTATACTCCATATAAGCATTCCCTTCCCTATACTTAGAAAAAGATTTTATCCCCAATGTCTTAAAAAAGAACAAAAAGGAAAAGGAAATAAATATAAAATCAAGGGAAAGAAAACTAACACTCCTGTATTGAAGCTTGAAACATTGAATCCATAAATTTCCAGTATGAGTTTCCATTTGTGATTACGACTAGCATGGGGGTCATGATCTCTAATGGTCTTACAAACTTAACATAGCTTTCACTATCACGACCGTCTCAGAGATCGTTATCTTCTCTGGACAACAATTAATTCCTCTATTGTTCTAACAACGATCATGATAACGACCTTGATCTTCTTTGGATGAAATTGAATACCTCAATAGTAACTGAATACAGTTATGATCAAGGCCATTATCTCTCTCATGAGGTGTCTATTCTTTCCCAGACCTTATCGCAGTCGTTATGTGCTTGAGACAGCCCTTGTTACGCCCGTGATTGATAGGAGATCTACTGAACTATCATACTGGTGCATGATGCGCATGATAGTGGGTGTTATCCCCTTGGAAATTTCATTTCTTTGTGTTTTTTGTACTTAATGTGAAGTCCCAAGATGATTATGGTGCAACCTCTCCAATTGACCTACCTAAGATTTATTGGATATCTGCAAAATTAACAATACTAACTACGTTAGATCCTAAGTAACACAAAATCAACACAATAATACATAAAACGTAAAGAAAAACAAATTATGGGTTGCCTTCCATGAAGCACTTATTTAATATCATTAGATTGACAATCTTTATTTTGATTTAGCCCTAAAAAGCTCTTACTGGCTCTGGATCTGGTTCTGTGTTGCCCAGTAGACCTTTTTAATAACATTTCCTCTATTTAATCCACTTGAGTCTCCAAATTGTGAATAGAGGTTGCATAATTTCTCAGGGTCACATTAGTCGTTTGTTAGCATAATTATAAGATCTTAATGAATGGTATCATCAATTTTTCCAAAGATGTCGACTTATAAGGTAGTCTCTCAAATCCCAGTGGTTGAATATTTTGGGGGTTGATTATTAGGATTGCTCCACCTAAAGTTGGGATGATTCTCCATCTCGGATTGTATGTGTTGCTCTATGGATCATTGTGAGGTCGAGTTGCATTTTCCATGTAGTCCACTTGCTATAACTAATCAAACTTCTTGATTTCTAAACCTACATCATCTACACTAGGCAACCACCTTCCTTGTGACATGACTAGACCATCAAGCTTCTTAGATAATGCCTCAAAATTTCCTGCCAAAGATGTTGCGCATCAATCTCATACAACCATATAGACTTCTTCTCTATGATCGTTGGTAGTGATTATTGGCCATGTCCTCAAATAACTATAGGCACTGCTTTAGTGACTTGTAATTCAGATACCTCCTAAATTTGCGCCTATCAACTATCTAATATGATAGTTCAGACTATTGTAGATGGTCTAAACCTGTGTCCATTTTGGTAATCTATGGTGTGGGCATTTTCTCAACAATCCTTCCATCTACCCTCTGAATCCATTTGATAGAACAAGGAGATGTTGGCTCTTAGCTTAGCAGTTCTTGATGATTAGAAGTACTTTCTCATGAGCTTCTCCACCATTTGCTACCTAGTGGCGATGGAATGTTTTGATAATCCATTCAACCATTTTATTAGCATTGTTTCTTAAAGAAAATGGGAACAAACACAGGCGAATTGCATCATCGAAGGCCCTTGTTGATCTTAAATGTGTCCATATCTTCAAAAACTACTGGAGATATGCATTGTTATTCTCATCTTAGAAGCCATCAAACTAAACATATTATTGAACCATTTGAATTACGTTTAGCTTGATCTTGAAATTATTAACAACTACTTTGGGGTAGCCTATACTGGTATTCGAACCATCCAAATTCGGTCTACAATAATCCATCATGGTGCGATGAGCCACAACCTGATTGGCTCCTACATTCTGAGTAAATAAGTTATTTATGTTTACCTCATTAAGATGATTCTCATTCAATAGTGGAACTCTTTTATACACAACCCTAAGATTCTCATTCTCCTCTACCCAAGGTGGATTTAAATTCTCATTCTCATTATTCATCCTTGATGATTTTGGCTTCTCTTCTCTTACACAAGTTGGTGACTTTTGCAAAATCTTTCTCAAATTCTGATAGATTATTCTTTTGGGCTATGGATTGAAGTCAACTAAACTAGATTAGTGACTTCATGTCATAAACTACAATAAACAAGAAACTCAAATTTAGCAAAAGAGCTAAAATGTATGATATATAATAAAAATGACTAGAGTAATATGACCTTGCTTTAATAATTTAATCCCTATTATCTCGTTTTTATGATCTTGTCAACACTAAACAAAGTGCACCTATTGCATATAGCATAGGAGTGGAGTATAGGGTTATCTCCACGCGGATCGACAATTACTAGTAGTCACCTTTATAATTATTATCTAGCTTAATCAATTAACTGAGTGAGCTCTATATTTCTAATTACACTACTTAAGTCTCATAAGTAACAATTCAATATTGCAAAAATCGAATTAATTAACTAATGCAGACCACTACAACAACTTGGACTTGCTTCACCATTGAGATTATCAGGCACACTAACATATGAAATTAGTTTTGTCGGTTTCCTCAACTATGGAATTCAACAACTATGTTAATATCTTTCCTAAGATCATTAACATCTAACTATAATCTTATCCACCATAATCTCTTCCTAGTTAGTGGCATAATATAATTGCATCAAGTCTAGGAATCCGATACTAATATAAACTTTATACAGAAGATTTCACAATTCTATCTCTAGAATCATGAGCAATCTCTTCCCATAACCTAAATCTAGTCAATAGTATGATTTCTCAATCTATTTTGAAGAAATCTAACATAAAACTATATCATGCATTATATAGGATTATGATTCAATTTTGATAGATGTGGGAATTAAGCAAATCAACAACCATTTATGTGTTATTGTGCTAGTACATGCCAACTCATAGTGTTGCAAGCCTAAATTCTACTCATGCATCATAAAAGACCACAACATTATAGAAAATAGACAAGGATAAGAACAAAGTAACATGAATACAATCTTTTTTACTTGAACAATATCTGAATCTAATGCTACACAAATTATAATGACATTTTCCTCTACATTCCCTCTTAAGAATCTCTAGGGAGAAGTATACTACAAAACCAATACACTATGAACGAGTATGAATTACACCCAATAAAGAGTTCACAATGATTCCCCCTCATAATAATGATTCAGATCTTTATTTATATTTTGCACATCACCAGACACATCTCAATGACAAAGCTTTACATCCTTAGGCCTTCATTCCCTTTAAAGATGTGTTTTAATTCGAATTAACATGAAACTATAACATAGGATAACTGCCATCACGGCCGAGGCATAGGTTATTACTCCTATTAATCAACTATCTAAAGAAGATCGTAGGTATGATGTTGCTAGTGATCTCCTCAAGACAAATCTCTAATGACCTATCATGTCCATAATGATGCTCGTTTCATGTCAAATGTTCCAATACCCCTGTTGGTCATAGTCGTGATATAGCCAGTGATCATCTCGGGGAAACCAAAAATGTCCAATAACACCCGTGATGTCTTTTATACAGTAGGCTTCATATAAGATAAAGATCGAGATGGAATCCATGATCTCTACTATCTTCTCTTCCTCTTCTTCGGATAATACATGTATCAAACTTATATATGTGATTAGTGGAGATCACCATCCGAGTCACAATTGTATCAAGGCCCATTATCTCCATTGTGTCCCAATTTCGCATAGATCACGCCTGTAATGTCTTCTCAAGTATGCACCTGAGATGATCACCGAAGTCGTAATGTGTGTGATGGTGATCTTGATGCCATTTTTAACTTCAAGTCTTGTCCAATTTGATCAAATTGCTTTCGCCTTTAGATACTTGAAATGAATATATTTATGAATGATGCGCCATATCCCTTAGTTCAAGTATAAATAAAACTACAATCAACCATAATTTGGCCCTAATTGATTGATTGATTAACTCCTATCAAATATATTAAATTTTTAATTAGTTAAAAAGGTATCAACGTTTAGCAAAGTAAATCAAATAAGATACTAATAATTGATCATTAAGAAAAATCGAATAAGGTTATTTAAAAATTAGTCTAAACATTGATACCTTAATGAAAGTTACAAAACGTTGAAATCTTATTTGATTCACTTTGTAAAATATTTATACAATTTTATAACTGTTCAAAATGTTAATACGCCAAATGAATATACTCGATCATTGATACTTTTAATGTAATTTATCCTACGAGAAATATTGCTCTCATCCTTAAGAGTGCTTTTTTAAGCAGAAAATTAAAAAACAGAATAATTATTTAAAAATTTTACGTTTTCTTTTATGTTTAAATAGAGGACATAGGTTTTAGTTGATGCAATTGAGAATGAAAGTTAGGATATATATTACATTTGGTAAAAGTATGATTTACGAATGTGTTCAATTAGTAAAGATGAGTTCATTTAGATTTTCACACATATGCTATGCATACAATGCAACAACCATGTGATTACGCAAATATATATAGTTATCCGGAAACTATATATAGAACGGGTTTACCCCTTCGTATCAAAGGTTAGGGAATCGGGGTTGAAGGTCCTCGACTTTCTACTGCTAGTCCCCAGGTCCTTACCTACAGCGTTCGGTTGGCTCGGCTCCGAACCTAGAGTCGCTTTCCTCGAGCGATTTGGATTCTCCGGGAAGGAACATGGCCCGTGGCACCGCACGATCACAGCCAATCCAACTCTATGCGTAGGAGTAGCAGCCTTCCGAAATAGATGTGACTCGATGGATGCTATGCGTGAGCGTTTTAGTTTTCTTAAGTCAAACCTTATTATGGTTTATTTAGAGCGATCAATCAATTTAGCAAACAATAAACAATCATAAGTAAGTAAACAAAATTATTTAAACAAGCAGTTCGAAGTTGCGATATTCTTAATTCTCATTTCACGCATAAACATAGAATCACATATATACACATAATCCCAAATTCCCCAAATATATTCATTTTTATCTTTTCTTAGTATACTAATGCTGCTACTTTACAAGCACAAGCAAGGTAACAAAATTAGGAGGAATGACTCACTCGTCCATTTTGGATATTCTTAGTCGTAGTAATCCTCGGGTAGGGTAATCTCGTATCTTTCGTCACCTAGACAAAGAAATACCCGGAATAAGTCTCTCATGAAATTTCTATTCTTGGAGATTCTAAACTTTTCTTAAAATCGCGGTAAAATCATATAAGAGGAAATTCCAACATAAATGGTCATAACTTGCTCATTTTAACTCGGAATTTCGCATATAATATACCGTTTTCTACCTATTCGAAAAGATTTATCCATTTCTAAGGTTATCTTTATCATAAAAGGTCATTTGGGTTCCAAAAACGTCAGGTACAGATTTAAAACGAATTTTCTAAACTT
Source organism: Combretum micranthum (assembly GCA_024138025.1). Taxonomy (NCBI): domain Eukaryota; kingdom Viridiplantae; phylum Streptophyta; class Magnoliopsida; order Myrtales; family Combretaceae; genus Combretum; species Combretum micranthum. The sequence goes on from JAMXBD010001560.1 coordinate 280,405, forward strand.
TTGCAAAAAATCCATTTTCTAACTCAACTCCATTTTAAAGAAAATCCTTTTGCAACTGTAAACCCCCAAAAATTTTCATAATCCTTAAAAATAATTTTAGAAGTATAAATATCAAAGACCCGAAAAAATCAACTTGAGATTAAAACTCAATTCTAGACCGAGTCAAATACCGGAAACGAAACCCTAAAAGTTGAACCAAGTTAAAAATTTAATAAGAACAAAAACGAGTTCTCTCAATCTTGAGAAAACAAGAACCCCTGAAATAAAATATAAAGTCCAATTACCAATATAATCAACGTCCGTACGTCGATTAAATAATCTACCCAATTCCTAAAACGCAAATCGAAACAATAGATCCAAATACCGCTTAACAACGAGATAATAAAGTCCTAATTCCTTCAGTAAAATTTTAGAATCACAAAATCCAAGTTTTCCACAAAAGTCAAATCGAGTCAACTCATAAACCTAGACTCGGTTAAATGATTCCGAGAACTAAAAACTATTAAATAATCACAAATGAAATAAAATAAAACATAAATTTCGAGCTAAAATTCTAAAACGCTCAAGACTCGAAAATTATACGATCTTACGAATATCTCGATGAAAACGGAATTCAAAACGGAACCCTAAAAGTCAACAAGCCTATAACGAATCCTAGTAATTAAGATCCGGCAATCCCGCGTTTTCAAACCCTAGAAAACGAAATTAAGTAAATAGCCTAGAATAGTTCGTAATAACGTAAGGTAACATAAAAATATCAGATTCGCGAAATTCGAATGACCTTCGGACCCAAACGAGATCGGTTCTCGAAAAGCGTGTCCCGGAGCACGGAATATTAAAAATATTCCATTTATACCAATAGACTCGTAAAAATACAAGGATTCCAAAAATATCAGTTTTAGAATTTTTCGATAGCTAAAAATTACAGATATCGCATTATTACGCATATTTTTATTACTACTGATACTTTAATTGTCTAGTCTACTATTCATAGTACTTTTTACTATTCATTACTATTCACCTATCTCTACTTTTTCTTACACCTATTTCTTACTACCTACATACCTATTTTCTTACTTTTACATTACCAATACAACTTTATTTCACATCTACTTTACACATTACTTCTTTATTACACAACAAATAAAATCAAATCAAATTCCCCCTCCCATAAAGCAAAACCGGCGCCTCCCCCTTCACACATCCATCCATTTATTTTCTTTTTCAAATTATTTTATCACATCCAAAAATCACTCCAAAAATTCTATAAATACCCCCTTCCTCTTCCATTCTTTCACACAATTCTTTACACTACCAAAACTCTCTCAAAATCTCTCCACAAATTCTCTCATCAAGAATTCTCTCTACCAAAACTCTCTCAAGTCAATTCCTCACAAAAATCATGTCTCATACATAAACCATCTACCACATATCAGTACTCACATAATACCCATTTCATTTACCATCTCCATATCTCTTACACACTTTAGGTAATATTTCTTCCATCTATTATTCACCTATGTCATGTAACTTAACATGACTATGGTGTTGTTTTGAAACTCATATGAGTAGTAAAAGCAACAACATGTTCATGTTTTGTTCTTGTACATAAGCTTCCTATTTTATTATGTTGTTATTATTATTGTTATTATTTGCTTCTAATCTAACTTATATTATGTATATTATGTATATATATTATTTAGAGCATATAAGCTCATTTGGTTATTTATTTACATTCAAGTTATGCAATTTATTTATTTAAGACTAGTCTTTCTAGTCTTAGACTTGTCCATATCAAGTCAAAACAACCTTTTGATTATTTATTTTCTTTAAATCTTTCGGGACTAGTCCATTCTTAGTCCCGGATGCCTTGATAAAGCTAAGGCTCCAATTCTTGATCGGGATTCCTTGATGAAGCTAAGGTTCCCAATGCTTGATATTTTATTACTCATTATTTGTTTCTAGTATTTTCTTATGTTCTTACTATTTTATATGCTCATTATACTTGCATTTGCGTAATGTTAATGTCTCAACTAATCAAAAAATAAAATTTTGTTTTACTAAATGAACTCAAAGCTAAGTTTTCAATCATATGATTTATCGCAAAATCATGAAGTTATTATCAACAACATAGAAATGGAGTTTTCTCAAGTTTTCCTAAATAACAAAGATAGTTTTATCAAGAAAACGTAAGAAATAAATATTTACTTTGTATTTTATGGTAATCTAAGTTCTTAGAAAAATAAATCGTAAATATTGGAAACTTAAATTCTTTTCTAAACTAAGGAACAAACTAGTTTTCAAAGTTAATATAAAAATCAACTCATGAAGAACTCACTTAGGAAAAGTAATGATTTTTAAAATTCTAAAAGAAAGAAATTGTTTTCAAAAGAATAAAATAAAGTAAGGTTAGCAATAATGGATTTTAACAATAAAGATGATTCTTTTCAAAGAAATGAAAGAACAAGTTTTAGAAAGCAAAAGCTTATATTTTAGAAATAGATATAAGAAAACAAGACTCATTTTCTAAGATCATCTTAAATAAACAAATTATGAAAAGGTTTTTGACAACTTAATAGTTTGATAAATTAACCTTTTATCACTAGAAATGAAATTTATGAAAGACTAGGTTAAAGAGAAATTTGTTTGTTTTGGAAAAAGGAATGAAGGAAATAAAATAAGAATATATTCATTTAATAAAAAAATATAAAATTTCTTTAAATACTTGAAAAGAAGTTTTCAAAGCTAAAGTTTAAAAGAATTATTTTATGAAATAAATTGTTGAGACACTACCATTAGGATTTTTGCATATAAATGAGCATGCCTATATTTCAAAGTGTTTATCAATATATATTTATATTGTTACAAAAGAATTTTCTTTAAAATGGAGTTGAGTTAGAAAATGGATTTTTGCAAAAGTTTAGAAAATTCGTTTTAAATCTGTACCTGACGTTTTTGGAACCCAAATGACCTTTATGACCAAGATAAGTTTAGAGATGGATAGAACTTTCGAATAGGTAGAAAACGGTATATCATATGCGAAATTCCGAGTTAAAATGAGCAAGTTATGGCCATTTTAAGTTGGGATTTCTTCTTACACGATCTACCGCAATTTTAAGTAAAGTTTAAGGTCTCCAAGGATAAAATTTCATGAAAGACTTATCCCGGGTATTTCTTTTCTAGGTAACGAAGGATAACGGAAATACCCTACCCGAGGATTTCTACGACAAAAAGATAGCGAAATGGACGAGTGAGTTATTCCTCCTAAATTCGTTACTTTGCTTGTGCTTGTAAAGTAGTAGCATTAGTATATTGAAAAGATAAAAAAAATGGATATATATTGGGGAATTCGGATTATATGTGATTCTATGTTTGTGCATGAATTGAGAAGTAAGAATATCGCAACTTCGATCTGCTAGTTTAAATAATTTTGTTTACTTACTTGTATGATTGTTTATTGTTGCTAAATTGATTGATCGCCCTAATAAACCTTAATAAGGTTTGACCTAAGAACAATAAAACGTTCACGCATAGCATCCATCGAGTCACATCTATCTCAGAAGGCTGCTACTCCTACGCGTAGAGTTGGATTGGCTGTGATCGTGCGGTGCCACGGGCCATGTTCCTTCCTGGAGAATCCAAATCGCTCGGGGAAAGCGACTCTAGGTTCGGAGCCGAGCCAACCGAACGCTGTGGGTGAGGACCTGGGGACTAGCAGTAGAAGGTCGAGGACCTTCAACCCCGATTCCCTAACCTTTGATACGGAGGGGTAAATCCGTTCTATATATGGTTTCCGGACGACTATATATATTCGTGTAATCATGTGATTGGTTCATTGTATGCATAGCATATGTGTGATTAAATAAATGAACTTGTTTGAAAATGTGGTGCGAATGAAAAGGAATATCTCACTAAGCTAAGTTGTAGCTTATACCCCTATAGATTTGATTGAAACAGGTATATTCGTGGATTAAAATTGAGGATCATGACATTAAGGAAGTCATGGACGGACGATTAAGGATGTGGAATCATACGATGAAGAAAGTTGTAAGGTTCTTTATATGTGCTAACCTTTATGATTAGTGAGGTACTTTTATTTAAAGACAATAGAAGAATATGCCCTTAAGAATTGAAATGTGATATGTTTATGTTCTATATTCTCTTTGCCTTGTTACTTATTTATTATCGATATAAATTGCGCTACTCCGATGCGTTCCCTTAGTTGTGATGTACGCCTTGTGCATGATATGGAAGCCTTTGCGTGACTAAGGTAGTCATTCCTAGGCTTTAGTATTGTGTACGGCGGACTGCCACGTTTAGGGAACCCTCGAGGCGTGACAGTAACAATATAAGTATATAAATATATATTTGATAAGAACTTTTGGATATATAGGTAAGCTCACTTTATATGCAAAAATCCTAATGGTAGTGTCTTAACAATTTATTTCATAAAACAATTCATTTAAACTTTAACTTTGAAAATTTCTTTTCAAGTATTTAAAGAAACTTTATAATTTCCTAGGTTGTTATAAATAAGTATATTCTTATTTTTTTTTTCTTTATTCTTTTTCCTTGGACAATTAAATCTTCTTTTAACCTTAGTTTTTTATAAATTTCACTCCTAGTGATAAAATCAATTTTATCAAAAGCATATTAAGTTGATGAAAACCCTTTTTCATAATTTTGTATTTAGGATGATTTTAGAAAATGAGTCTTGTCTTCTTATGTTCATTTCTAAAATATAAGCTTTTGCTTTCTAAAACTTGTGCTTTCATTTCTTTTGAAAAGGATTATTTTTATTGATAAAATCATTTGTTTCTAATCTTATTTATATTCTTTGAAATTAGTTTCTCTTTTAGGAATTTGAAAATCATTGTTTTTCCTAAATGGGTTTTAACTTTATGGATTAAATTCATCTTTTCTTTGAAAACTAGTTTGTTTCCTTAGTTTTGTTATGAAGTTAAAAGACTTTAAATCTTAAGCTTTTTGTAAGGACATTGAAAACTAACCAATTAATTTACTAGAACTTAGGTTCCCATAATGTAAAATGAAAATATTTATTTCTTACGTTTCCTTGGTAAAACTATCTTTGATACCTAAGAAAGCTTTGAGAAAACTTGTATTAATCTATTTCTATGTTGTTTGGTAATAACTTCATTATTTTGTGACAAGTTAACATAATAGAAAATTTAGCTTTAAGTTCTTTTAAAAAAATTCTACTTTTGAATTAGTTGAGACATTAACATTATGTAGATGCAAGTATCATGAGCAAATAAAATAATATGAACATAAGAAAATACTAGAAACAAATAATAAGCAAGAAAATAAAATATCAAGTATTGGGAACCTTAGCTTCATCAAGGTATCCCGGTCAAGTATTGGAGCCTTAGCTTCATCAAGGCATCCCGAGACTAAGAATGAACTAGTCCCGAAAGATTAAAGAAAATAAATAAAAAATTGTTTTGACTTGATATGGACAAGTCTAAGACTAGAAAGACTAGTCTTAATAATAACATGAAATAAATAAATTGCAATAACAAGTGAGCTTATATGCTCTAAAAGATATATATATATATATACATATATATATTTATAAGCAAGTTATAGCAAAAGATCAAATATAAATAAGTAATAAATGACAAAGTATATATATGCATGAAAGTAGTTCCATGAACAAGAACCAAACATGATCTTAGTGTGGTTTTCTTTAGCTTTTCAACCTAAGAAACAACATCAAAATCATATAAGGTTACTTGACATAGAAAGAATAAAACATGAGTTCTTCATTACCTAAATGGGTAAGAAGAAAGAATTGTTTTCTTGAAGGCTTATGTTTTAGAAATGGGTTTTTGGAAATAAGAGAGTTTTGGTAGGAGAGATTTTCTTCTTACAAGAAGAGAGTTCTTGTAAGAGTATGGAGAGAGTGTTTAGAGAGAATTTTTGCATAAATTCTCTACTTGAGAAAGGTGTGAAGAAATGAGAAGAAGAGAGGTGGTATTTATAGAATTTTGTGGAGGGAATTAAGAGGTAATTAAATAAAAGAAAAATAAATTAAAATAGAGAAAGGGGGAGGATGAATTACGCTGGTTTTGGTCCTTTAAAGAGGGAAAAATTGTTTTATTTTTATTTGTTGTGTAATAAAGAAGTAATGTGTAAAGTTTGATGTGATTAAAGTTGTGTTGGAAATATAAAAAGTAAGAGAATAGATATGTAAGTGTAAGAAAAAGTAGAGATAGGTGAATAGTAATGAATAGTAGAAAAGTACTATGAATAGTAGACTAGACAATTAAAGTATCGATAATAATAAAAATATGCGTAATAATGCGATATTTGTAATTTTTAGCTACCGAAAAATTCTAAAACTGATATTTTTTGAATCCTTGTATTTTTACGAGTCTATTGGTATAAACGGAATATTTTTACTATTCCGAGCTTCGAGACACGATTTTCAAGTGCTGGTCCGATTTGAGTCCGAAGGATACTCGAAATTCATGAATCTGATATTTTTAGGTTACCCTATATTATTATGAACTATTTTAAGCTATTGGCTTAATTTCGTTTTCTAGGGTTTGAAAATGCGGGATTATCGGATCTTAAACACTAGGGTTCGTTATAGGCTTTATTGACTTTAGGGTTCCGGTTTGACTTCTGGTTTCGTCAAGATATTCGTAAGATCGTATAATTTTCGAGTTCTGATCGTTTTATATTTTTAGCTCGATATTTATGGTTTATCTTATTTATTTGTGATTTATAATAGTTTTTAATTCTCTGGATCGTTTAACCGAGTCTAGGGTTATGAGTTGACTCCGTTTGACTTTTGGTGAAAATTAAAAATTGTGATTCTAAATTTTTTCCAAAGAACCTAAGATCTTATCATTTCGTTGTAAGCGGTATTTGGATCTATCTTTTTTATTCGCGTTTTAGGAATAGGGTAGATGAATTTAATTGGCATACGGACGTTGATTATACCGGTAGTTGGACTTTATGTTTTGTTTCAAGGGTTCTTGTTTTCTCAAGATTCAGAAAACTCGTTTTTGATCTTATTTGGAATTAAGTTTTAACTTGATTTGATTTTTAGGGTTTCGTTTCCGGTGTTTTGACTCGGTCTAGAATTGGGTTTTTATCTTGAGTCCGATTTTTTCGGGATTTGAATTTTGATATTAGACTTCTAGGATTATTTTTAAGAAATTATGAAATTTTTCGGGGGTTTACACATATTCGTATACGGCAAATTGGCCCTATACTAGTAATTGATTACGATTACAAAAAATAATGCATAGCAATTAATGTCCCTACATGCACATAAATTTTCATCCAATGTTTCATTTTTAATTTTATCATAAATACCTCTGTATTGAAAATATATCACATATGGGTAAATTACATGAATGCTATCAATGTTTAATGGTTAAGTTTATTTGAGCTTTTGGTATCAACTTTTTGCAAATTTATTTAAGGTATTATCGTTTAGGAATAGATTTATTTAAGGTATCAATATTTCAAGTAGTTAAAAGCGGAATGAAAATTGCATAAAGTAAGTCAATAGAATATTAATAATTGATCATTAACAAAAATTATGGAAACATAATTGAATGGTAATCCAAACGCTGATACCTTAAATGGACTTTACAAATGTTGATACCTTACCTGATTCACTTTATAAAATATTGATTCTTGTTACCACTCGAAATGTTGATATTTTAAATGAACTTACCTAAATGTTGATACCTTGTAGTATAAGTCTCTTTATAATAAAGATAAGGGATATTATAAATGTTTTACTTTTACTCCAATAATTACTTGTTTTATTTTTTAAACCAAGTGAATATTTGAATAACTATTACAACTCTATTACATCACTATTTAATTAAAATTGTTATCAACGAGAAAGAAAAAACATGTCATGAGGAAAGAAGGAAATGTCACGCCCCAAAAGGTACCCTATACGCGATAGTCTACCACACTCGATATTTAAACTCAAGTATGACATCCTTAGTCATCCCGTGAGTTTAAACATTAGGTGTAAGGCTTACGTTCACCATGTAAGGGACCGTACTTTGAATTGAAATAGCTTAAAAACGATATACATAGCGATTAAAAAATATAAATCATAATAGTTTTAACCAGATATCTATTACAAAGATCAAAGGGGGCATATCCCCCATAAATATCAAGAGTCCTTAGGTCCACAAAAGTCTTTTACAGCAACACACATATATATATATTTATGTAAGATTAAGGAGATTTAACTAGAAGTCTATGCGTAACACCTAGGTCCTGACTTTTTCAAAAAGCTCCTTAAATTCCAAAAAGCTGTACTTGAGGAAGTGGCCTCTTGGAGATAGTCATAAATAATCATACTGCAATAGGAAACTATAGGGGTATAAGCTTATGAGCATAGTGAGTTTCACTTCCAAAATTAAATACTTCATCAAACAATAGGGCAAGCAAGTCATATTAATAATCATATGAAATGCACAAGCATGTGAGCATACAATACATAAGACTTTATGAAAGTCCTATGTTGAATGAATTTACGCCCTCCATTCAAGGTTAAATGTTTTAGGCCCATACGACCATAGATTTCAATTTTTATCATTTATATACTGGTTAATTCAAGTGCCTACCCACTCACTAAATTTGTAGTTGATTCAAGTGCCTACAACACTTCCATTTTAATTAAGGTCATTCATGCCAACATTCGAGTTTTTAGGCCCACTCATTGCCCAGCCATTATGTCTTCTCCCCAAAAAGTATAATAACAAATGTAATATGACTCAACATATGGTATGCATGGTCAATTTAATTAAAAGATCATAGCATATTATTTAAGAGAATTATTGGCGATCATAGATATTTCAGACACTTCAATACTATATTAAATCATACAAACATTTATAACAACTCCCATTTCGATATTCTTATCATCAATTCAATGAAACAGAACTCACATGCACATTTCAATTTTATCTTGTCCTAGTTCTAGTGTCACTATTGTTATAAGCACGATAAAGAGCATGTAATTTAAGGATAGTGAACTCACTTTGCCATGGCGCGAAAATCCACTTAATCGTAATAGTCATCGGGAAGGTCTAGTCCGTCTCCCAAGTCTCCTAATCAAAAGAAATAACTCCAATGAGTATTTCTATGAAGTTTGAATGAACTTATAAATACTATTTTAACAAATTCGTTAAAGAGGAAATTCCAACTTAAAACAGCCATAACTTGGTCATTTTAACTCGGAATTTCGCACATTATATACCAATTTCTACCTATTCAATAAGAGCTATCCATTGCTAAAGTTATTTCCATCAAAAAAATTCGTTTGGTCCATGAATAGTAGGGTACAAATGCTATACGAGATTCCTAACCCACAAATCAATTTCTAATTATAGTCCAAGCATCATTCCAAAGCTTTGATAGATACTTAGCTGTCATTATATCTTGAAAGACTCTTTTATATACGTAAATAACTCAATATCATGCATTATTCATGAGTGTTGGTCAATGTATTTCTTTATGTACTTAGACAATGCTTTATGGGACGTGTAAGATACTATTTTCCTAGCTTTGCTTCTACCAAGTGCATTATGTGTATATGCAATACCTACAAGTTATTATCATGAATGTCATGAGATGAGCTATCTATATGTATATCCTCAATGATATTTGATATCAAGAATTCTTTTAGAAAACTTTTATTTTGTAAAACTTTTGAAATTACTATATTTAAGAAAACTAGTTTTATTCATTGCAAAATCACATATGCTTTTATCAAAACTCAACCTTAACGACTTATATGCCTAACACCTTCATTATTTTAATAAAATTTTTCATTTTGGAGTTGGACAATAGATGTTTAACTATGGGGTTTACCTAGTTACGAATTTTACAAAATTTTAAAGAATGAAAACATTGTTTAATCTATACTTTGAAACCTTTCCTTATTTTAAGATTTTACTTTGATAAGTTTCATTTGTCATTGTCAAATTTAGGTCTTTATTACATGTATTTCCTAGGACTTCTATTTTTTCTATTAAAATCCTCATTTTGCCATTTAGAAATAGGTATTTAAATAGAGGTCATTTCTAAATCCGAATTTTAAAATTTATATTTAAGATTGTATCTTGTATAAATCTCATTTAATCTTTCTAAAATCAATTCCTAATCAAACCTACCCCTTAAGGCTTCCATTTCTTTAATAAAAATCTTAGTTTGTGATTGAAAAATAGGTGTTCATACATCAAGCTTTCCGTATTACAAATTTTAAGTTTGTTGTTGGGGTTGAAATATAATGCTAACATAACTTTTGTAAACTTTTCTTTTTTTGAAAATACTCTTAGTAGAAAACCACTTATTTATGATACCCATTCCTTAAGCCTTTCATTTTTAATGTAAAATACTCATTTTGAAGTTGGAAAATAGTTTTTCTAAATAGGGTTCTTTTTGGATCCGAATTTCAAAAATTATTTTTGTTGAAACTAAAATAGATCTTAAGCTTTCTAAATTTTTTCCACTATTATCATGCTATTACAAATCCTTTATGTACATAAAACAAAAACCTTAGCATTTATGTACTCAAAACAACTAGATCTAGTTTATTATGCAAGCTATAAATGCAAATGCACTATGATCATTATTTAGATAAGGTTAAATGATGAATGCATGCACTAAACATCATTAATAACAACATAAAATAATAATAATAAAGTAAAATAATAGCAAAACAACTCAAATAACAAGATCTACAACATTATGATAGCAAGGATCTCATGGTTAAGTGTTTCCACATCCCTATCATAAAGCTCATTGGGATTTTGAGTGAAATCACACATGTAGGATATTGCCATAACATGTTTTATGGTGGTAAGGTGTAGTTCTATTACCTATTAATGGTTTGGAACAAGAAAACTTGAAGAAGAAAAATGTGTGTGTGTGTGTGTATGGATGAGACTCACGGCAATGAGAGGAAGAGAGGGAGAGAAAAAAAAATTGCAAAGGTTTGTTTTAGAGAGAAAAGAGAGAAAATGAAAAGTGAAAGGTATAAAGGAGTATTTATAAAGGAGTGAATTAGGGTTTGTATAATAAAAGAAAGAAAAATAAAATTGATAGAGAGAGATAGCATAGGGGGGCTCCGATTTGATAAAGGAAGAGAAAGAGAGATGTTTGATATTTGCTTTGTGTAACGAATTCAAATTTAAAGTAATTTAAGAACTAAAATGTATTGGAAAAGTAAATATAAGGAAAATGATGTAATATTGTAAGAATAGATTGTAAGGATGTAAGAATATGGTATGGGTAGTTGTACTTGTGAATAGTGTGATTAGAAATAAAAAAGTAGATTAGACAATTAATTTACCGGTAGTAATGAAAATACGATAAAAGGCTATAATTATAACTTTTATAACCCGGAAAATTATATAACTGATATATTTAGAAATCTTATGAAATTACGAGTCTAATAGTACTAATAACATATTTTTTTAGTATCTTGAGCCTCAGGAAATGCTTTTCAAATTCTGCATCTGATCGGGTTTGAAATAGATCGAAAATTCATTAATCTGATATTTTTAAACATCCTAATAATATTACGAACCAATCTACACTATTCGCTCATATTTTGACTTCCTGGTTTAAGAGCACGGGGTTGCTGGATCTAAACTGCTATGATTTCCTAAGGATTTGTTGACTTAGAGTTTCTAGTTGACTTTCCGGTTTAGGGTTTAAGCTTGAAATTACCCTAAAAATTTAGGGTTTACAACTTACCCCCGTTAAAGAAAGTTTTGTTCTCAAAACTTGAAAAAACACACCTGATTCCTCAAATAGACTAGGGTATTTCTGTCGCATCTCATTTTCTGCCTCCTACGTTGCCTCATCGTGTCAGTGATTCCTCCAAAGAATTTTAACATATTTGATTTCCTTATTTCTCAACTTTTGAATCTTTCGATCTAGAATCTGTATCGGATATTCTTCATAAGTGAGGCTCTCCTTTAACAACACTAGTTCTAATCCCACAACTTGATCCGGGTTGGTTATATGCTTTCAAAGAACAGAAACGTGAAAAACATTGTGCACTCTAGACATATTTGGTGGAAAAGTGAGGCAGTACACTAGCTCTCTAACTCCTTCAAGTACTTCGAATGGACCAATATACCGGCGGCTCATTTCCTTATGAGTGGATTTGGTGAATACTCTTGATAGGATTTACCTTTAAGCACACATGATCTCCTATCAACAACTCGAGAACTCTCTTTTTCATATTCACCCAACTCTTTTATCGATCTTGAGCCTCCTTTATTCGTTGTTTGATAACTCATACCTTATCAGCGACATCTTGTATAAGATCCAGTCTAAGAACTAATTTCTCCACATCATCCTAAAATAATGAGGATATGCACTTTCATCCATATAAAGCTTCATAAGTTGGCATCTTAATTGTCAAGTGATAACTATTGTTGTAAGCAAACTCCACTAAGGGTAAGTGTGCTTCCCAATTTCCTTTAAACTCCATCACACATGCTCGAAGCATATCTTCTAAGGTTTGTATGGTTCGCTCAGACTATCTATCAGTCTGAGGGTGATATGCCATGCTAAATTGCAACTTAGTTCCCATACACTTTTGCATTCTCCCCCAATACTTGGATACAAACCTTGGGTCTTGATCTGATACAATCCCAGCTGGTACTCCATGTAGATGAATGATTCCCTTGATGCAAAGCTTTGTTGATTTACCCATAGAATAAGTCATACATTTTGGTAGGAAGTGAGCGGACTTGGTTAATCGATCTATTATAACCCATATGTTATCATATCTCGTTGGTGTTTTTGGCAATCCACACACAAAATTCATCGAAATATGACCTCACTACCATTCCTGTATTGGCAAGGGTTTCAATAATCTTCCCAACCTTTGATGCTCTATTTTTACTTGTTGGCAAATCGGGCACTTCAACACAAATTCAGCCACATCCTCTTTCATTCCATTACACCAATAATGTCCTTTGAGATCTTGATACATTTTCATTCCTCCCGGGTGTACCGTATATCCAGAATTGTGAGCTTCACTCATGATTTCCTTTTGTATCTCTTCATCACTTGGTACACAGAGTCGTCCCTTCATCCTTATTACATCCTCATCATCCACTGCGAAGTTAGTGTATTTTCTTTGTTGAATTTCCTTCTTTATTCTTTGTATTATCTCATCGTAATGCCGAACCTCCTTGATTCTTTCTACGAAAGTGGGTTCCATCACTAAATTTGCTATCTCCACCTCGGTATCTCCTCCCATGAACTCAATACTTAACCTTTCAAATTCTTTTACTAATTCCTTTTGATTGATGAGCAAGGCTGCAACTTCTCCATGATTCTTACTACTTAGGGCACCGACAACTACATTCACTTTTTTCGGGCAGTAATTAATCCCCAAATCATAATCCTTGATTAATTTGAGCCATCTCCTTTGTCTCATGTTTAACTCATTTTGTGTGAACAAATACTTAAGGCTCTTGTGATCGGTATAGATCTCACACCTTTGCCTATAGAGGTAATGCCGCCATATCTTTAAGGCGAACACCACTGCAGCTAGTTCCAAATCATGTGTAGGGTAATTTTGTTTGTGTGGCCTTAGTTGTCTTGAAGCATAGGCAATCACTTTCCCATCTTACATGAGTATACATCCGATACCATTTCTTGATGCATCGCTATGAACTGTGTAAGGCTTCTCGGGATTCGGTAGAACTAAGATTGAAACGGAAACAAGCATTTGCTTAAGTTCTTGAAAACTTTGGTCTCTCTTTTCCATCCATATAAACTTTTCATTCTTTTGGGTTAATTGGGTCAAGGGCTTAGCTATCTTAGGAAAATCCTTATCAAACTTCCTATAATAACCAGCTAGACCCAAAAAGCTTCTTGCTTCAGTTACTATCTTGAGTGGCTTCTAGTCCATTACGACGTTTATCTTCTCAGGGTCCACAGATATACCCTCTTCTGATACTACATTTCCCCAAAATGAAATCCTATCCAACCAAAAGTCACACTTGGAAAACTTGGCATATAGCTTGTGTTCTCTTAAGGTTTGCAATGCCATGCGTAGGTATTCCTCATGTTGCTTGCGTGTTTTTGAGTAGATAAGGATATCATCAATAAAAACTATAACACTTATCCAATAAAGGCTTATATACTTGGTTCATCAGATCCATAAAGGCAGCTGTAAGCCCCGGAAAATTTCGATAAATAATTTCAAGATGAACTTTGAAAATAAACCCTAAAAATCACTCCAAATTAAAACCGAATTTCAACTAGTCCAAAAACACGAACGAATTCGGAAACTTCTTAATCTTGAGAAAATGAAAATCTTTACCAATAAAATAAGAACACAGTGGTCTACAAATTCAAAACCACGATGTACAAAAATTTCCATATTTAACTCCGATTTATAAAATCGGGTAATATAAAGCTCAAAAACAAATTATTAAAAAAAAAAGCAAATAACAATTGACTTTCGAAAATAAACTCAATTCAAGAATTCCGAAAACATTAAGAGATATTAAATACTTACAAAATAAAATTAAAATAATTTCTCAAATTAAATATGTTTTAAACATAAATATCAGTTTCCAAATTGGCAAAGGTCTAAACCGGAAACCCTAACCGGAATACAATAGTGTAAGTCCGGCAATCTAGCGCCCCTAACCCTAGAGGCCGAGATGTAGTTTAGATATGTAGAATAGCTCATAGTAATATGAGTTTATTTAAAAATATCATATTGGTAAATTTTTGACCTATTCGAACCCGTTCGGATACAGACTTCGAAAAGCGTGTCCCGGGCTCGAGATATCAAAAATATACCAATAGTACCGTTAGACTCGTAATTTCATAAGATTTCTAAATATATCAGTTATATAATTTTTCGGGTTATAAAAGTTACAGTTATAACCTTTTTATCGTATTTCCATTATTACCGGTAATTGATTAGTCTTTTGCACTATTCATTTTTATTTCATTACAAAATTTTATTATTTTTATAAAGCCTTATATTTTTAGATAAATATTTTATATGTTATAGAAAATTTTGTTTTTCTAAAATTTAATTCATTTCGGGTCTTTACGGGATCAGATTCTGTTTAAGATCCGATACTAAAAATAAAATAAATTAATTTAATAATTGGAAAATATTTCCAAAATATTTTTATTTTCATAAAATAATTTTTTAGAATTTTTCGGGTTATAAAATATCATTTATAGCCCATATTCGCGTATTTTGATCATACCGGTAACATATTTGTTAAAATACTAAAATAAATTCAAATAATTATTTAATTTTAATTATGAAAAATCTGCTACAATTATTTGGAATTATTTTTCTAATTTTATTTATTTTGTTTTATTTGTACTCTTACAACCCATCTTTTCAAGTACACCTTACACATATCACTTCCTTTTCACTTCAATCTTTCTACACATAATCCCACACTTCATGGCAGATTTTTCCTTCTTTATGGCTGCCATTGTCCTTCATTTATTCCTATTTTGACTAAATTAAATAAATTCTACTCCTTCTTTAAGAAGCTACACATACACATTTATTACACAAATTAAATTCAAGTTAAAATTCAACAAAACACACACTCTCTCTCTCTCCCAATTCACGTGAATCCCCTCCCCAAAATCTGCCCTTGTTTTATTTTTTTTTTCTCTCTTTCATTCATTTAATACACTCATTTCTCTCTCCCTTTCATTTACTCATTCCTTCCTTTTTCATTCTTTAGTCTTTCTCTCTCTTTTTTCCTCTCTTTCTTCTTCATTTCCTCTTGTTCCTCCATGGAAAACAAGCTGCCCCCTTCTTTCATGGCTTCCACACTTCATTTTTAAAAATTTCTAAGCCAATCTTCTTCCTAAAGCTCCATAGGTGATATAGGTAAAGTGTAATGAAGGTTTCATGCATCAATGACCTTCCATAAGCTTAAAAACTTAGGATGATGATGCCAAAAATGAAATCTTTCTCTTCTCCACTTTTATTATCTTGTATTGCAATTATTTTCTTGTTTAAAGTTGATAATTTTTTGTAGATCTAAATTGTTGTATTTGATTTTGTTTATGCCATAGATCTTGTCAATTTAAGTTGTTATTTTTGTTATTTCTTGTGATTCATGCATAGATCTATCATCCACATAGTGATTCATGCATTTGAAACTAGTTAGAAAACTAGATCTAGAGTTTTGGAGTTCATGAATGCATTAGACTTTTGTTTTATGTTCATAAGCAACTTGTAATAGCATGAGGATAGTAGGAAAGTGTTAAGAAACTCAAGATCTATTTTATTTCAACAAAAACCATTTTTGGAAATTCGGATGAAAATGGAACCATATTTAGAAAAGTGGTTTTTCAACTTCAAAATGTGTATTTTTCATTTAAAATGAAGGGCTTAGGGTATAGATACCATAAATGAAAGATTTTGATAAGTAAAGTTTAGATCCATGATGTTTATAGCTTATTACCATGCATTTGTTTATGTTTATGTTCATATTAAGTATAGATCTTAGTTATGAACTCAAACAAAATTATGAAATTCGTATTTTGGCAAGACCAATATTTAAAAACCACTTTCCAAGTGTCAAAATGTAATTTTTACTTAAGAAAATGAAGGCTTAATATATGTATATCATCAAGACTTCTTTTTACAAGAATCTAATGTGATTTTCAAAAGTTATTTTCAAAACAAAAATCCTATTTTCGGATTTTGGCCAAGGCCTATTTTAAAAACATGTTTACCAACTCAAAAATGAAGTTTTTATTTAAGAAATGAAAGGCTCATAAGATATGATATGTAAGGAATGGATTTTCATGAGCTTAGATAGATTTTATCAAAAGATATAACCAAAAATAAATTTTGTAAATTCGGATCCCAACTAAGACCAATTTTTAGAACCCATGTATCAACTCTAAAACTCATGCTTTATGTGAAAAATGAAGTATATAGGTAATAGATATCATTAAGCAATGATTTTTACAAGTTAAAATGAGCTTAGGCATGAGTAATGTGTAAAACAAGTAATGGAATTAAAATGGAAAAATTTGAGTTAGTAATCAAATTGTCAAATTCGTAATTTAAGATGATGCATATGTAATCACTTAGTATTTGAGCTCAAATTGCAATTTTTATGTGTTAAATGAAGTCCTTAGACAATAGATGTAGTAAAGTCTTAAATTTTAATGCATTAAACAAGTTTTTCCCAAGTGAATCATTCAAAAAGTGGATTTTCTAAAATTCGGATTTTTGAGTAAATCATATTGGAAAATATATTTGCAAAGTGTAAAATGCAAATTTTTGTGTGAGAATGAAGTCCTTAGTGGTTATGTATGATTGAGCCCTAATTTTCTAAATATCAAATGATTTTTACTCAAAGGAATCACTCAAAAGCCAATTTTTACCAAATTCGGATTTTGGAATCAACCCCACTTGAAAACATGCTTACAAAGTGTAAAATGGAAATTTTTATGTAGAAATGAAGGTCATAAGTATATATAATGAAGACTCAATTTTGACAAAAATAATTATATTTTCTTAAGTAACAAATCCAAAACAAATGGAAATGATAAAAGTTAGAAAACTAGATTTTTCATAAGTAAGTGGTTATTATGGTCTTGCAAAATAAAAAGTTATAAAATTTCTTTTTAGCAAAAATCATCAAGATCATACATACATTAAGCTCATCTCATGTCATTCATGTTAGAAAATCACTCATATTGCATATATAGTTAAGTTATATAGTAGGAACATTTCAAACATTTACAAAACTATTTTTCGGAAATTGAAATTGTTGCTGACCTAATCTGATCCGACCTTTTCGAAGCTTCAATGTTTTCAAAACTAAAATATAATATTAGAATTAGGTAGATCTCTCGAAGTAGATAGAAATCGATATATAATTTGCGAGATTCCGAGTTAAAATGACCAAGTTATGGCCGTTTTAAGTTGGAATTCCCGCTTAGGACGCGAATTACGAATTTGAAGGTTCGTATAAAATCGTTTGGATTAGTTTGAGTTGAAATACTTATTAGAGTATTTCTTCCTTGTTAGGTGATCCCGAATTCGACGATTCCCTACCACCGGATTATTATTACTAGAAGACCGGTGATCCAATGGCCGAGTGAGTTTTCTCCTTGTTTTGTTACCTTGATTGTGATTGTAGTTAGTTGCATTAGAATTATAGGAACAAGATAAAAATCGATATGAATGGGGATGGGATATATGATGAGACTGTGATGAATGTGTGCCAAAGAATACTAAAGCATATCGAAATCCCGATTTGATTGGATAACTGCACCGTTCATATTATTTCTGTTATATGTATGATATTGAATGGTCACTCCAAAGAATGTATAAATGTTTTTGACCTAAGCAAAAATTAAACTTGGTCATGCATCGCATTGGACATATTGCATTTGGTAGCATGCTACTCCTACGCAGGTCGATCGGTATGGTCCGTGGATGATTCGTTTGGATAACGAGCCCGGTGCCAGAGCTCATTCAGGGGTACTAAGGCGCATGTGGATGCATTCTTGGATGAGCCTAGCCGAGTCGAGTGCTAAGAGCCGAGGGCTTGGGGACTAGATGCGGTCGTGTAGACTCAATACCATTCCTAACCCAAGATACGGAGGGCGTAAATCCGTTCTGTGTGTGGGTTCCGGATACCCATGCATAATTGCTTGCTCACGTGTTTGTTCATGCATAGCATATGACTGATTATAACTTGTTTGTTATGGTACGGAATTAAGGGAATTCTCACTAAGCTAGTGTAGCTTATACCCCAATAGTTGTTTAAATGAACAGGTTATCTCAAGAATGCAAGGTGGGAACCGAATTGGCTGAAGTCGGGAATGACTTTGGGATTTCGGCAAGGAATACGAATGGTTGAAGTTATCTGCTAGTGTTATGATTTGTCTTGTAATAGTTTGTGTAGGGAAGTCTGTGGATGAATGTAATTGGAGTTGAATGATTTGTATTTTGAAGTGTAGTGAATTGTATCTGAAGTATAGTAAATTTGTATTTCCTTTACATTGTTACTCAAGCTATCAACGTAAAATGTATTACTCCGATGAGTCTCCTCCATGTGTTAGACGCCTTGTACATAGTATGGAAGCCTTCGCGTGAATGAGGTGATCATTCTTAGGCTTTAATATTGTGTACGGCGGACTGCCATGTTTAGGGTACCCTTCGGGGCGTGACAGCAGCAGAAGCATTTGTTAACCCAAAAGACATCACCAAGAACTCATAATATCCATATTGAGTTTGGAAAGTTGTCTTAGGTACATCTTTTGGCTTGACTCTCAACTGATGGTATCCCGATCGAAGATCAATTCTTGAAAACACATGTGCTCCTTGTAGTTGGTTGAAAAGATCGTCAATCTTAGGGAGTGGATAGCTATTCTTGATTGTGACTTTGTTTTAACTCTTGGTAATCCACACATAACCTCATCGATCCATCTTTCTTCTTAACAAATAAAACCGATGCACCCCATGGTGACACACTTGGCCTTATAAATCATTGATCCAAAAGCTCTTGTAATTGCTTCTTTAACTCTTTTAGCTTAATCGGAGCCATGTGGTAAGGCGCCTTAGATATCAGTTCCGTGTTTGGTGCCAAATCAATCTCAAAGTCGATCTCTCACTTTGGGGGTATTCCTAGTAGTTCACCAGGGAAAACATCTGGAAACTCATTAACAACTGGTATATCTTTAACTCGAGGCAACTCTTCCTCCTTCTCTATTGCACTAAAGGAACTTTCTCTTTTGGTCTCAACTTACCCATCTACAAGGAGTTCGAACGAGCTTAATTCGGTTCTTCTTGAAATTTCTGTTTCTCCCTTAAATTCAACATCTTTCCCATCTATGTCCTTAAACTCCACTTTCTTCCTTCTACAATCTACAACAGCTTTAGCAAAGGTCAACCAACTCATACCAAAAATCACTTCATATATACTCATTCCCAAAACAATCAAATCACATCTTGTGTGATGTCCTTGAATCACTATCGGGTAGTCTTTCAACACTTCACTGGTCGTCACCACACTTTCGATTGAAATCTTGACACGAAAGCCGGAGGTGGCGGTGG
Organism: Combretum micranthum; assembly: GCA_024138025.1. Classification (NCBI taxonomy): domain Eukaryota; kingdom Viridiplantae; phylum Streptophyta; class Magnoliopsida; order Myrtales; family Combretaceae; genus Combretum; species Combretum micranthum. The sequence continues at coordinate 300,518 of JAMXBD010001560.1, forward strand.
CTATTGGTAATCTAACTTGTTTCACCAAAGCGGTAGTGATAAATGAGTGTGTGGCTCCAATGTCGAACAAGGTGTAAGCAGTTGTCTTATCTACTAATATGCGTCATGTATTCAACATGGTTAATTACTATCCCAAACCATTCTAGCCCATTCTCCTGACTTCATCTTAGATTACTACACTTGTTTTTCCTTTTCTAATCTTTGGATCCTAAGAAATTTATGATCAATTGAAAAATAGAAACAAGGGTTGGAAGACTAACCTATCATGAGTCCAAAATCTTGGCCATTGTCCTCCTTGGGGCAGCAAATTCACACTCATCGTCCTCAACTTCCTCACAAACCCATTGTCCCTCCAGATTATATATCCTCATGCCATGTGTAGCCTATCTAGAACGGCTGCTAGGGTTTCTACTATTCCCATTTCTGGGCTTTATTGAGGATGATCCTCCAAATGTCCTGGCTATGGCACCCATCCTTTGTGGGCACTCATTGGCAAAGTGTCAAACTTGCTTGCAGACAAAGCAAGTAGTGATAGCTTTCTTCGGGTACTTAGAGATCTTGTGACTTGCTTCACCACAAAAATAGTACCTGTCTCTCAGCTACGGACACCTCTTAAGGTACTGCTCTCCCTTGCACTTCCAGCAACTTATGGTTTTAAGAGTATTCTTTGCCCCATTTCCCCTGCTAGTATTTCCTTTGAAGCCATAGAGTGGCTTGAACCTTTTCTGGGGATACCTTGAACTCGACCCCCCATGAAACTTTCTTCCAAACACAAAGGGCATCCTATCCGTAGTCTTTGTCTTTCTTCTTGGCCCCTTTAATAATCCGGGCTCTCTCAACCAATTCCCTAAAAGTCTTAATGTCGAACTCCTTAAGTCTCATTCTCATATCTTCATCCAAACCATTCAGAAAAACTTACCTCTTTAATTCCTCACTGTATTTGTACGAGTCCGGGGCATACTGGAGTAACCTACTGAACTTGGTCTCATTTTGCTCCATCGTGCCGCCCCTTTGTGAGATATGTAGAAAATCTGCACTGTACTACACCTGAAGGCTTTCAGGGAAGTAATTCTCGAGGAACTCGCAGCGGAATATATCTCATGTAACATGTGGCATAAGCTCCCTCCTCTTGGATTCCCACCATAATCTTGCATTCAATCTTAGTTGGTAAGTGCCATAATTAACTCTCAAGTGGTAAGGTACTTCAAAAGTATCAAATGATTGCTCTACTTGGGCTAACCAATTCTCAACCTCATTTGGTTTTCCAAAGGCTCCCTCAAAGTATCTATTACTCCTTATGAACTCGGGTAAGGAGCTCTTGTACGGCCTCGGTAGGAGTGGTAGAGGTAAGGGTACTATGTGGGAGTGCTCGTTTTCGTGTATTGATATAGCTACAGATGCTTGTTGTGCTGAGGGTGGTGGAGCAGCAACAAGAGTAGGAGTAGGAACAGGAGCAGGAGATGTCATAGTCTATCAATTGGCCTCAAGCACTTATGCCAGTTGCCCTAAAGTCGCTTCCAAAGCAGCTTGAGCATCAGCCATGGGTAGATTTGGCGGCGGTGCTGCGTTCTCCTTCCACATTAAGTTCGTTGGACACACTTTGTTCTTGTTGTCTCCTTCCTCTACCACGGCTATTTTACATTTTATTTAACTTAGTTAAGCAACCTTCCTATAACATTATTAACATTTTAAATCGAGTTTCGGAAACATCGGAAATTCTTATGCAAGGAAGCAATATAATGCAAAGTATAATTTAAAAAACTAAATAAAGATATCCCAATTTCATAAAACATAACATCATATTCATTGGAACTTCAAATTGCTAGTACAAGGACCTTTACATTGAAATTGAAAGCAATTCATAAAAAATCAAAACAACATAACAAGGTCACAACCATATGCAACATCCCGAAAACAACAAAGCTACTATGACTTATCTTTCAAGGTCGCAACTATAAAATTCAGCTTGGACTTTTGGGTCAAAACATAAGTCTCACTTCCTTCCTTCAATCCTCATTTCCTTTAGACGGGGTAACAACCACATCCTCAATCTCGTTTACTTCTTCCTCAAGGGGTTAGTAACTGATTTGACTTAGTAGAGGTGGCTGGCCATATCAGCTGGTGGGGGTAACATCTCCTCGTACACTTCCCACCGAAGAAAGTGACTTTGAGCATCCGCTCGAAGCCAATCAATGTGATCCCCTAACAAGTCATGAGCATAAACAAACAAATATTCAATTGGGTTCCAACTTTGAAAATCAAGAAACGTTGGCTTTCCTTCATTCCTTAGCACAAAGGTAGCTTCTTGCAACATGGGTTGCCCTAACTTATAAACAACAACCCTCTCTAGCTCATAAATCACTTCAAGCTCCGACCAACATTTCCTCCTTATAGGGCAGTATTCTATGTTGGTCACGACCTTATGCCACTCGGTGTTCATCAACCCTCTTTTCCACAAATTAAATGTTTCTTGGATTGACCTAGGGCGGCCAGCTAAAGCAAACCCCTCACACAAAACCCTAATTCTCAGATGGTATTCAACCAATGACTCATTAGGTTGCTTACATATTTGCCTTGCCGCTAGGCGGGCTTCACCAAGAGTAAGCTATTTACAAATGAGGAAATGATTAGAATTGTAAAACCTATACTACCCATGTTATTCTTATCTAAGCCTTCTTTATTATATTTTTACCCTATCTTAGACTTTCTTTTTATTCATCCTTATGTCTATTAATTAAAGCTATGATTGTAGGCTCTTAACCATGCTTTGATATTAACTTAAACTGTCACGCCCATACGTAACAATCCGCCACACTTGATCTTTAAACTCAAGTATGATATCCTTAGTCGTCCCGTGAGTTTAAACATCGGGTGTAAGGCTTACGTTCACCATGTAGGGGACCTTACTTTGAATCGAAATAGTTTGAAAAGACATGTATAACGATAAAAATATAAATCATAACAGTTTTAACCAGATTAATCTAATACAAAGATCTAAAGGGCATGTCCCCATCAATAATATTAAGAGTCCTTAAGTCCACAAAAGTCTCTTACAGCAACACACACACACACACACACACACATATATATATAAGATTAAGGAGATTTAACTAGAAGTTTATGCCTAACACCTAGGTCCTAACTTCTTCAAAAAGCTCATTAAATTCCAAAAGCTATACCTGAGGAAAGTGGCCTCTTGGAGATAGCCATAAATAATCATATTGCAACAAAAGAACTATAGGGGTATAAGCTTATGAGCTTAGTGAGTTTCACTTCCAAAATTAAATACTTCATCAAATAATAGGGCAAGAAAGTTATATTAATAATCATATGAAATGCACAAGCACGTAAGCATACAATACACAAGACTTTCTGGTAGTCCTATATTGAATGGATTTACGCCCTCCATTCAAGGTTAGGTGTTTTAGGCCCATACGAACATAGATTTCAATTTTTCTCATTTATATAGTGGTTGATTCAGGTGCCTACCCTCTCACTAAATTTGTAGTTGATTCAAGTGCCTACACCACTTTAATTTTAATTCAGGCCAGTCATGCCAACATTCGAGTTTTCAGGCCCATTCGTTGCCCAAATATTATGCCCTATTGCTATAAAAATATAATAAAAAATGTAATGTGACTCAACATATGGTATGCATGGTCAATTTAATTATAAGATCATAGCATATTTTTAAGCGAATTATATGCAATCATAGATATTTCAAACACTTCAATACTATATTTGTAAACCCTGGTATTCTCAATAGTTAAGAAAACCCCGGGAGTTGAAAAATGAAACCCTAATCCGATTCATTGTAAGTCTAGTGAGAGAAGCTTATGAACCTTAAATCTGGCTTTCCTTCGGTTTCATAATAAAAGAAGTTTTATAAAATAAATGAATATGAATTATCATTTTAAAGTATATTTTAGACCTTTAAAAGTTTTAAATTCGGGAATTTTTCAATTCCGGGCCTTCCCGAGCTCAATTATGGAAAAGCGTGCCCCGGGACCATGAACTCAGAAAAATATTTCGGGATATTCATTAGAAACGTAATTTTATAAGGATTCCAAAAATATCAATTTTATAATTTTCCGGGTTATAAAAATTACAGTTATAGCCTTTTCTCGTGTTTTCGTTACAACCGGTAAAGTAGATGTCTTATCTACTATTCACAAGTACAACCTACACTACACACTACCCATACCCTATTCTTACATCCTTACAACTACTCATTACAATTTTCTTTTCCAAGAATTTTTGTTTCCTAAATAATTATTACATTTATTACATTTTAATTACATAAATTACAATTTAACAAATTTCAAACACACACACACACACAACCCCCCATGGCCGGCGCCCACTCCCCCTTTCCCCTCTCATTTGTTTTGTTTTTGTTATTTTTATTCAATAACACACCCTAATCTATTCATATATAAACACCTTTTTCTCTCTCTCTCTTCATTTTCACTCTTCAAAAATTTTATCAAAGTGAAAAACCTTCTCTTTTTCCTCCCTTTGTGCCATGAACCCCCTCCCCTTCCACACTCACACATACAACTCATTCCTCTTCATCTATACCTCTAATCTCTATTGGTATGTTGATTTCAAGCTTCATTCTTACCAAATCTTGCAATGGCAAAGCTATTCTTGTGTGTTTTCACATTTAATCCCAATGAGCATATGCTAGGGACATGAAAACACTTGTACAAGAATATTAAGCCATCTCAAGATATGGATCTAGTGTTTAAATGAGTTTTTGTTGAAATATCACCTTGTTCATGCATGTAAAGTAGAGATCTTGCATAGATATTTATGTTCATGCCATGAAACTTATGATTCATGCATTATATTTAGTAGATCTAGTGTTTAGACATTTATATCTTCATCTATATTCATGTCCATATGGTTATTTTTATTTTCATGCATTGATGATCATAAAAATGTAGCCTTGCTTATGTATAGATATGTTAGATGGTAGGTCTTCATGTATAGAAGGCAAGAAAATTGAAAAAGAAAAGGTTTTGTTAGAAATGCTTTGTTGAAAATTCGGATGATTTTGGAACCTACTTTAAAAACCACCAAAACCACATTAAAACTCATATTTTTCATAAAAAATGAAAGGTATATGTAATAGATGCCCTTAAGGAATAATTTTCATAAGTTTAGATGAGTTTAGGCATGAGGAAAATGTAAAACAAGTAGTGGAGTTAAAATGAAAGATATTGAGATAGTGATTAGAAGTCAAATTCGTATTTTAGGATGATGCCTACATAAACACTTAGTATCCAAGCTTAGATGGCATGTTTTATGAATCAAATGGAGTCCTTAGACAATAGATATAATGAAGCTTCAATTTTTAATGCATTAAACAAGTTTTCCCATAAAGAAAGTGCAAGAAAAGGAAATTTACAAAATTCGGATTTTTGTGAGTAGCTTGTTTAAAACATATTTACCCAATGAAAAATGTGGATTTTTATGCATAAATGAAGGGCATGATTAGTATAGATATTGATAACTCATTTTTATTTAGATGGCAAGTAAATTTTAAGAATAAAATCATAAAAACCCTAGGGAATGTAAAGTTGGAAAGAATAGCTTTTCATAGGTGATTATTCTGGAGTTATTAATAATTAGGAGTTCATAAGAGTTCATCATCAAAGATCATCAAAACCATGCATATATTGAGCTCATTATGTGATATTCATATTTGGAATTCATTCATATACCATCTATACATGAATCATCAACTAGGAACATTTTTATCAAATGCGAAACAATTTTTTGGAATTGGAAAAGTTACAGAACAGATCTGATCCCACTGTTTCATGACCTTAATGTTTTCAAAACTTTAAAATAATACTATAAATAGATAGATCTTTCGAAATAGATAAAGATCGATATAAAATTTGCGAAATTCCGAGTTAAAATGACCAAGTTATAGCCATTTTAAGTCGGAGCTACCGCAAATAGCGAGAATTCCGAATTTGTGAAGTTTAGATATATAGCTTAAATTAGTTTAGTGATGAGATTCTTATTAGGTTATTCTTATTTGGTAGGTGATCCCAAGCAAGACGATACACTACCACCTGACTACTATTACTAAAAGATCGACGAACCATGGCCGAGTGAGTATTACTTCCACTCTCAATTAATGTTTGTGATTGTATTGATAGTAGCATTAGTGGTATAGGAAAAGATAAAAATGGTTATGTATGATGGGGTATATGGGAATTATATATTGCCTGCTGTTGATGTGCCAATGGAACTTAAGGAATATCGAAACCGGGTGTTAAGCTATTGCTTGTTTAGCTAGAATTTCATATTGATTGTCTGCGAATAATTGTTGGCCACCTAAAAGAATTGAATTAATCTATATTTGGCTTCAATTATAATTGGACTCATTCATATCATGAAGGGATGGAGCATTAGCATTGGTTGGTTTTTTGTGATCCATAAAACGAATATGTTGATTAATCGTGATCCATAAAAGGAAATTGTTGGTTAATCGTGATCCATAAAACGAATTATTATTTAGTTGACCATGAGCTTCAACGGCGTTGTACCGTAGGATTCGTTAATTTGCTAACCCGGGATGGACGGCGTAAGTCCATCCACATATGATTTCCGGCTGGTCATATGTTTGTTGAACTCATTTGTTTGATACATACCATTTGCTTGAATAATCACTTGTTTGAATGAATTGTCTTAATTGTGATATGGAAGTTTATACTGACTAAGCTAGTTAGCTTACGCCCCCATAGCTTTTATTTGTTGCAGCACGAGTTCATTTGGGTTAAGCCGAGGCAAGCCACAGCTCAGGTACCAGAGATAGGAGTTTCCCTTAGAAGTTTACTTCGCTTTTGTTTAGACTTCCGTTGGAAACTAAAGGACTCTGGATGGCTATAATTGAACTTGATATTATTTTGCGGGGGAATGCCCCTTAGACTTTTGTAATGTATATATATGCGTCTTGGTTTATTATCTATGGCTAGTGAATGCCGCATTAAACTTCTTAACTCCATTGATTGAGTATTCTATTGTCGTAAAGGGACGCTTTACATCTATACGAGACTCCCGAAAGGCTCGGATAGAGATTTCGTGAGTCTTATATAGTATGTGGCGGGCTATTACGTATAGGATACCCTATGGGGCATGACAATATTAAAGCATACAAACATTTAGAACAACTTCCATTTCGATATTCTTATCATCAATTCAATGAAACAGAACTCACATGTGCATTTGAATTTTATCTTGTCCTAGTTCTACTGCCATTATTATTACAAGCACAATAAAGAGCATGTAATTTAAGGATAGTAAACTCACTTTGCCATGATGCGAAAATCCACTTGATCGTAATAGTCCTCGGGAAGGTCTAATCCATCTTCCAAGTCTCCTAATCAAAAGAAATAACTCCAATGAGTATTTCTATGAAGTTTGAATGAACTTATAAATTTTGTTCTAACAAGTTTGTCAAAGTTCGTCTAAGAGGAAATTCTAACTTAAAGCGGTCATAACTTAGTCATTTTAACTCGGAATTTCGCATATTATTTATCAATTTTTACTTATTAGATGATAGCTATCCATTTCTAAAGTTATTTCCATCAAAAAAAGGTCATTTGGTTCATGAATAGTAGGGTATAGAATGCTGTACGAGATTCCTAACCCACAAATCAATTTCTAATTTTAATTCAAGCATCATTCCAAAGCTTTGATAGATACTTAGCTATCATTATATATTGAAAGAATCTTTTATATACATATATAACTCAATATCATGCATGATTCATGAGTGTTAGTCAATCTATTTCCTCATGTACTCAGATAATGCTTTATGGGACGTGTAAGACACTATTTTCCTAGCTTTGCTTCTACCAAGTGCATTATGTGTACATGCAATACCTACAAGTTATTATCATGAATGTCATGAGATGAGCTATCTATATATATATCCTCAATGATATTTGATATCAAGAATTCTTTTAGAAAACTTTTATTTTGCAAGACTTTTGAAATTACTAGATTTAAGAAAACTAGTGTGATTCCTTGTAAAATCACACTTGCTTTTATCAAAACTCAACCTTAATGACCTATATACCTAACACCTTCATTATTTTAATAAAATTTTTCATTTTGGAGTTGGAAAAGATGTTTAACTAGGGGGTTTACTTAGTTACGAATTTTACAAAATTTTAAGGAATGAAAACATTGTTTAATCTATACTTTGAAACCTTTCCTTGTTTTAGGATTTTACTTTGATAAGTTTCATTTATGATCGTCAAAATTAGGTCTTTATTACATGTATTCCCTAGGACTTCTCTTTTTCCATTAAAATTCTCATTTTGGCATTTGGAAATAGGTGTTTAAATAGAGGTCATTTCTAAATCCGAATTTTGAAATTTACATTTGAGATTGTTTCTTGTATAAATCTCATTTAATCTTTCTCAAATCAATTTCTAATCAAACCTACCCCTTAAGGCTTCCATTTCTTTAATAAAAATCTTGTTTTGGGGTTGAAAAATAGGTGTTCATATATCAAGCTTTCCTTATTACGAATTTTAAGTTTGTTGTTGGGGTTGAAACATAATGCTGACATAAATTTTGTAAACTTTTCTTTTTTTGAAAATATCTCTTAGTAGATCTAGGCTTTACTCATCAAAATCACTCATTTATGATACCCATTCCCTAAGACTTTCATTTTTGATGTAAAATACTCATTTTGAAGTTGGAAAAGTAGCTTTTCTAAATGGAGTTCTTTTTGGATTGGAATTTCAAAAATTATTTTTGTTGAAACTAAAATAGATCTTAAGCTTTCTAAAATTTTCCCACTATTATCATGCTACTACAAGTCCTTTATATACATAAAACAAAAACCTAAGGCATTTATGTACTCAAAACAACTAGATCTAGTTTATTATGCAAGTCATAAATGCAAATGCACTATGATCATTATTTAGATAAGGTTAAATGATGAATACATGCATTAAACATCATTAATAACAACATAAAACAATAACAAAGTAAAATAATAGCAAAACAACACAAATAACAAGATCTACAATATTGTGATGGAAAGTATCTCATGGTTAAGTGTTTCGACATCCCTAGCATAAAGTTCATGGGGATTTTGAGTGGAATCACACATGTAGGATCTTGCCATAACATATTTTTTTATGGTGGTGGGGTGTAGATCTATTATCTATTAATGGTTTGGAACAAGAAAACTTGAAGAAGAAAAATATGTGTGTGTGTGTATCTGTGTGTATGGGTGAGACTCACGTTCAGAGAGAAAAGGGGCAAAATGAAAAGTGAAAGGTATAAAGGAGTATTTATAAAGGAATGGATTAGGGTTTGTGTAATAAAAGAAAGAAAAATAAAACTAATAGAGAGAGAGCAAGGGGGGGCTCCGATTTGATAAAGGAAAAGAGAGAGAAATGTTTGATATTTACTTTGTGTAACAAATTCAAATTTAAAGTAATTTAAGTAATAAAATGTATTGGAAAAGTAAATATAAGGAAAATGATGTAATATTGTAAGAATATATTGTAAGGATGTAAGAATATGGTATGGGTAGTTGTACTTGTGAATAGTGTGATTAGTAATAAAAAAGTAGATTAGACAATTTAGGGTTTGTTTGGATTGTCTGTTTTTCATCTGTATCTATATCTTTTTTAAAATGATATATGTAAATATATCCGATTTGCATCTAAATTTTATCTATATTTGTTCTATTTGACCTTTTGATGAGAACTGTCAACCTTTTTTTATCTATATCTATTTCTTGATAAATAATTTGTTAGCAAAAAGTTTGAAAAAGTGTCTGTATCTGCAGGAAAAAAGCCAAAACAAACAGACCCTTATTTACTGGTAGTAATGAAAATACGATAAAAGGCTATAACTGTAACTTTTATAACCCGGAAAATTATATAACTGGTATATTTTGAAATCTTATGAAATTACGAGTCTAATGGTACTAATAACATATTTTTTTTAGTATCTTGAGCCTCGGGACATGCTTTTCAAATTCTGTATCCGATCGGGTTCGAAATAGGTCGAAAATTCATTAATCTGATATTTTTAAACATCCTAATATTATTACGAACCAATCTACACTATTCACTCATATTTTGACTTCTTGGTTTAAGAACATGTGGTTGCTGGGTCTAAACTGCTATGGTTTCCTAAGGATTTGTTAACTTAGAGTTTCTGGTTGACTTTTTGGTTTAGGGTTTAAGCTTGAAATTACCTTAAAAATTAGGGGTTTACAGGAAACATGCCACGAGTTTTTTGAAACAAATATTATTTTTTGATAACCTTACACACAAAATAATCTTTAAAAGAAAAAAGAAAATATTATCAAAACTATTTCATATTGTCATTGAAATGTCAATGTTAGAATTCATCAACCATAAATTTGAAATTCAAATAAAAAAGTATAAATGAAGCTATTTTTATGATAACATATTTCTACTAATGATCACAAAGTAGAGATGTAATCAGTTTGAGTTTCAAACAGATCATATGAACATGAAACCTGACCTACTACCTTATAAGGTATACTAAACTCACTCTTATAACCGTTTTCACTCTAAATCCAAGCCCACCCTATAGGGTTTGCTCTCCCTAAAACCAGCTTAAAAACCCACATGATTAACTTTTTTTCTTTAAATTCTTAACTTTTCTTTCCCAATTATTCCATATCACCGTATAGATTACCCTAGTCTATTTTGCATCATCTAATTACTCGAATTTGTTAGTCCTTTTATTATATGTTAAGCATAAAAGTATTGATAAAAAGAAATCATTTCCTCACAAGTCAGCTATCACACCTTAAATGATACCCTAAATGCGATAGTCTAATACACTCAATATTATGGCTTAAGTATGACACCCTTAGTCATCCTAAAAGCCTCGATATCTGGTGTAAGGCATATGTTCACGACTATAGAGAACCAAACTTTGAAACAAGCCATCTAAGAAGATCTACAAATACCAATTAAGAATATATATCATAACAATTCAACTTAATCAAAATACATAAAGTCTGACAAATATTAAAGGGGGGCATACCCCCATAAAAAAACAACTTATTCATCAAAGTCTGTTTCTCCAAAACAAATATATTGAAGTTTTACTTAGAAGTCTACATCTACATCTAGATCTTCACTTCCATCCAAAGCTCTTGATTCAAAAGGTAATACTTGGGTAAAGTAGCCCCTGGGCATCAGCCAAAGGTATGTATGCTGCAAAAGATATCTAATGGGGTATAAGCTTATATGCTTAGTGAGAATCATTTCCACAATCAAGTACTCGCACAATCAAATATCAAACAAGTTATTAAAGGCAAACATATGAAATGCAACAACCACATGAGCAAACAATACATATGACTTATCGAAAAATCATGTGTTGAATGGATTTATCCCTCCAGTTTGGGTTAGGTGTTCCGGGTCCCAAGGACCGTATTTTGCAAATAAGATTTTTGTAGTTCATTTAAGCCACTATTAGCCACTAAAATGCAGTTCATTCGGGTGTCTACTCACCGTTAAATTAATTCAGGCGACTACTTGTAGTTATGTAGAGTTTTGGGCTTTACGGACCTCATTACTATGCCCTTATCCCACCAAGTGTATAGTAATAAATGTAATGTGACTCACTATGTGATATATATGAATCAATTTAATTAAGTACTCATGGTATAATATTAGATAATTTAAGGATGATCATAGAGTTTATAAACATATCATTCCTATACTAAATCAAATATTGATTATAGACAATTACCGCCATGATATTCTTAACATAAATTCACTCATACATGTAAAGCACATGCACTTTCCCATTTTGTCTTTTCCTATTTCTAGTGCCATTATTCTATAAGAAAAAACATAAGTACAAGGATATAGGAAATAAACTCACTCAGCCATTATGTGAACAAACTTCTAGTCTTAGTAATTTTCAGGACATGGGAACTCTATCTTCACGTGACTTAAACAAAAGAAATACCTAATACGAGTATTTCATAGAAGTTCTACTTAAACATACTAATTCTATTTCACTAAGTTTGATAAAAATCGTGTAGAGTGAAATTCCAACTTAAAGGGCCATAACTTGTTTATTTTAACTCGGAATTTTGCGTATTTTATGTCGTTTTTTGCCTACTTGAAAAGATCTATCCATTTTTAAGGTTATTTTTGTAATAAAAAATCATTTGGGTCCTAAAACAGTAAAGTACAGAATAGTCACGAATTTCTTAGCCCTCAAAATACATTTTTTCAAACTTTACTTCATCCATAAATCATTAATCAAACTTATAGATACTTGTATGGTTGAAAAATCTTTGAATATATAGATATAGACTCATATTGTATGCATGATTTTAGTGGTGTTGTCTCGACAATGATTTTTTACAAAACAAAAAAAAAATTATCTTAAGAGTTGTAAAGATTGATATTTTAAAAGTCTTCTTTAAGTTGTTGGGAAGAAAGCTTAAAAATTCTTGAGTTATCATGAGTGAGTGCTTCCTTATTATAATTTCATTCCTAACTTTTCGAAAGGTAAATTAATTTTCAAAAGCTTAGTCTTTTTAGGATATCTACTAGTTCTATTTCTATTGTTTGAAAATAAAAATGAAGTTTCCAAAATTTTTCTTAAGTTATTGGTAGTATCTAATGTTTTGGTGTTAAGTGTATGTTTATTTTTCTTGGAAAATAAGTTTACCATTTTAAGAACTTTTACTTTCCTTGGTTGTTGGTAAATTTTACATCTCTATGTTGGTTTATAAACTAGTGAGTTGATTTTACCTTGACTTGAAAACTTGTCAAGTTCTTGACTTTTATTATGAAGTTGGTAAAAATCTTATAAATAAGTTTTTAAGAAAAATTTGCATAACAAAGAATCATCAATGTCACGCCCCGAGGGTACCCTAGTAGTAATAAACAAGTTACACTTGAATATTATCACTAGATTACCTTCAGGGAATGACAGGTTTTTCAAAACAACAGGATCTTTTAAGTTGCTTGATAAGAAATAACAAATACATGAGAGAAATGATTTAGTGAATACCCATTACAAACTATTACAAACCATATATCTCCGTTGAAGTATACAAATAATTTTTCTACTCTAATAGTACATAACCATCAAACTAAAATAGATCTGTAGACTTCTAGCTTCAAAGCCCTTACCGGAGCCATATTCCTGGATGTAACTAACCAGGGACGTAAAGTGAACCTGAAAAGACTATAGGAGTATGAGCGAAATCACAACTCAGTGAATAATCAGACATACCATACATCATGCAAGTCATTAACCAATCATATGCAATGCAAGCACTCAACCATATGCACAGATACAAGTTTGGATGGTCTAGAATCCAAACAGGAAAAAGATTTACGCCCTCTTTTCAATGGGTTGAAGAACAAAACTCAATGACCCACCTGTCCAGGAGAGACTAAGTGTAAACCCCGAAAATACTCAGTAGCTAGAAAACCCTAGGAGTTGGAAACGAAACCCTAATCCGGTCAGATTGTGCTTAGTGAATGGAGCCTAAGAACCCTAAATCCGGCTTTCCTTCGGTTTCATAGTAAAAGAAATATTTTGGAGTAAATGAATTTGAATTGTTGTTCCAAAGTACATTTCAAACCTTTGAAAGTTTTAAATTCGGGAATTTTTCAATTCCGGGCCTTCCCGAGCCCAATTACGGAAAAGGGTGCCCCGGGCCACGGATTCAAAAAAATGTTCCGGAATATTCATTAGAACCGTAATTTTATAAGGATTCCAAAAATATCAATTTCATAATTTTCCGAGCTATAAAAATTACAGTTATAGCTTTTCCCGTGTTTTCGGAACAACCGGTAAAGTAGATGTCTTGTCTACTATTCACAAGTACAACCTACACTACACACTACCCATACCCTATTCTTATATCCTTACAACTACTCATTTCAATTTTCTTTTCTAAGAAAATTTGTCTCTTAAATAATTATTACATTTATTACAATTTCATTTACTAAATTACAAAAAAATCAAATTTTAAACACACACACACACACCATGCATGATGGCCGGCGCCTCCCCCTCTATTTTCCCTCTTCAATTAATTATTTTACTCCATTTTGTACAACTAAACCCTAATACATTTGATATATATACTAAATTTTCTCTCTCTCTCTTCATTTCTTCTCTTTTCAAAATTGGAAGAAGAGATCAAAACCTCTCTTCTCTCCCTCCTCATTGCCGAGCACTTCCCTTCCCCATTCCCTCATTTTCCAACTTTGTTCCTTCTCTTTTTTCACTTCAAGACTCCTTTGGTATGTTGATTCAAGCCTTGTTTTTCCTAGTTCTTATCATGGCAAGACCATATCTTGTGTATTTCCTCAATAAAACCCCATGATGCTCATGCTAGGGACATGGAAATGCATGAACAAGAATGTCAAGCCATCATAAGACATGGATCTAGTGTTTAGATGTGTTTTGTTAAGATTTCATAATGTTCATGCATATAAAGTAGTGATCTTGTATTTATATTGTTATTCATGCCATGAGATCCATGTTAGATACATCATATGTAGTAGATCTAAGGTTTAGACATTCACCACTTTATGTACATGCATGATCATAGGTTCATTTTGCTTTACATGCTTGGATGATCATAAGAATGAAGTCTTGTTCATGTATAGAGATGTTAGATAGCATATCTTCATATAGAAGGAAAGAACATTGAAAAAGGAGGGCTTTGCTAGATATGAAAAGTTGAAAATTCGGATGAAATGAAAACCTACCTTAAAGACCCCCAAAATCAACTTTAAACTCATATTTCATAAGAAAAATGGAGGGTATGTATAATAGACATGTTAAAAGAATTATTTTCATGAGTGTAGATGAGTTTAGGCATAATAAAAATAAGGAAAACAAGAGGGGAAGTTAGAATGAAAAGTGTTGACTTTAATTGTGTAGTCAAATTCGTAACTTTGTGTAATGCCTAAATAAACACTTAGTATTTAAGTCTAAAATGGATGTTTTATAAGCTAAATGAGGTCCTTAGATAATGTATACATTGAAGCTCCAATTTTTAATGCATTAGACAAGATTTCCCTTAAGAAAAATGTAAGAAAAGAAAATTTGGAAAACTCGGATTTTTACAAATAGCTTATTTGAAAACATGTTTACCAAATGAAAAATGTGAAATTTTGTGCATGAATGGAGGCCATGGCTATTATAGACTTTGAGAACCTATTTTTAGTTAAATAATAAGTAGATTACAAGATTAAAAACCAAAGAAACCCTAAGGAGTATAATGTGGGAAAATAACTTCTTAGAATTAGCCTTTATGAAACTTTCCCCAACACTTAGGAGTTCCCAAAAGTTTATTCTACAAAAATCATCATGACCATGCACATATTGAGTTCATTACATAGCATACACATTAGTAGTTAATTCCCATATCATTCATGCATGAATCATCATCTAGGAATACTTTTTATCAAAGGCAAAGCAAATTTTCGAGATTGGGTCAATTGCGGGACAGAAATGATCCCACTGTTCCGTGACCCTATTATTTTAAAAACTTGGATTTAATACTTGAAATAGATAGATCTTTCGAAGTAGATGAAGATCGATATAAAGTTCGCGAAATTCCGAGTTAAAATGACCAAGTTATGGCCGTTTTAAGTCGGGACTTCCGAAAATAGCGAGAAATCCGAATTCAACTAGTCTAGATATATAGTTTGATTTAATTACATGGTAAGAATCTCATTAGGATTATTCTTGATTGGTAGGTGATTCCGAGCAGGACGACACTCTACCTCCCGATTATTATTATTAAGAAGTTTGGTGTCCCATGGCCGAGTGAGTTTACTTCCACTCTCAATTAATGCTTGTGATTGTAATGTAGTGGCACTAGTGATGTAGGCAAAGATAAAAGGAATCGTACAAGCATGATGGGGTATGTGGGAATTATTTATGTTGTTGATTGTTGATATGTGAAATGGAGCTTAAGGTATATCGAAACCGAGTGTTAAGACACTGACTGCTTTGCTAGAATCTTATGACGAATGTCTGCGAATACTTGTTGGTCACTTAAAAGAATTGAATTAATGACTATTCGACTCCGACTATAAATTGAGTTCATTCATGTCACAATGGGGTTGGAGCATTTGCATTGGTTGGTTTTTCGTGACCCATAAAACGAATGTGAGGTTAATCGTGATCCATAAAACGAGCTTTTAATCAGTTGACCGTGAGCTTAAACGGCGTCGTACCGCAGGATTCGTTAATCTGCTAACCCGGGATGGAGGGCGCAAGTCCATCCACATATGATTTCCGGTTGGTCATATGTTTGTTGATCACATTTGTATGGTGCATACACATGCTTGAATAATCACTTGTTTGAATGATTGTATTTAATTGTGTTATGGAAGTATTACTCACTAAGCTAGTTAGCTTACGCCCCTATAGTTTCTATCTTTTGCAGCATGAGTTTTATATGGCTTAGGCCAAGACAGCCACAGCGCAGGTACCGGAGATAGGAGTTTCCTATAGAAGTTTAATTCATTCCTTTTTGTATAGACTTCCATTGGAAACTAAGGACTCTGGATGACTGTAATAGACTGTTATTCTTTTGCGGGGAATACCCCTTAGAATTTGTAAACTTTAACATTATGCGTTTTGATTTATTATCTATGGCTAATGAATGCCATTAAACTGTTTAACTCCATTTGTTGAAGTATTCTATTGTCGTAAAGGAACGCTTTACATCTACTTAAGACTTCCGAAGGCCCCGGGTAGGGAACTCGAGAGTCTTACTTAGTATGGGGGCTGTTACGTTTAGGATACCCTACGGGGCGTGACAGTTTAAGTTGGTATCAGAGCACTAGGTTATAAAACAAGACAATAGAATTAAAAGAAACCGGACCTAGAAATCTAACTACTAGGTTAAATGGAGTTAAAAATGTTTTCTTGCTGAGTCTAATTAGTAGTATTGTTTGATGTAGGTCTCTCTGGGTGAGACTAGGGAAAGGGCAAGGAATTTTACAAAGAGAAACGATGAAACGATGGTAGAATATAGACTGAGGCTAAGGGAATTGTGTGAGGATTTTGCCCTAGCCCGACATCCCCGGACCTAGGGGAAATGTACAGGTTATGGAAGGATGGGCTGAGATATACCAGATGGGCTTCAGTAGTGGATCAATTGAGTTATGATCCTATGGGAAGAAGGAGCTGGACAAAGTTGGAGACGATCTATACTCTAGAGAGGATCATGGTTGATTACGGGCGTGAGCCCATGACGAGAGAAGCCACATTTATTTTGAAAGGTGGAGGAACCCGAACCCCTCCAGATTTTAGGGTATGGATCCCCATAGGGCCCTTATATGTTTATGCTCATGATAACTTATATGATCACCCTGACTGGAATATAGCTGATGCATGGAATCACATCACCTGGCATGCAATCTATTTGGACATTCTCCCCCCCCCCCCCCCCCCCCCCCCCCCCCCCGTGTAATAGCTCCACCTCCAGCTATTGATATAGGTATGCAGCTGAATGGAGCCTGTGATTGGAGAGGATGAAGAGGAAGAAGAGGAGGAGGAGGATCCCGAGGAGGATCCGAACTGGGAACAAAATGAGGTACCTAGGACCCCTACCCCGCCTGTTGAACCAGAAGTGCAGGTAAACCCAGAACCCGATCAAATTATATGGGATTTTAACCGGATGTTGGAGATACCAGAGAGTGGGAGGGTAGAACCCGAGGTAGATTCCAGGGTATGGAGAGATGTGTATGTGGAGGGTGAGAACCCACCTGTGCTTGACCTAGCAGTAGTAGAACCCGAGGCCCCAGTGCCTATGGAGACTGAAAATGTGGCAGATGAGCCCGTGAGAGAGCCTGAAGTAGAGGTGAACCGCCTAGGTGAGCCCGAGATAAGAGGTGAGGAAGAGGAAGTAAGCCCGCAAGAGGGGCAAGGGACTGAAGAAGAAGAAGAAGAGGAAGAAGAAAGTGAGGATCCGGAGCCTCTAGTCCGACCCGCTAGGAAGCGGAGGATGACCACCAGGGAGTATCTTAGCTTGTTCGTCCGACAGGACGATGGTGGTTCTACCAGCAGGAGACGACTTCCTAGCCCGACCCCCGACAGCTCTAGTGATGAGTAGAGACCGGGATGTTAGCTAACCCATAAAGTCCAAGCGGAGTCCTGATTTTCTTATTTTTGTAGTAGGCAATGCGGGATGCCAATTTGCCTTAGGATTTCAGGATAGTTAGTATTTTATTTGTTCTTTTTCCCTGTATTTTGTCATGTTTTCGGGAATAGGGAAATTGATTAGAATAGGAAGGGAGCTTAGCTAGCCAAATTTTGGGAACTAAAAGTTGATGTAATATTTGTATGGCTCGCTAAAGAAATGAAAAGGATCACTTTTGTTTTAAAGAAATGGAATTGTGAAAAGCACGCATTCTAGTCATGATACATAAGAGAACATTAACTGCATATAGATTGCATAAGCATTCACTCATTCGCATTATTGTTGTGAAATATCAATTAGTTACTATGTGTGGATTCTTCTATTTCCCTTGTGGTTCTTTTAATTATTCCTTATTTTCTTTTATGGATTGATATTTTGACTCATCTTATGACTTTATGGAGTTATGTATTCCTTTTCCTTCTGAGTTTAAATTTCAGATTCTCGCAACTTCTGAGCTTGTTATTAATCTATTCCTTTGAAACCTAAAAACCCTAAATGTACTAAAATCCATTAAACATTGTGTAAACAGACGTAACCGACGAACTCGGAACCAAGGACAAGGGTCTAATCCTAATGAAGCCGATCAACCGGCTATACAACAACCTGACCCCAAGGAGTAGCACCCCAAAACCAACAGGGTGATGTACTGAATGCGATTGGGCAATTGGCCAATCTCTGAACACTTTCATTCAGAATCAAAATCCAGTACAGAACCCACCCCAAGTCAGAGTGCTCGGGATTCAGCACCACATCCGCGCCCGCAGATCATCGGGAAATGACTGCGGAGGCACCTGCTCCACAGGAGGAGCATTCCTATAATGTGCGGTTACCGCCACCCCCGCCATACAGGAGACCCCACCGAAGCTCTTTACCGGACTTCATTAAGAGCAACCGGTACTTTGATGGGGCATTCGGCAAGCCGGATGAAGCTGAGGATTGGTTGGCTCAAGTGGAACGTTCTTTTGCTGCATACGAGATTCCACCTTACTTGCAGCTAGAGTATGGGACGTATATGTTAAGATACAATGCTCGAGTCTGGTGGGACTCCAAGAGAAGGAATTTGACTCCCCGGCCACCTGGGAAACCTTTCGCCGGGAATTCTTGAATAATTATTTTCCCTCTAGCTTGAGGGTGAAGTATAGTGCGGACCTTCATGTAAAGCAGAAAGGGAGAACGGTAGAGCAATATGAAACTGAGTTTGTTCACCTGCTGCAGTATGCCCCTGAATCTTTCAGGGATAGTGAGGAATTAAAGAAGCAGGTATTTCTGGGAGGCTTGGACGAGGAACTGCGAATCAAGCTAGAAGAGTTCGGAGTAAGAACCTATCCCGAGATGGTAGAAAAGGCTCGGTCATTGAAGGGGCTAGAAAAGGAAGTATCAGGAGCCCGAAAAGAGAGTATTCGGGAAGAGGCCGTTTGATGCCTCGAGCTCAGGGTTCAAAGGTAAACGGTACAGGCCGTACCAAGGGTTTAAAGAGGAGTCTAGCAGCAAGCCGACCCAGTTCAAGACCAATGTCACATGTTGGAAATGTAAGGGGACACATGCACCTAGGCAATGCCCGCAGTTGAGGAACAAGTGCTATTTTTGTGGCGATGCTGGCCACATGGTTTTTACGTGCCCGAAGAAACTGGCAGTAACTTGCTTCATTTGCAAGGAAAAGGGCACTTAGCTTCCGAATGTTCACAACGAAAGAGCGTGGCCACCCGACCCTTCGGAGCCTCGAGTAATACCAACCCCTTGAGGTCTGGTAACAAGAGCGGAAGTCGAGCAGCTTCCGCGATGCACGGGATGAGGCTGTACAATTTGGAAGGCCAATGGATGGTGGAAGAAGACGAAGATGAGGAGTAGAGTTGGCAGCTTTGGATCAAGCGAGAATTGATGGTGGCCTGGTGACAGGTTAGTAACAGAAACCCCTCCTAAGTTGAAATTAAGTTGTTTAAATTGATTTATTGTTTAAATGAAATTGTATATATTATGGAAAGCTGGAAGTAGAGACCCTATGTGGATAGCCTTAAGAATATTTTAAGGTTCATATGTGATGGGTGTTTGTTGACCTCAGGACACATACAAGTAAATAGCGTGGAAGCCTATGCTTTGTTTGACAGGGAGCCCACTCGTTCATCACCTATAGTTTGGCCAACCGACTCGGATTGCCCATAGCCACAACACGGTTAGCTTGAGGATTAAGACCCCCACGGGGAGTGTGTGTCGACCCGAGATCTGATAAAAGACTGTCCATTGGAAATCCATGCCACTCCAAAAGTGATCTAATTGTGTTGGAAATGAATAAATACGAAGTTATCCTCGGGATGAATTGGCTAAGTAGAGTAAAGGCAATAGTGGATTGCCAAAGAGGACTGTATGTTTTTATGATCAATCGGGAGAAAAAGTAGAATTTATGGGAGAGGCCTTAGTCCCAAGAAGGATTGATCTAAGCTCGTTCGAGTTGATGATGGAGGATGAGGATGATACCGATTGAGGATGTCTTGGATGGGGGAAACCGTGAGGAAAAGAATATTCCAGTGGTGAATGAATACTTGGATGTGTTCCCAGAAATTTTGCCGGGATTACCGAAGAGAGATCGACTTTGAGATTGTGTTGGCCAAATACCGAACCGATATCTAAAGCGCCATACCGGATGGCACCGGCTGAGTTGAAGGAGCTAAAGACGCAGTTACAAGACTTCTGGACCAGAAATTTATAAGACCAAGTGTATCGCCATGGGGCGCACCCGTCTTGTTTGTGAAGAAGAAGGACGGATCGATGAGGTTGTGTATCGACTACCGGGAATTGAATAAGGTGACTGTCAAAAATCGATATCCCTTACCAAGAATCGATGATTTGTTTGACCAGCTGCAAGGAGCTTGTGTGTTCTCACGTATTGACTTACGTTCGGGGTATCATCAGCTAAGGATTAAGCCTGAGGATGTGCCTAAGACAGCTTTTCGTACTCGTTATGGGCACTACGAGTTTCTGGTAATGTCATTTGGACTGACTAATGCACCGGCTGCATTTATGGACTTAATGAATAGAGTCTATAAGCCGCTTTTGGATAAATGTGTGATAGTCTTTATAGACGACATCCTCATATATTCAAAGACCAAGAGCAACATGAGGAGCATCTCCGTTTGGCATTGCAAACCTTACGAGATAACAAGCTGTACGCCAAGCTGTCCAAGTGTGACTTTTGGTTAGACAGGATATCCTTCCTCGGACATGTGGTAACGGGTGATGGGATATCAGTTGATCCCGAAAAGATCAAGGCGATAGTGGATTGGAAGCCACCACAAACAGTTACTGAAGTGAGGAGTTTCTTGGGATTGGCTGGCTACTATCGCAAATTTGTGAAGGATTTTTCAAAGATAGCTAAGCCGCTGACTCAATTGACTCAAAAGAACGAAAAATTCATTTGGACAGACAAGAGAGAACAAAGTTTTCAGGAACTAAAGCGACGACTGGTCTCGGCACCGATTTTGGTTTTACCAGATCCGGAAAAGTCTTACACGGTACATAGTGATGCTTCGAGAAATGGTCTTGGATGCGTCTTGATGCAAGAACGGAAGGTCATTGCGTATGCTTCTCGGCAATTGAGACCGCATGAGCAGAATTACCCTACGCATGATTTGGAGCTAGCTGCAGTTGTCTTTGCCTTGAAGTTATGGCGACATTATCTGTATGGACAACGGTGTGAGATATACACAGATCATAAAAGCCTTAAATACCTGTTCACACAGAAGGAGTTGAACATGCGGCAAAGGAGGTGGCTGGAATTAATAAAAGATTATGACCTGGGGATAAATTACTGTCCAGGGAGAGTAAATGCAGTCGCGGACGCCCTAAGCCGGAAGAATCACGGGGAGGTAGCCGCTTTGATTACCAGCCAGAAGGAGTTGATTAAGGAATTTGAGAAATTAAGGATCGAGTTCATAGATCAAAGTGCTGAGCTCGAGATATCTAACTTGGTGCTGGAACCAACCCTCGTGGAAAGAATTAAAGAAGCACAAAGGTATGACGAAGTGATACAAAAGATAAAAAGGGAAACCCAAGGGAAAGTACCTTGACTTTGCCGTGGATGAGGAAGACGTGATCCGGATGAACGGAAGGCTGTGCGTACCAGAGGATGAGGAGTTGAAGAAGGAAATAATGAGCGAGGCACATAACTCCGGGTATACCATGCATCCGGGAGGCACCAAAATGTACCAGGATTTGAAAAGTTGCTATTGGTGGAATGGGATGAAGCGAGATGTGGCAGATTATGTGATGAAGTGCGCAGTATGCCAACAGGTGAAGGTAGAGCACCAGGCCGGGCGGATTGCTAAAGCCCTTACCCATTCCTGAATGGAAGTGGGATCAAATATCCATGGATTTTGTTTGTGGCTTTCCCAAGACTCCATCGGGTTGTGATGCAATATGGGTAATAGTGGATCGGTTAACTAAGTCGGCGCATTTCCTACCCATAAATATGACCTATTCAATGGAAAGGTTAGCCAAGATTTATATCAGAGAGATCGTAAGATTACATGGCATACCTGCAGGGATCATCTCGATAGAGACCCGAGATTTGTGTCCAAGTTTTGGACGAGCTTGCAGAAGAGCTTGGGTACTAAATTGCATTTCAGTACGGCTTACCATCCCAGACCGACGGACAGTCTGAGCGGACGATCCAAACTCTTGAAGACATGTTAAGGGCGTGTGCCCTGGAATTCAAAGGGAATTGGGATAGTCATGTACACCTTATCGAGTTTGCCTATAATAACAGCTATCACTCCACTATCCAGATGCCCCGTATGAAGCTTTGTATGGACGGCGTTGTAGGTCCCCTTTGTTTTGGGATGAGGTGGAAAAGGTAGCAATTGGGCCGGAATTGGTACAGGAAGCCGCGGATAAGGTGAGGTTGATTCAGCGGAAAATGAAGGAAGCCCAGGATCGACAAAAGAGCTGGGCAGACTTGAAAAGACGGGAGCTTGAATTTAAAGTGGGTGATCATGTGTACCTGAAGATAAACCCGATTAAAAGTATCAAGAGGATGCGTACCCAAGGGAAGTTAAGCCCGAGATACATTGGACCTTTTGAGATCTTAGAAAGAGTCGGAGACCTGGCGTATCGGCTAGCCCTACCACCTAATTTGTCCGGGATTCACAATGTGTTCATGTGTCAGTTTGAGGAGATATGTGCCGACCCAGAGAGGATTCTGGAATTGGAACCAATCCAGTTGAAGGAAAACCTGACATATGAAGAACACCCAGTAAAGATATTGGATAAGAAAACTCAAAGGCTACGAAACAAAGACATTCACTACGTGAAAGTGTTATGGAGGAATCATGCCTTTGAAGAAGCAACCTGGGAAGCGGAGATGAAATCCGGAGAAGTACCCCGAGATATTTGAAGGACAAGGTACGTCAGTTCCGTTTTGAGGACAAAACTTTATTTAAGGTGGGGAGGTTGTAAACCCCGGAAATTCTCAGTAGCTAGAAAACCCCAGGAGTTGGAAACGAAACCCTAATCCGATCAGATTGAGTTTAGTGAATGGAGCCTAGGAACCCTAAATCCGGCTTTCCTTCGGTTTCATAGTAAAATAAATATTTGGAGTAAATGAATTTGAATTGTTGTTCCAAAGTACATTTCAAACCTTTGAAAGTTTTAAATTCGGGAATTTTTCAATTCCGGGCCTTCCCGAGCCCAATTACGGAAAAGCGTGCCCCGGGCCACGGATTCAGAAAAATATTCCGGAATATTCATTAGAACCGTAATTTTATAAGGATTCCAAAAATATCAATTTCATAATTTTCCGAGCTATAAAAATTACAGTTATAGCTTTTCCCGTGTTTTCGGAACAACCGGTAAAGTAGATGTCTTGTCTACTATTCACAAGTACAACCTACACTACACACTACCCATACCCTATTCTTACATCCTTACAACTACTCATTTCAATTTTCTTTTCCAAGAAAATTTGTCTCTTAAATAATTATTACATTTATTACAATTTCATTTACTAAATTACAAAAAATCAAATTTTAAACACACACACACACCATGCATGATGGCCGGCGCCCCCCCTCTAATTTCCTCTTCAATTAATTATTTTACTCCATTTTTACAACTAAACCCTAATACATTTGATATATATACTAAATTTTCTCTCTCTCTCTTCATTTCTTCTCTTTTCAAAATTGGAAAAAGAGATCAAAACCTCTCTTCTCTCCCTCCTCATTGCCGAGCACTCCCTTCCCCATTCCTCTCATTTTCCAACTTTGTTCCTTCTCTTTTCACTTCAAGACTCCTTTGGTATGTTGATTCAAGCCTTGTTTTTCCTAGTTCTTATCATGGCAAGACCATATCTTGTGTATTTCCTCATTAAAACCCCATGATGCTCATGCTAGGGACATGGAAATGCATGAAAATGTCAAGCCATCATAAGACATGGATCTAGTGTTTAGATGTGTTTTGTTAAGATTTCATAATGTTCATGCATATAAAGTAGTGATCTTGTATTTATATTGTTGTTCATGCCATGAGATCCATGTTAATACATCATATATGTAGTAGATCTAAGGTTTAGACATTCACCACTTTATGTACATGCATGATCATAGGTTCATTTTGCTTTACATGCTTGATGATCATAAAAATGAAGTCTTGTTCATGTATAGAGATGTTAGATAGTATATCTTCACATATAGAGGCAAGAACATTGAAAAAGGAAGGGCTTTTAGATATGAAAGTTGAAAATTCGGATGAAATGGAAACCCTACCTTAAAGACCCCAAAATCAACTTTAAACTATATTTCATAAGAAAAATGAGGGTATGTGTAATAGACATGTTGAAGGAATTATTTTCATGAGTTTAGATGAGTTTAGGCATAATAAAAATAAGAAAACAAGAGGTGAAGTTAGAATGAAAAGTGTTGACTTTAATGTGTAGTCAAATTCGTAACTTTGTGTAATGCCTAAATAAACACTTAGTATTTAAGTCTAAAATGATGTTTTATAAGCTAAATGAAGTCCTTAGATAATGTATACATTGAAGCTCAATTTTTAATGCATTAGACAAGATTTCCCTTAAGAAAAATGTAAGAAAAGAAAATTTGGAAAATTCGGATTTTTACAAATAGCTTATTTGAAAACATGTTTACCAAATGAAAAATGTGAATTTTGTGCATGAATGGAGGCCATGACTATTATAGACTTTGAGAACCTATTTTTAGTTAAATAATAAGTAGATTACAAGATTAAAAACCAAAGAAACCCTAAGGAGTATAATGTGGGAAAATAACTTCTTAGAATTAGCCTTTATGAAACTTTCCCCAACACTTAGGAGTTCCTAAAGTTTATTACTACAAAAATCATCATGACCATGCACATATTGAGTTCATTACATAGCATACACATTAGTAGTTCATTCCCATATCATTCATGCATGAATCATCATCTAGGAATACTTTTTATCAAAGCAAAGCAAATTTTCGAGATTGGGTCAATTGCGGGACAGAACTGATCCCACTGTTCCGTGACCCTATTATTTTCAAAACTTGGATTTAATACTTGAAATAGATAGATCTTTCGAAGTAGATGAAGATCGATATAAAGTTTGCGAAATTCCGAGTTAAAATGACCAAGTTATGGCCGTTTTAAGTCGGACTTCCAAAATAGCGAGAAATCCGAATTCAACTAGTCTAGATATAGTTTGATTTAATTACATGGTGAGAATCTCATTAGGATTATTCTTGTTTGGTAGGTGATTCCGAGCAGGACGACACTCTACCTCCCGATTATTATTATTAAGAAGTTTGGTGTCCATGGCCGAGTGAGTTTACTTCCACTCTCAATTAATGCTTGTGTTGTAATGTAGTGGCACTAGTGATGTAGGCAAAGATAAAAGGAATTGTACAAGCATGATGGGGTATGTGGGAATTATTTATGTTGTTGATTGTTGATATGTGAAATGGAGCTTAAGGTATATCGAAACCGGGTGTTAAGATATTGACTGCTTTACTAGAATCTTATGGAATGTCTGCGAATACTTGTTGGTCACTTAAAAGAATTGAATTAATGACTATTCGACTCCGACTATAAATTGAGTTCATTCATGTCACAATGGGGTTGGAGCATTTGCATTGGTTGGTTTTTCGTGACCATAAAACGAATGTGATGGTTAATCGTGATCCATAAAACGAATGTGAGGTTAATCGTGATCCATAAAACGAGCTTTTAATCAGTTGACCGTGAGCTTAAACGGCGTCGTACCGCAGGATTCGTTAATCTGCTAACCCGGGATGGAGGGCGCAAGTCCATCCACATATGATTTCCGGTTGGTCATATGTTTGTTGATCACATTTGTATGGTGCATACATATGCTTGAATAATCACTTGTTTGAATGATTGTATTTAATTGTGTTATGGAAGTATTACTCACTAAGCTAGTTAGTTTACGCCGCTATAGTTTCTATCTTTTGCAGCATGAGTTTATATGGCTTAGGCCAAGACAAGCCACAGCGCAGGTACCGGAGATAGGAGTTTCCTATAGAAGTTTAATTCATTCCTTTTTGTATAGACTTCCATTGGAAACTAAGGACTCTGGATGACTGTAATAGACTGTTATTCTTTTGCGGGGGAATACCCCTTAGAATTTGTAAACTTTAACATTATGCGTTTTGATTTATTATCTACGGCTAATGAATGCCTCGTTAAACTGTTTAACTCCATTTGTTGAAGTATTCTATTGTCGTAAAGGAACGCTTTACATCTATTTAAGACCTTCGAAGGCCCCGGGTAGGGAACTCGAAAGTCTTACTTAGTATGTGGTGGACTGTTACGTTTAGGATACCCTACGGGGCGTGACAGTTTATGTTGGTATCAGAGCACTAGGTTATAAAACAAGACAATCGAATTAAAAGAAACCGGACCTAGAAATCTAACTACTAGGTTAAATGGAGTTAAAAATGTTTTCTTGCTGAGTCTAATAGTAGTATTGTTTGATGTAGGTCTCTCTGGGTGAGACTAGGGAAAGGGCAAGGAATTTTACAAAGAGAACGATGAAACGATGGTAGAATATAGACTGAGGCTAAGGGAATTGTGTGAGGATTTTGCCCTAGCCCGACATCCCGGACTCTAGGGGAAATGTACAGTTATGGAATGGGATGGGATGAGATATACCAGATGGGCTTCAGTAGTGGATCAATTGAGTTATGATCCTATGGGAAGAAGGAGCTGGACAAAGTTGGAGACGATCTATACTCTTAGAGAGGATCATGGTTGATTACGGGCGTGAGCCCATGACGAGAGAAGCCACATTTATTTTGAAAGGTGGAGGAACCCGAACCCCTCCAGATTTTAGGGTATGGATCCCCATCGGGCCCTTATATGTTTATGCTCATGATAACTTATATGATCACCCTGACTGGAATATAGCTGATGCATGGAATCACATCACCTGGCATGCAATCTATTTGGACATCCTCCCCCCGTGTAATAGCTCCACCTCCAGCTATTGATATAGGTATGCAGCTGAATGGAGCACGTGTGATTGGAGAGGATGAAGAGGAAGAAGAGGAGGAGGAGGATCCCGAGGAGGATCCGAACTGGGAACAAAATGAGGTACCTAGGACCCCTACCCCGCCTGTCGAACCAAAGGTACAGGTAAACCCAGAACCCGATCAAGTTATATGGGATTTTAACCGGATGTTGGAGATACCAGAGAGTGGGAGGGTAGAACCCGAGGTAGATTCCAGGGTATGGAGAGATGTGTATGTGGGGGGTGAGAACCCACCTGTGCTTGACCTAGCAGTAGTAGAACCCGAGGCCCCAGTGCTTATGGAGATCCGAAAATATTAATACGTAGTAGGCTGTCACAACCATATATGCAATAATGCAATTCGTGCAATGCATGTCCATATTATTTTGTTAAGTCAAAAAGTCTTAATCAATTTCGAGGTGACCATACATTACACACAATCATCATTATACTATTGCACAACACCAACCATTGCGTTATCGCTTGTATAAAGATATTTTAGCAATCATACAATCATTCATTATCAAACTTTCAACAAACACTCATTTGTTTATCTTGCATTACATATTTGACTATTTATAATCACAACCAGTACAATATGACTGAATTACTCACCTGCTCATACTGACTCAGTCGTAGTAGTCCACTGGTAGATCTTCTAATGAGTCAAATTTACCTATTTAAAACAAAATATTCATCAATACCATCTAGCTAATCCCTATATGTGATTAGTGTCCTAGACTCGATATTAATACTTAGTATTGTCTTGTTTTTCCTATTTAATCTCACATAATTGTTTGGTTATTTTTAGAAGTCATATTACTCAGGAAATTAACTTATTTCAATTTCCATTCTTATATACTTTATCTTGTTAAAACCAGTATTAGACTAATAATACTTTATTTACTCTAAATATTTTCTTAATTCTAGGGTTTCCAAAAGTTAATAGATATTAATTCTAAATAGACTTAAATATTTGTATTAAAGTCACTATCGATTACATATTTATATATATATACATATTTAGTAGATATATTATATATATATATATTTAAATTCGGTTTAGGTCAGAAAAGCTTTCGTTGGAAAAATTTTGCTGTAAGCTGGCTTAAGGCCGCCGGCCTAAATCCCCAGGTGCCGGTGTAAACTCATTTTGAAGAAAAATTTCATATCGAAAGCACCGGTGTTGAAGGCCGCCAGCTTTTAACGTACGCCGGTCCTACGCCGCCGGCGTAGATCTCCAGGTAGCCGGCTTATGTTGATATTTTACGTGAAAATTATTTTACGTAGCCTCTGTTTGCGTGTAAGCCGCCGACCTATACTGTCACGCCCCGTAGGGTATCCTAAACGCAACAGCCCGCCACATACTAAGTAAGACTCTCGAGTTCCCCACCCGGGGCCTTCGGAAGTCTTAAGTAGATGTAAAGCGTTCCTTTACGACAATAGAATACTTCAAAAAATGGAGTTAAACAGTTTAACAAGGCATTCATTAGCCATAGGTAATAAATCAAAACGCATAAATCTTAACGTTACAAAATCTAAGGGGCATTCCCCCGCAAAAGAATAACAGTCTATTACAGTCATCCAGAGTCCATGTTTCCAATGGAAGTCTATACAAAAGAAATGAATCAAACTTCTATAGGAACTCCTATCTCCGGTACCTGCGCTGTGGCTTGTCTTGGCCTAAGCCATATAAACTCATGCTGCAAAAGGTAAACACTATCGGGGTGTAAGCTAACTAGCTTAGTGAGTAATACTTCCATAACGCAATTAGATACAATCAATCAAGCAAGTGTTTATTCAAGCAAGTGTATGCACCATACAAATGAAATCAACAAACATATGACCAACCGGAATCATATGTGGATGGACTTGCGCCCTCCATCCCGGGTTAGCAGATTAACGAATCCTGCGGTACGACGCCGTTTAAGCTCACGGTCAACTGATAAAAACTCGTTTTATGGATCACGATTACCTCACATTCGTTTTATGGATCACGATTAACCTCACATTCGTTTTATGGGTCACGAAAAACCAACAATGCAAATGCTCCAACCCCATTGTGACATGAATGAACTCGGTTTATAGTCGGAGTCGAATAGTCATTAATTCGTTCTTTTAAGTGACCAACAAGTATACGCAGACATTCATCATATGATTCTAATAAAACAGTCATAACTTAACACTCGGTTTCGATATACCTTAAGCTCCATTTCACATATCAACAATTCACAACATGAATAATTCCCACGTACCCCATCATGCTTGTACAATTCCTTTTATTTTGCCTACATCACTAGTGCCACTACATTACATTCACAAGCATTAATTGAGAGTGGAAGTAACTCACTCGGCCATGGGACACCAAACTTCTAATAATAGTAATCGGGAGGTAGAGAGTCGTCCTGCTCGGAATCACCTACCAAACAAGAATAATCCCTATGAGATTCTCATTATGTAATTAAATCAAACTATACTTCTAGACTAGTTGAATTCGGATTTCTCGCTATATTTGGAAGTTCCGACTTAAAACGGCATAACTTGGTCATTTTAACTCGGAATTTCGCAAACTTTATATCGATCTTCATCTACTTCGAAAGATCTATCTAATTCAAGTATTAAATCCAAGTTTTGAAAATAATAAGGTCACGGAACAGTGGGATCAGTCTGTCCGCAATTGATCCAACTTTGAAAATGTGCTTGGCTTTTGATAAGAAATGTTCCTAGTTAGTGATTCATGCATGAATGATTTAGGAATGAACTACTAATGTGTATGCCATGTAATGAACTCAACTTGTGCATGGTCATGATGATTTTTGTAGTAATAAACTTTTAGGAACTCCTAAGTGTTGGGGAAAGTTTCATAAAGGCTAATTCTAAGAAGTTATTCTCCCACATTATACTCCTTAGGGTTTCTTTGGTTTTTAATCTTGTAATCTATTTATTATTTGACTAAAATTAGGTTCTCAAATTCTATAATAGTCATGGCCTCCATTCATGCACAAAAATTCACATATTTCATTTGGTAAATATGTTTTCAAATAGCTAGTTATAAAAATCCGAATTTTCCAAATTTTCTTTTCTTACATTTTTCTTAAGGGAAATCTAGTCTAATGTATTAAAATTTGGGGCTTCAATGTATACCTTATCTAAGGACTTCATTTAGCTTATAAAACATCCATTTTAGACTTAAATACTAAGTGTTTATATAGGCATTACACAAAGTTACGAATTTAACTACCATTTAAAGTCAATATTTTCCATCCTAACTTCACCTCTTGTTTTCCTTATTTTTATCATGCCTAAACTCATATAAACTTATGAAAATAATTCCTTCAACATATCTATTACACATACCCTTCATTTTTCTTATGAAATATAAGTTTAAATTGATTTTGGAGGTCTTTAGGGTAGGTTTCCATTTCATCCGAATTTTCAACTCTTCATATCTAACAAAGTCCTTCCTTTTTCAATGTTCTTGCCATCTATATGTGGAGATATACTATCTAGCATATCTATACATGAACAAGACCTCATTTTTATGATCAATAAAGCCATAAACAAAATGAACCTATGATCATGCATGTACATGAAGTGGTGGATGTCTAAACCTTAGATCTACTACATATGATGTATATAACATGAATCTCATGGCATGAACATCAATATAAATACAAGGTCATTACTATATATGCATGAGCAACATGAAATCTTAACAAAATGCATTTAAACACAAGATCCATGTCTTGTGATGGCTTGACATCCTTGTTCATGCATTTCCATATCCCTAGCATGAGCATCATAGGGTTTTGATGAGGAAATACACAAGGTATACCTTTGCCATTACAAGAATAGGAAGAAACAAGGCTTACATACACATACCAATGGAGTCTTGAAGTGAAAAAGAGAAGAAGCAAAGTTGGAAATGTGATGAAGGGGGAGGGGAGCTACCTCACGGCACAAAGAGGGTAAGAAGAGAGAGTTTTTCTCTTTTTCAAAAGTTAAAATGGAAGAAATGAGAGAGAGAGAGAGAACATTTAGTATATATACTAAAGGAATTAGGTTTTAGTTAAATAAAAGAAGTAAAATTAACTCAATTGGGAGGGGAGCAAGAGGGAGGGGCGCGGCCACTTCATGCATGAAGTGTGTGGTGTTTAAAATTGATTTTTGTAATTTAGTAAATGAAATTGTAATAAATGTAATAATTATTAAGGAGACAAATTTTCTTGGAAAAGAAATTGAAATGAGTAGTTGTAAGGATGTAAGAATAGGGTATGGGTAGTGTGTAGTGTAGGTTGTATTGTGAATAGTAGACAAGACATCTACTTTACCGTTGTTCCGAAAACACGGGAAAAGCTATAACTGTAATCTTTATAGATCGAAAATTATGAAATTGATATTTTTGGAATCCTTATAAATTACGGTTCTAATGAATATTCCAGAATATTTTTCTGAAATCCGTGGCCCGGGGCATGCTTTTCCGTAATTGGGCTCGGGAAGGCCCGGAATTGAAAAATTCCCGAATTTAAAACTTTCAAAAGTTTGAAATGTACTTTGGAACAACAATTCAAATTCATTCACTCCAAAATATTTGTTTTACTATGAAACCGATGGAAAGCCGGATTTGGGGTTCCTAGGCTCCATTTACTAAACTCAATCTGATCGGATTAGGGTTTCGTCTCCAACTCCTAGGGTTTTCTAGCTACCGAGAATTTCCGGGGCTTACATATACATGTAAGCCGCCGGTGTACCTCGTTTACACTGCCGGCCTTGAGGCAGCATTGCACTATTCATCATCTTCTTCCTCGGTTCGATTCTTTTTCTTTGATTTTTACACGTTAGAAACTTACTTAAACTACTTCTAAGAGTTTATACATCATATATAAGGATATATAACAACTTTTAACACGTTTAAACACATAAATATATAGATTTCGATTCTTTGAAACATAAGGCTAGGGTTTTGAAATTTTACCTCGTTGGAGCTCTTTGAGTGCAATCCGAAGCTTGTGTTTGTGTTTATTATGTTCCTAGGATGATTTTAAGTCAGATACAACTCTTATATTTGAACGAAAATCTTTTGAATCATGTCAACTTACCTTGGATCCTTTGATCCGAGTTTATGGTTTATGATCTGTTTGTTCTTCGTTTTTAGTTCGATTTGGTTGTTGTTTGGGGGTATTTTCGTTCTGGAAGATGTTGAGAAGTTATGAAATTTGTTTGTTCTTCATCAATGCATTTGTTTTCATATATATAGAAGAGAAAGAGAAGGTGAAGCTGCAGCCGTTCCTCCTTCATTTTCATCCGAATTTGTTTACCAATTTGCTGTTGTTTTCAAGCCAATTAATGCTTGAATGACTTGGCAGCTTGTGGTTGGTTGAGTGGTTGATTTTGTGGAAAATTTGGTGCATGATTGAGCAAAATCCGGTCCTCTTTCTTCTCTCCTTTCCACCGAACTTAGCCGAAAAACTTACATATATACATTAGTTTATTTATTTAGTTGAATTTTGAGTTAATTATACGAGTTATACGGGTATATATCGGCTAGTATTTGAAAGTTTTCGTACAAAATATGCTTATAAATTTACAAAAACACTTAGATTTTCAAATAATACAAATTTAGGTTATATATACGTAACTAATTATTCGTATAATTTTATCTCCCGCGATTTGGATTTCTTAAGCTTATTGGGTCAATTTTTGTTTCAGGCTCCGATAGCTTAAGAGAACTCGGTTTAGAACAATAGCGTGATCCGATTATTTATTTGAAGTTCAGATTTTGAGTTATTCATCAGTTTATATTTTCGTTATGTATTTAAAATCTTAACGGTTCATTTTTGGATCATCGTTTTCTAGTTATAAGCGTATATGATCATTTATACAGTATTGGGCTTCATACAGAAATTAAACTATGTTTATATTTCCAGTTTTGATACTAAATATAAATTCTTATTAGTAGCTTTTAAATTTAGCTAGGGATCTCCAAATTAGGGTTTAAGTCTAAATATAAACTCGTTACTACTCGTTATTCTAATCTTGAATCATTATCAGGATCAAAACAATCATTTAATCTTCATATTCACATTTTTTTATTTAAATCTATTGGTATACTAGGTTTTCGGGTCTTAGATTTTAGATCATATCTCGAATTAATTATTCCAGATACAAGATCTCGTTTTCGGTATTAATTAGGGTTAAAGAACTCTTTATTCAGTTCCTAAATCTTTCATTCATCCAAAAATCTAAATATTAGCCTATTATTAGAATTCACTCAGAATCTAAATCTATTATCTAGTTTATACAATCTATTATGAAGTCGGGTACTAATGTGAAAATTCCCGGGGTTTACATTCTCCCCCCCTTAAAATAAGCTTTGTTCTCAAAGCTTGAATGCGTACCTGAGTTTTCAAACAAATGAGGATAGCTTTTCTTGATCTCCTCTTCTAATTCCCAGGTAATCTCTTCTGTCTGTGGATCCCATAATACCTTGACGTAGTGGATTTCTTTATTCCTGAGAACTTGCACTTTCTGGTCCAAAATCTTAACTGGATGCTTCTCATAAGTCAAATTCTCCTTCAAATCAATTGGTTCTAATTCCACTATCTTATCTGGATCCGGTATATACTTTCTTAGAACTAATACGTGGAAAACATTATGTATACTAGACAAATTAGGTGGCAATGCCAGGCGGTATGCTAGATTCCCAACTCGTTCCAATATTTCAAATGGTCCAATATATCTAGGACTCAACTTGCCTTTGGTTTGTCTACCATGAAGACTCTTGATTGGACTTACTTTTAAGTATACATGTTCTCCTTCATTAAATTCCAATTCTCTCCTTTTCAAGTCCGCCCAGCTCTTTTGTCTATCTTGTGCTGCTTTCATTCTTTGCTTTATCACCGAAATATTTTCATTAGTTTCTTGAACCAACTCAGGTCCAACCAATACTTTCTCTAAGTTATCCCAGAATAATGGTGACCGACACTTTCTACCATACAAAGCTTCATAAGGTGGCATTCCTATGTGAATGGTAGCTGTTATTGTACGCAAATTCCACTAATGGTAAATGTTGGTCCCAATTTCCTTTAAATTCCATAATACATGCTCTCAACATATCTTCCAATGTCTGAATGGTCCTTTCTGTTTGTCCATCAGTTTGAGGATGATAAGCTGTACTGAAATTCAATCGTGTTCCCAAAGCTTTCTGTAATCCTTGCCAAAATCTGGATACAAACCGTGGATCTCTATCTGACACTATACCAGCAGGCACACCATGCAATCTCACAATCTCCTTCAAATATATTTGTGCCAATTTCTCCAATGGATATGTCATGTTGATTGGCAAGAAATGAGCTGATTTTGTAAGTCTATCCACAATAACCCAAACAGCATCATGACCTGCATTTGTTTTAGGTAATGAGCATACAAAATCCATAGAAATTTGATCCCACTTCCACTCAGGTATTGGTAATGGTTTCAACAATCCACCTGGTTTCTGATGTTCAACTTTGATCCTTTGACATACATCACATTTAGCAACAAATTCTGCAATATCCTTCTTCATTCCATTCCACCAATATGCACTTTTCAACTCTTGATATGTCTTTGTCTCTCTTGGGTGTACAGAATATCCCGAATAATGTGCTTCATGCATTAATTCCTTCCTCAAGTTTTCATCATGTGGCACACACAATCTTTTATTCATTCTCAATACTTCTTCCCCATCCACATGAAAATCTTTGTACTTTCCCTAGGATATTTCCTGTTTAATTTCTTGAATTTCAATATCCTCCTTCTGGGCTTCCTTAATTCTCTGAAGCAAGGTAGGTTCTAAAATTAGATTTCCTAACTCAGCTTCTAAACCTTGTATTGAAAATTCCAAGTTTAATCTCTCAAATTCCTTGATAAGTTCTTTTTGTTCCGTTAGAATTGAAGCCACTTCGCCATAACTTTTCCGGCTCAATGCATCCGCCACAGCATTCACTTTGCCCGGATGGTAATTAATAGTAAGATCATAATCTTTAATTAATTCCAACCATCTCCTTTGTCTCATGTTCAACTCTTTTTGTGTAAATATATACTTCAAACTCTTGTGATTCGTATATATTCCACATTTTTGCCCATACAAATAGTGACGCCAAATCTTGAGTGCAAAAACAATAGCAGCCAATTCTAGATCATGAGTGGGGTAATTCATCTCATGTGGTTTCAATTGTCTAGAAGCATACGCTATTACTTTTTCATTTTGCATTAACACACATCCCAAGCCATTTCCAGATGCATCACTATAGACAATATATAAATCCTTGTCATTGGGCAAGACTAAGATTGGTGCTGATATTAACCTTTTCTTCAACTCTTGGAAACTTTGTTCACGTACATCATTCCACTCGAATTTCTCATTCTTTCGAGTCAATTGAGTCAAAGGCCGTGCAATCTTTGAGAAATCCTTCACAAATTTCCGATAATATCCTGCTAATCCCAAGAAACTCCTAATTTCAGTAACAGTTTCAGTCTTTTCCATTCTACAATAGCTTTAACTTTTGCAGGATCAACTGATATCCCTTCTCCAGAAACAATATGTCCAAGGAATGATATACTGCTAAGCCAAAAGTCACACTTAGACAGTTTGGCATATAGCTTATTGTCTCTCAATATCTGTAACACACTCCTCAAATTCTCATCATGTTGTTCTTCATTAGATGAATATGCAAGTATATCATCTATGAAAACAATCACACAATTATCCAGCAAAGATCTAAAAATACGATTCATCAAATCCATAAAAACTGCTGGTGCATTGGTTAATCCAAATGGCATGACCAAAAATTCATAATGACCATACCTAGTTCGGAATGCAGTCTTTGGTACATCTTCTGCTTTAATTCGAATTTGATGATATCCTGACTTTAAATCAATTCGAGAAAATACCTTTGCCCCTCTCAGTTGATCAAAAAGATCATCAATCCTGGGTAGAGGATATTTGTTCTTGATAGTCACCCTATTTAATTCCCTGTAATCGATACAGAGCCTCATTGTTCCATCTTTCTTTTTCACAAACAGTACGGGTGCTCCCCATGGTGAAACACTGGGTCTGATAAATCCTTTATCCAGCAATTCTTGTAACTGCACCTTCAATTCTTTCAATTCCACAGGTGCCATTCGATACGGAGCTTTTGATACTGGTTCGGTTCTAGGTATCAAATCAATTGAGAATTCCACTTCTCTATGTGGGGGTAATCCCGGTAACTCGTCTGGAAATACATCTGAGTATTCACATACTGTTCGAATGGTATGAATATCCAATTTCTTGGATTCTCCTTCAGTTGCTCAAGAATACAACCGTTCATCTCCATACTTCTTCATTTTCCACTTCAATTGCTGTTATCCTACTTCTGACTTCTCTGAGTATCTCACCTTTATATTCTTTTCTTTCTCCTTGATTATTGACAAAAGATACTTTTGAGATGGCAATTAACTTTTACTTTTACAGCCGTTAACCAAACCATACCCAAAATAATATCATATTTTTGCATCTCTATCAGAATTAGATCAGCAATTGATTCATGATCTCCGATCTTTAGTGGACAACTCTTGATCATTTCCCGTGTCACCACTAAATCTCCAGTTGGCGTAGTAACTCTCAATTCTTTACTCATGCTCCCAATTGGTATTCTTATACGCCTTGCTAATCCGGTATTTATGAAAGAATGCGTTGCTCCAGTGTCAAACAAAGCATACGCAATCTGATCCCCTACTTGAATGGATCCTAAGTATCAATTATTAAGTTCATGTTATTTTCAACTTATAAAGACTTCACTACTCATCTACTTGTGATTGTGTCTAATAACTTTAAATAAACCAATATATAATTACATACCTGCAATGAGTCCATATTCTTCGGGATCAACTTCCTCCCAAATATTTTCTTCATTTCCTTCCTCAATCTCCACATCCTCCACAGGATTTCCATACATAGCAAAAACTCTGGCCGCCGCACTGGCTTTGTTGGCATTCCCATTTTTCGATCCTGAGGCTCCAGTCACTCCTTTAGGTTGTGCAGGTCCAGTTATTGCACTCGCTTTCTGTGGACAATTGGGTGATATGTGCCCAACTTTATTGCATATGAAGCAAGTAGCAATTTTTCTCTTTGGACAATCGTTTTGTTGGGAATTTACGATCCAAATCTGAATCGTGCAGCGGAAAATCGTTTTTTTTTTTTTTAAATTCCCAATGGATCCAAGCTTTCAATTAAATCAAAATAAAAGGGAATCGTGTACCTTTTTATTTTGATGATGGGATCAAGGAGATGCAGATTATACCAACTCCCTCTACCGTATCCACGCGAATGAATTGGATCTTCGTGTGCTAGCACATTGAAAAATTTCAACCTTTGGGAAATCCCTCTCTCTTTCTTTCTAGGTTACGATTTCTTTTTTTTAAATGACGGCCAGCGTCAGATGATAAAAATTAACCTAGAAAGAGAATATATATAGAAGGGTTATGTCCCTTCACATTACCCTGATATATATAACGGTTATGTCTTTCAAATTACCCTGAACAAATTAGGGTTTATGTACAAAGACATATATATCCTTATTATCTTAATTTATTTATTTGTTAATTTTAATCTAATTAAAATCGACAAATAAATAATTAATCAATTCCCAATCCGATTATCGAAGATCCATCTTATTCATTCTTTATCTGTGACCCTGTAGGTTCACATAAAATTGGTAGTAGCTCTTAAACATTTTTAGGACTACAAGACATAATTGGTCTCTAGCAAGACATTATGTCTACCCAATTTTAGTGAAGATCGATGATCCGACTTTGCCTACTAACAGTTAGTCATTCAGTCCTTTTGTTACACGATATCTTATAATCAAACATAAGGTGTGGATTAAAACACTCTTATATTGTCTAACTACTTATTTCTTGAATCTAGAGTTTGACTGACTTAAAAATGATATTGATAACTCTTTATCAATTCATTCGAGCATGGCCATGCATTTCTCAGTCTTACTCATCAGAGCCCGATAGATATCTCTCTCAAATTAATGAGATGAACAAATCCTTCACTAACACTCACATTCCTCTATATAACATATTGCATTGCCCAAGTTTATTCTTGCAATTCGATTGAGATTGAGAGATGAATCAAACATGAAACTGTTATATAGGAATCCATGGTGCCATTAGGTCAAAGGACTCAAAAAACATTGTAAAAAAGAATTTATTGCATTGATCCATACAGTATTCTTATAATTGGTCATC
The DNA here is from genome assembly GCA_024138025.1 of Combretum micranthum. NCBI lineage: Eukaryota > Viridiplantae > Streptophyta > Magnoliopsida > Myrtales > Combretaceae > Combretum > Combretum micranthum. Next base: position 339,547 of record JAMXBD010001560.1, read on the forward strand.
CAATACAATACACTCCTGTTTGTATCTACGTGCTGAATTTAATATCTCATATCCATGATCAGTAAAAACTTGATCATCATACAACAATCATACTAGTCTTAATTCATTATCATTCCACATAAGAGTGACTAGGGATAATTTAGAATAAAGTTATAATTCAGCTTATGGTTCTACTATTAAAGTCACATACTTTAATGACATAATGCATAACTAAATATTCAAGGAATAACATTACCAAAGTAAATAGGCCAAAATAACTTTGATAATTAAAATGAATTGATTGATATAAACATACAAATGATAAAGAATCCATTGGCCTAGGGCACATAACTAGCACGTTTATCATATGCCCACTGTCCCCACAATAATAACATTTGTTCTGTAATTGTGGACAATTACCTTGGGTAATGAGAACCTTTACATTTCCAACAAGTAACATTAGTCTTCCCATTATACTCCTTTATTTACATTAAAAGGTTTGAAGAATTTAACCTTCTTAGGCACAGGACTTGCTGTAGAACAATCATTTCTTTTCCAAACATAGTTCCTTTCTTTTTATACCTCTCAATTTCATACTTCCTTGCACGTTCAATGATACGAGCTTTTTCCAACATAGCTGCAAAGTTATCAATCTCAAATTCAGCCAGTCTTCTTTGAAATGAGGTTCGAGTCCAGCCATGAAAGTCTGTCTTTAAGTTCATCACTGTCCCGATAAGCATCTGGAGCAAATTGCAACACCGATTAAACTCATGTTCATTCATCAATGGTCTTAGCTCCTTGGGTCAAATTCATCAGGTCAGTGCTATACTTTGCTTTAGGCTGCTTGGAAAATATTCCTTCAAAAATTCTCGTTTGAATACTTCCCAAGTAATTGGTTGGGACAAACTTCTTTGTTTCGAATTCACCATATCCTTGCTCTTAACCTTAAAAATAAGTTCCATAGGATACTTTCAAAGCTTCAGGCACTTGAAAACATCAAGGGATCGCTCAATTTGAGCTAGCAATCTTTAGCTTTCTCTGGCTTTCCCGGTATTCCCTCAAAATATCTGTTGCACTTAATGAATTCCGGCAACAAATTACTTGAGGACGTAAAGGTGTGGTGGTGGCAATTCCTGTTCTATTGAGGGGGTCCTTGTACCTCACAGCAGACTCATTGGATTAACTGGTCCATTTTCCTGAAATTGAACCGGTGGAGTATGCCTTTCATTCCTTCTAGGATTTGGTGGAGTCATTGCTGGTGCCCCAAAAGTGGTGCTACATTTGTGGCATGCATATTTTGCAAAGCTTGCAAAATCAAAACATTTTGTTGTTGAAGACTTTGTAAAACATCCTCAATTCGGTTTTGAGGTTCTGCAGGAGCATCTATTGGTGGATCCCTAGAAATTCTGGCATTTCTACTTTTATTTCTTCCCTCGGCATTCTATTAACATTAAACATATTACTTAAGTAGATCATAACTCGTCTTATCAAAAGTCATCAAGATCATTCATATATATATATGCAACACATATATACATAACCAAAATACATCAAAGCTTTTCATGGTTAGTGCATTATGTACATATCCACAAAATTGCACTACCCTAACTTAGCTTCCCTATCATAGTCATCAAAAGATACATATATAGTCATCAAAAGTCTACTAATATCGTCCTGTAATGTCATCATAACAGATAATAACATCATCATATAACACAAGTCAAACTCAAGGACTGGATGAAGACGACCTTGCCCTTCTCCTGAGGGCCTAATCGTGGATAATCATCCTCTTCCTCAGAACTACTATCATCAATCTCAATAATCACACTCTCATCCCCTGGAGGTGCCAAAGTCAGGGCATATCCATCACCCTAATGCCTCTGGGTGCTGGCCTCCTCGCATCCTCAGCTCTAGAGGAATATCTCTCCAATCCATCCTCTTGTGCTGATCAATCCATCTGGCATAATTATATCTGAGACATACTTCTCTGCCTCAACCTTCTTTTCTTACCCTCTCTCTCATCTAACAGCTCTGTGGTGATACTCCTCATATGGACAGTAGTCTGAAATGTCTCCTGTACTAATCTACCCTATACTACAGCAGGACGCTGAAACTCACCTGCTATCTCGGGGATAATAGGCGGTTCCTCATCAACATGCGTCTAGAGTGACTGCACCTGCTGAGTCGTGCAAGCATCAAATCATCATCATAGGATGCATCACCTCTAACCGGCATGATCTGCCTCACAATCATGAGCATAGACTGCTCCTATGCCAATATCTACCCAGACTCTAAAATCTGGGAGCTCTGGCCTCTTGATCTGGATGAGACTATAAAATGCTATATTATCAATCTCCAGACCACCTCCTTTCTGCACTATCAGCTCTCAATCTTTAGAGCGTCTCTATAGCTGATCCTTAGGAAAAGCCCTCCATCAAGATAGCCAGCCATTAACAAAGCAGTAATCCTCTTTCCAGGTGTGAGGATCTCATCCAAAGTCTTAGTAATCCCGCTCAGATACAAGTCCTCTACCAGAACATTGTCTGCGCTGTAGTCTGTCAAAGTCTCCTCCTACATACTAAAGATCTCCATCTAATGACACGTAGCAGGATTAGTCTGGCCATACAATAAAAATTGCATGATTAATAA